>JAHLJT010008446.1:172700226-172795386 GCA_031308135.1 Acheta domesticus | reverse complement strand
GTTTAAGTGACTATTAAAACTTCAATCATACTTGCAGTTTCTGGTCTACCACATGACTTGAACTAAACCAATATCTAACAGTCAGTATCAGTTTGTTAACAAAGAAATAAATAGTTAATAATTTTGTAATAGCTAATAATTTGGTAAATTTAAATAAATAGCTTTAATTTTCTACATCAAATCAACTAAATGAATTTTTAAAATATAAAAATATATACTTATAAGTAGAAAAAATTAACAATTTGAAAATATACGAAATAAAAATTACAAAAAACAATAAAACAATACATACAAATATTCAAAACCAAAATTCTAAAAAGTATTATATTTATTGTTAATATGATAAAAATTGTACAATGTCAATTGACAATAAGCATTGTAAGTTATTGCCATTCTAGCTTTATTCGAATTATTAATATCATATTATTATGTTTCTGAAACGTATATATCCGTATTTTAAGTATAAAAACGAAACAAAACAAAAGAGTTAATTTAAATAATATTTTTATATTAAAACTACAGATATGTCTATATTTGATTTCTTTTCCTTTCCTCGGTTGGAGAGGGGGCTGGCAATCAGAAAATAGGCAAACAATGTTGAAAATATTTCAAATGCGCACTGATATCAAAAAATGATTGAAAGAAATCCAGTCACTCGCACTGACAGAATGGCATTCCCAAAGATAATTTTGAAGTAAAAGTAGTTTTCCTTAAGGTAAATTATTCATTTCTTCTTAACAGATTCTGGCAACTTTCTGAGTCTAGTATAGTGTAGATATATTACTGTTTATAAACAATAATTGAAAAACTATTAACAGTTTCATGAAGTAAATAATTCAATGAAAATTAAAGAAATAAAAGTGAACTTTCATTTTAACGCAATCAAATTAACGCAAAGTCACACAGAATCTGTTATAAATAAATGTTCTGACTTACAGAACAATATACAGAACAATTCTGACGTACCTAAAACGCTTTTAGGAATATATTGACATATTATAACATAAATAAAAATTTCAAAACATAATAAAGATAAAATTGGTGTTATTCAAATTTTCTTTTTCCGCAGAAATTTGATCTCGGACACTCTTTTGCACTTCAAGATTTTGATTTATATTTCCTTTTCCACTTCTGGATATTTTTCTTTTTCTAGCTCACGCCCTTAATTTAATTTATTACATTTGTAGACTTATGCATAGTACATAGAGTGGATAGACTGGGAAATTTTCTCCGCCGCGAGCATTTACTTTCTCACCTTCAACGAATTTACTTAGTGGAGAAAAAAATTGTAATGCTACAGTGGAAAGTAAGGTTTTTTTCGTCAGAAAAACTCGATCATGATCGAAAAGGTGGATAATTTTGATTCTATGTGTAGTATATTACTTCGTCTAACACGTAGTGCAATGAGAAACCACGTTTTGTGGGTCCGTACGTTCTTGTCTCTGAAGTCAACGCTAATGTCCAAACAGTACACATGATTTTCTTGAAAACTGATTTTCCCCGATCGATCTGGCCGAACTCGATACCCTGAGAATTTGAAACGATTTGAATATTTTGATTTTTGGGGATTAATTTACATTAAGCCTCAAAAACATTTTCAAAGTTTTCTAAAAAATGACTCCAAATTTGTTCTTTAATTCTTTTCTCGAATGCAACCACGTACGCTTATAAAACTAGTGGTGCTAAAACACCACGTACATTCTACGCTCCTGCACTTTCACGCAAAATTACGAAAAAGTACTGAAATTTTAGAAATATTGTACATAGCATTATTTCAAATTCTGTCTTTAAGGAATAGATTGCATAAAGGGAAGAATCTCTACATTTAATATTTTAGTTGTAGAAATACTCCGAAAAAATTTTGCACTTTTGCAATTTCGAAAAATCAGGATTTTCAACGAACATAAGACCTGCACCAATCTTTTAAACATTCCTCACACTATCCAACAACAAAATTTCATCAAAAACAACAGAGCAATTTTTAAAAAAATAAAAATGTACCAGCAGCTTCATGTAAAGAACCTCCAAAAATTAAAATATGGGTATCAAATTCCAGGGGTCGCGACATAAGGAGATCGATTGAGCAATATCATTTTGGAGAAAATCGGCTGAACAGCTTAGCCGCTAGCATTGTTCACAGACGTGCAGACAGACGGCGATTTGCCATCATTCGATTTTGTGGTATCAAGGATCCACAAAATGGATTTTGGCTACACCACTTGTTAGAGGATTTTTTCTAAATTTAGGAACTGTTTTTATTCACTTTTTCGTTACCAGGGCCCGGCAATAAGAGTTTTTCTGCCGAAAATTCGCCATTTTTTTGCCAAGCGTTACATAACTTTATCTCTATTCCGTAACGAGAAAGTAAAAAGGAGCAAGCCTTGTTATCGGCAAACTCTGTTTTTTTAATAACAAAAAACAACATTGCGAAAGCGCATCATTGATGACAGATTTTTTTCCTTGATGAAATTTGTTGTAAAACATTAGACCATTAAATAAAACCTAGTACATTTTTTTGAAAATTTGTGTAATTTCGCATAATTTTGGCTTGAAAAAAATGAAATTTATACGTTTGTTTCTGAAAAACGATTCAAAATCTGTTATTTTTTCTCCGATACACACGAAAAGGACATTTAAAAGATGGTGACTGACTAATTTTCCTTGAACTCTCTGAACTTTCCAAAATTGTAACTGTTAAAAATAATGAGACATTATATTCTGTTATAGCATTACTAGTTTAGATTGCATTATAATTATGTCTTTGACAAAACATATTAAAAAATAATTAAACGTTTGTAACTTTCGCAAATTAAAAATTAAAAGAAATATTTTACCATATGTAGTATGTAGGGACACTCTTCTTATTAGAACAAAAACAATAGAGCCATTTACGAAGGAAATTTTAGAATGTACTATGTATTTCATGTGAAGTACACCTTAACATTTCTTTCAAAATCACTGATCCTCAAGTTGAAAAACATTGATCGCAAAATATTCATTTATGAAGAAATTCAACGTATAGTTTAAAAGTTAGTATTGTTCACAGATGGGCAGACAGCCAGACAAGGTCCTTAAAAACACTTCCGTATCAGGTACACCTAAAATATGCATATCAATGTTCTAGTAAATGTTGTGCGCCATTACATAAATCCTTTATTACGTGCATTCGGGAAACTCAAAGTTCTAAATAAGTAATATCGACATTTTCAGATTTCCGATAAAAACTGAAATTTGTTTCGTGTCAAATATTCATGTTTTTTCCCAAGGTTTTCAAATATCCAAACTTCGCAGTCCTCTCTGGTAGACCTAATGTATCGGAAACAGATGTAAGTAGTTGTCCTACCTGCTCTGATTGAGCAGAATGACGTTGAGAATAAAGCCACGTGGTTTACAATTAACTTATTTATGAGCTACGGGTTTAATTCAAAGCAGGCCGATTTATTCTGGTTTACCCGGAATTTACTAAAGTATGACCGTACGAGGAAGTAAAGTATCTATTGTCCGTCGTGCGAGGAATTTTCCATCCGTTTAGAAACCTTCAAGGCAGTCGGTAATTTTTGTTTAAATAATAAATTACCGTGCGAGAACTCTCGCATGCTATACCCCACCCTCTTTCTATTTTATTCTCATTTCCATATTAAGCCTGTAATATGTATTTTACTTCCAGATCCTGTTATCCTCTGTCACTTGTTCTATATGTCACCTAGTAATTGATAACAATATAATACACCCTTGTCAATACAAACTATTCTTGATTAACTTTGTTATCGAGCAAAGAGGTACACCCGTGTAATTCAAAATCATAGAATATGGACTAATTAGTAACTTCACATACAGTTGCAGATTCTACAGGCTCTGAACAAGTGGGGTAGAATCGAGTAAGCGTTGAACCAGCAAAAATATAATAGAATGGTCAAGATCTCGTCCTGTAGATTGCGTGTGAAGGAACGTTTCTTTGAGGCGTTTTTTTTCCCTAATTTTAGTTTTTAAGGCTCTAGAACGCTTTGATTAAGGAGTTATTTAACGATATAGATTCAAAAACCTTGACTGTGTTGCGGGTTGCAATTTACGTGAATATTTAGATGCGTTTTTGAAACAATTCCTTACTTTCAAAGTGAAAGTGCAATTCGTCACGTATCTTTGAATTTCTCCTTTTTTAGAGACCTCATTTCTAAAGATTGGTTGCGTGTGAGAGCCGCAAAGGGAAGGTAAACTACTAAAACAATATAGGAGACGACGAGCAGAGCGGAAGTACAGCCAAAAGGAATAAAATTTGTCGTTGAGAGAGATTCAGCGAATGAAGTGAATGAGGTAAGAATAAAAATTGTTTACGCTTACGCGCAGATACACACGCACACACTAACCTACTAAGTATCTTTATTGGGTTTTATCAAGAATATAATACATTTCCTATAATACTTGCACGAGAAAATTGAATGTAAGTTTATTAACTTTGAGATAAGCATACAAGATATTTCTATGGTACAATTAAAAATTAACAGAAGCAGCAACAGGGTCGCAACAAAAATGGAATGTATTTATCTCATGTCATCCTGTATGCTCTGGAAACGGAAACACGCGTGTAGCATTGTGTCGGCCTGACGGTTGTTTGGGCCTAATACGTGTGAGAGCCGCAGGGCCCGTGGCGCCGGGCGCTGTGCGGCCTACCTGTGGCGCGGAGGCGCAGCGGCGACGGCGGAGCTTTCCTGGCGCGCTGCTGCGGCTGCGGCGGCGGCTGCACTGCGGAGGCGGCGGCGGAGGCGGGGCCCGCGCTCGCGCTCGCGGCTCCAGCGGCTGTCACGTGCGGCGGCGGAGGGCCCCGCCGGCCCCGCGCACTGGCCTCGGGGGCCTCTCACGCGGACGAAGCGCCGACTCACCTTCCGCGGCGACCAGCCTCACCACCGTCGGCACCGGCTGAGGGGGCTCGTTTTCGTTTATGCCGCTCAGCGCCTCTGCCCGGTCCCATCGTTCGACTTCCGACGGTGGCAGGATATTCGACACAAGCTGGAGGGCTGGGCCGGATTCAGTCAGGATTCTAACGATCGGCTACTCTGAACGGTAGTTTTTCATGGTTACTTCGATAAACGCCAGGCAAATGCCGGGTAGTACCCTAACAAACGGGCACGCGATCTTTTCTTCCTCTTCCTTATTATATCCTCCTTACTTACACACACACACCGACATGCATTCACTATCACACTTGTCGGGAGACCAATCGAGAATTTAGAGCTTGCACCGGCTATGGCGGTGCCATGCTGATAGAGATACCTGGGTGGGAAACCCTCCAAATCCACGTGTGGGTTCTACAAGAAATTCATAACCCTGGAAGTAGTAGTGCGGCTCCACGCTCTCCTGTTTAAAGTCACAGGCAATCATCATTCTATTTACTCCGATGGAGAGTCAGAATTCATGAAGTGGGTCGCCTTGCAAATTAATTTTCGATGAAGACATTTTATAATTTTGCTTTCAAACACAAAAACCCACATTTATTTTTTGTAAAATTTTTAATGGGAACAAAACTTACAAACAATTTCACTCCTGCATCACTTTTATAATTCAAAGATATTCCAATTCAATCTGAACGATTTTCTCCCAATACTTTCCTCAATATTTAAGATGGTGCTGAAATTTTGGCAATGCATTATTTGGGTTATGCAGGCTCTAATACGCTTTCGCCATATTTCCCCGTGCTCTTCAGATACATATATTTCAAGACATGTCCTTCATTATATATTACATTAAAACATCTGCATCGCTCATTTCAAATTATCATATTCAATAAATAAAATATGCTTTTTTTGGACATTTACATAATTTGAAATCGAAATGTGAGGTTTTTACTTTCTCGCTACGGAGTACAGAGAAGTTATGTAATGCTGCACGAAAAGAAAATGGGCCAAAAAATCTGCCGAATGGCGACTTTTTCGACATAAAATCTCTTATTAGAGGGCTCTGGTAAGGAAAAAGAGGATAAATCAAGTTGCAACATGTAGAAGAAAATCCCCTAACAAGTGGTTGTAGTCATAATCCATGTTTGTGGGTCCGTGATACCGAAAAATCGAATGACGGCAAACGTCGGACCGTCTGTCTATCCGTCTGTCTTTCCGTCTGTCAACGTTAGCGACTAAACCCTTCTGCCGATTTTCTCCAAATTGATATTCCTCCAACGCACTGGCTGATGTCGCCGTCTGTTGAATTTCAAATCGATATTTTAATTTTCGGAGAATGGAGAAGATGAAGCCTCTAGACATTATCCAAATTTTCAAAAAAATGGCTCCATTGTTTTTGATTAAATTTTGTTGTTGGATTGTATGAAGGTCGTTTAAGAGAATGGTGCAGGTCTCATGATTGTTGAAAACTCTGATTTTTCGATAATTGCAAAAGTTCAATTTTTTGTGAGTCTTCCTACAACTAAAATATGAAAGATTTTTTCCGTTACTGAAATATATTCTTTAAAAATAGATTTTGAAACAAGATCATGTACCATTCTTCAAAATTTGAGTACTTTTCTCGTAGTTTTGCGTGAAATTGTGGGCGAGAATGTACGTTATGTTTTAGCACCACTAGTTGATTTATGTATTTCCTCAAACTTATCAGATGGCTGGCCACTTGGAAAACTGTTAGTATTACAAACACTAATTTTCTTTCAAATGTGACCAACTACATTTTTCAAAAAATTAAGTGCTATAATTCTCTTATTGTTTCTAAACTACCAGTTTGAACCCACAGAATACTCAGGTTTTTTACATTACCTCGCACCTCCCCGAATTCTCCCCCATAAACTGCCTTGCACCTCCACCATCTCAAGCTCAAGACGTAACTCGTCTCAGTTACAAATATTTAAGGGACCATCAGATTCCAACGTCAATAGAAACTCCAAAAGTTATTAAATTTTTGCAAATAAACTGGGACTCAAACAAATCTACAAGATATCTTGAAATGGCATGCCTACATAGCCAGTGTATCTATTTTCTGGAAAAAAATAGTTTACTACTACATTTTTTGAAAGCTGAGCGAGCGAAATTTTTTTTCAAAGTTGCTGCAACGATTGAGTGTCCCGTGTAGCTTTCGCAGCAATATCTCAATTTCACAAACATTGATTTTCTTTTTCGTCTTCTTCGATAACGGAGAAGAATTCAATAAATGTTAAGTTTTTTCTTGCCCATTGAAACATCTTTTCAGATTCTGTACTAACAACTAAATATAATATGGTAACCTATAAAGCTAATTTACAATGCGCGCAGAAATGGAGAGAAAACTATGCAGCCTCCACCAAGTGAGGTGTCTATGGTTTTGGAAGCTATCCAGGAACTCGGGAAAATGCAAAGAAAATGAAATGAATTATATTTTTCCAGAAAAATGGAAATATTTGATTGTGTTATTCCACCTATTCTCATACTGGGCGTATCGGTTGAATACTCGAACTCAATGCGTCACAGCTGATGTCATACGGCAGCAAGGATCCAAGGAAGCCATTAAAGCCATACTGCCTGCCATTAAATATTTGCTATTCTCGGGATGTAAAGGACTGTGGTATAGTATATCGACATACACTAGGGCTGTCCAACTGGCGGCCCGCGGTGCCATTTATTGTTTTTTTTATTCAACGAATATTTACAATCTATTTCAAATTTGAAATAATAAGTAAATACTATAAATGTATACTACAATAACAAACAAAATGAAAAATGAAGAAAGTCACCCAATGGTACTTCCATTTATTGTGACGCGCGAAAGATTAGTGAAAACTGGAAGTCCCTTGCATCAATGTCGAGCGAGAACCTTGAGCGCCAAGCGCATGCGCCTTGTCGGGGTCAACAGCCCTTAATGTAAAAATTGGTGAATTTTATTTTTAAGCATTTTTTCTAGTAAATTCAGAAATTCAAAATCATTCCAATGTGTTTACTTGTGTTATAGTACTTCTTGATACCACGCATGGCTCTATCCCCCTTTTCAGAGCAGTCGGACAAACTGCCGTGATCAACAACATGGGGTCAAGTGTGGATCGCCCGAGTATTGAAAATATGGCCCGCATCCATATTAAAGGTTATAGTTATGGCCCTTGACGCCTCGCAAGTTGGACACTCCTGGTATACACTACACAACTCTATTGCGGTTCTCCTAAAGTCAGTCTTTGTTAAAATAAGTTGTTATATTGCAGTGTTGTATGATAGTATTTTATTTGTTGTTCTTTAACAGTGTGCGTGTTTTTTGGAAAACCATTTTGTGTGGTTTTGTTCAGCAGAATTTTTGCTGCTGTAGGCCACTAGTAAATACTAATCTTCCTTAAAACCTTAATACACACGTAATCTTGTAAAGACTGAAGGCTTGCTCATGAAGCAAGCCGCTTTACTCTTCCGCGTTCTCCATTGAGAGCCCCTTTTCCATGTGAAAAGGCGAAACAATGCCCCTCAGAAGCAATATTAAAATCTTTCTTGTGACAAAAGATTGAAAACATGTTTGATTTTATACTGCACACTAGCACCATCTAAAAAGAAAAATATTCTTAACTTCCCTCTTCTTTTAGGGATATTAGTAAATGCCTTGGTAAGAAATGATCAGCATTTTAATATCAATAAAGCATTCATTTGAATAGCAGCAAAGTGTGTTTCAAGACAGATTCATCTTCGTAATAAACAACAAAAAGCGGAAACTACGAGGGTTGGGGCATATGTCATTGCAACTATTTTTTTTTCTTGTGTGAACGGATCACAAACGTATATGTGTCGTGTGGACGTTTTGCAGGCATAGTGTGTATGCTTAACAGATGGCTCTGTGATAGCTGATAGTAGCGCAGCGAGGGCTGTGAATCAGTCAGTTGGTGAGTGTCGTGCGAGATGGGAGTAACCCGTGTTGAGCAGCGCGCCTACATCAAAATAGCCGTTCTCCAAGGGAGAAATGCGATGGAATGTCACAGTGAATTAGTGGAAGCCCTTGGGAACAATGCCCTTCCATACCCTACAGTAGCACGGTGGGTAGAAAAGTTTCAGCAAGGACGTGTGTCAACTAGTGATGAGCAGTCGACCTGTCAGTGTGCGGACCGACGTGGCACGTGCCGTTTTCGAGCAGCTCCTGGATGAAGACAAACGGTGGACGCTACTTGAGTTGGAGAGGGCAAATGACATCGAGAAACGCACCGTCCACAGGACTGCGTCTGTGCCTCTGTCTCTGTCTCTCTCTGTGTTTACCTCTCTCTGTCTATATCTCTACCTTTTTCTATCTCTCTTTGTCTCTCTCTGTATCTGTCTCTTGTCTCTCTCTCTCTGTCACTCTCAGTCTCTATCTCTCTTGGTCTGCCTCTGTCTCTCTATCTCTTTCTGTCTCTGCCTCTCTGTGTGAGTGTCTCTCTCTGTCTGTCTCTAAGTCACTCTTACTCTCCTTCACTTACGCGCGCCGTCTCTCTCTCTCTTTCTGTGTCTCCGTCACACTCTGTGACTCTCCGTCGCTATCCATCACTCTCCGTCTCTCTTCGTCTCATTCTTACTCTGTCTCTCGCGTACGCCTGTCCGGTTCTTCTGGGCCTCGCCCTGCGTCACACGGCGAATATATATACCGTGTGGCCACCTAAGATGTTCCCTTCAATTTTCTCCTGAACCGTTGCAGATACTGAGATGCGGTTTTCACTAAAACTACTATATGCAAGGGGCACATATAATCATGCATAATATTATTCTATTGCATTTTTTATTGCAGAGATATTGACCCAACTTCGTTTTTTTTAAATGGAAACCTATAGATTTTTTTAGCTCATCATAACAAGCGTGAAGAGACGAGTTCATAAATATGCACATTGCCATATGTTACGTAACAAAATTTTCGAGAAATTAAGCGTTTTAAAGACGCACGTCGACTGCTGGTTTCGGTAATCTGAACGAGAAATTTCGGGTGATATGCGGCGAGGCCATTCCCTTTCGTTGCGTCGGCCCTGCGGGCGCGGTGCTGTAGGAAACTGGCCGGCAAGGTCATCTAATCTTACGCCCCTGGAGTATTTTCTATGGGGAACGATAAAGAACGAAGTTTACTCACAAGTACCAACAACATTTGAAGATCTCAGGCGCCGCATTACAGCATCTTGTCATGCCATTTCACGTAAAACTCTAAATTCTGTTCGAAGGTCTCATTATAAGCGTCTTCAAATGTGTATATCCGTTGATTGTGCACATGTTGAGTATATGTTATAAACCAAGCTATTTCTAGAATTGAATCTAGAATTTCTACAATTGCATACCTTTTGTTTCTGTATTTTAAAGTATGTTTCTTACTTTTATTTACACGATATTTTTGTACCGGCTGAGGTTTTCAGTCTTTCAAATAGTAAACGTTTTGTTTGTGACAGCATACGCATTTATTAATTCAGAACATGTTCACTCTCCAATCTTCCCTTGCTTTCTCTAAGGTTAATAATTCAAATATTTTCTCAAATCTTGTAGTATTTCATGAATTAAAAAATAGTACTTTATGGCGTACAGATTTGCTCAGAACATGGCTATGGGTGAATACATTGTCTCCAGGGCTGAGAGGATGTAGTCTTAAAGAGCAAATCGCGGGTTTTTGTGAGCTCCTTTGCACATTGCATCACTACATTTACCGCAGGGGTCGACGCAAGAGAAGGGAATGGCCTCGCCGCATATCACCCGGAATTTCTCGTTCAGATTACCGAAACCAGCAGTCGACGTGCGTCTTTAAAACGCTTAATTTCTCGAAAATTTTGTTACGTAACATATGGCAATGTGCATATTTATGAACTCGTCTCTTCACGCTTGTTATGATGAGCTAAAAAAATCTATAGGGTTCCATTTAAAAAAACGAAGTTGGGTCAATATCTCTGCAATAAAAAATGCAATAGAATAATATTATGCATGATTATATGTGCCCCTTGCATATAGTAGTTTTAGTGAAAACCGCATCTCAGTATCTGCAACGGTTCAGGAGAAAATTGAAGGGAACATCTTAGGTGGGCCACACTGTGTGTATATATATATATATATATATATATATATATATATATATATATATATATATATATATTCGTCAGAGCCCTTCAGCAAAGGGCTCAGACGAAGAAGTACTCCAGAGGAGAACCTTAACGACATTTTCGAAGAAGAAACGAGGTTTGATGAAGATCGCGGAAAAGTCACTTCGTACACTTAACGAGCACACGTACATAACGAGAAACAGTAACGCGAAGTGTAAAAACTGAATTCGAAAGAATTCTGAACAAGTAGCATACTCCAAATGTATTTAATTTTGTGTTAAATTCATTTAAATGGAGTTCCGTTTGAGATTTGAGTGAATCGAGAGACCCGAAAATGTATGTTGCCGTTACATCAGTTGCACATGGTCCATTTCAAATGGAGAGTACATTTGTTTATTTGAAACAAAAAACTGCATTAAAATCGTTTCCCTTCGTTTACTATTAATTTGTTATTACGAAACCAATTTGAAACATCTGATATTGCACTATTTACTGTTTTACTTTCTGGCCATACGAATACTTCGCAAGAAGAGAAAGTTACGTTATCGTGCGCCAGAAAATGATGAATTTTTGTCAGAAAAACTCGTATTGCCGGGCTCTGGTAACGAAAAAGTGGATAAATCCTGTTGCTAAAGTTAGAAAAAATACTCTAACTCCTGGTGTAGTCAGAATCCATGTTCTGATGGTTTCTTGATACCGAAAAATCGACTGACAGCAAAACGTCCGTCAGTCTGTCTGTCCGTCTGCCCGTCCGTCTGTGGTCAACGCTAGAGCCTAAACCGTTCAGCTAATTTTCTTTAAAATTTACATTCCGCAATCGTTGTGGCTGATGTCGAGGCTCCTGGAATTGGAAATGGATATTTTAATTTTGGAGGTACTTTACATGAAGCTCCTCGGACATTTTTAAAAAATAGCTCCAAATTTTTATTAAAATTTGTTGTTGAATAGTGCGAAGGGCGTTTAAGAGAAAGATGCAGGTATCATTTTCGTTAATACCCCAATTTTTCGAAAATTGCAAAAAAACAATTTCAAAACTGCAAAATTTACGATAGAGATTTTTACCTCTGACTAAGTCGATTGTACAAAACTACGGTCCGTTTAAAATAAGTTGGCGATTGACAGTTGCGAATGGAAAGGAACGATGTTGACAGGTTGCGTACCACTGAGGTCGCGTTTCCGGGACACGAAAATAAACACTTCAAGTAAATGCTTATAAAAGTAACCAAATCATGTACTCATATTCTGTGAAGCAACAGCTTCAGAAACACAACTGTCAATCACCAACTTATTTTAATCAGACTATAGCACTTTAAATTAGGTCAAGCACAATTGTTTGAGAAAACGACTAATGTTTGCGTAAATTGCGCTTGAAATTTACCAAAATTTTGTTTCTCGAAAACCGCACCAAATTTTTTCTTACATTTTCTTCACTTTTGTAATAAGGAACTGTAAAACATACTGTGCCAGTCCTATTTCCGGGTATCGCTCGGTTTTTCGAAAATTGCGAAAAAATATATTTAAAACTACACAAAATTGTAGGTAGATATTTTTGCCTTAGACAAAGTCTGTTGTACAAAATTAGCTCTTTAAAAAAGGTCATGTGCAATTTTCTGGAAGAACGAGTAGTTTTTGCTTATTTTGCGCTTGAAATTTACGAATTTTTTTAATGAAAAAACGCTCCAAATTGTTTCTTTACATTTTCTCCACATGTGTAATAAGGGAGGTAAATAAGTAAATAATAAACTAGTGGTGCTATAGAATGGCACAGGCTTTCTCGCAGTAGTTCGATTTCTAATCTCTTTAGTCTGGTCGAGCATTCGAGTCAGCCCGTCACGGCTACCTTTTTTGTCACCCAAAATACGTTTTTCCGCAATGTTTCAATTACCGGCTTCCTAATGCTAGAGATGATTCAACTACGACTTGACTAATATATGTATTCAGTCCGTAACTAACTCGTAAGGCTGAGGTGCCATGCCAAGGTGTCATTAACATGCCCAAACAGAGCGGTACAAATCGGAAGGACCCAGTTTCGGATCCCAGACTGGAATTTAATTTGATGAATGTGTTGTTGCTGAAAAACTATTGAGGATTGTCGAAACATTATTGAAAATCATTTGAAATAAAAATTAAATAGAACCCCGCGGACACCATGCGCAATTGGCAATGAATCGGAAGGTGAGTAAATAATGTCTCATCATTCCAGTACAGTATTTCTACTTTGTTAAATCGTTGTTAAGTACGAAAATAAACTAGTGGTGCTTCCAACGCACATACTTTCTCGCACTGCTTCTATATGATCCTAAATGCTATTCCACTAATTCATAAACCAGCAAAAGTGTTTTCTACCAGCAAACTTTTTACGTTCTGAGACTCCAAATCCGTTCCTCAAAGTTAACGAACCGGGACTTACACTACTACGCCACACTAGCACCGTATGGGTCGAACAGAGCCATAAAAAGATTCGAACAGGGTTGAAAATTGTAAATGCATGATAAAGAAACAAATGATACGATCGTACACACGCTTTACAAAAAAGGGGCGTGAAAAAATGTTAAAAGTTAAATTTCGAAAAAATATATACAGACACTTCCAGTTCATTTATCGTAATTATTGCAATATTTGTAATTCAAAAGGCTTCACATGATTCTCCATAAAGTTTCTAGAATTCTCAATTAATTTCTGTGACAACAGAGAATTTTGACTAATAATATTCCCCGACCAGGGCTCGAACCGGCGAAGCTTCCCTCGAAAGAGCTGTACCAATGCTTGCCGAATAACGGCTGCGACCACAATACCTCTGCATGACATTGACACTTATATAATAGAATTAAGGATATGGTGGTTTCTATTCTCCCATTACAAGTCCGAAAAATTCAGAGAATGTAAAAAAATATCCTTTGGGCGCTCAAAGACGGTGTCAGGGAAGATCACCATTCATAGCAGAAAAACCAAGTTCTGCGAGCAAGTATAAAAAATTCTATTGCACTTCTAAATTTTCTAAATTTAGCAACAGGTTTTAACCACTTTTACGTTACCAGACCCCCGCTATAAGAGATTTCTGGCAAGAATTCCCCGTTTTCCGGTGCACGATTACATAACTTTCTCTTCTTACGAAGTATTCGTAAGGCGACAAAGTAATAATAATTTCGGAATCGTTAGGAATATGTACGTTAATCGCATGCGTTCTGGTTATATCAATTTATCGTTGAAATACTCATAATTTTACTTAAATTGGTTCAAAGAGATATACACAAGACGATTGATTTGATATGACAAACGTTTCAGAAATCGAATAACACAGTTGATTTTATTTAAAAAAATGATATTTGGGAAAACACAGACAAGTCCTGTATATTTATCTGCATAGATTCTATTAGTGAGTAGAAGTACTAGAAATGATTTTCAATAAGTTTCAACACTCAATAGTTTTTTTCTGCATCTACACATTCATCAAATTAAAATCCCTGCCTGGGACTCGAACCAGACTTCTTTCGAACTGAAGCGCGCAGACCCGGAGCGCCTTAACGAGCGCGGCTATTGGAGCGAGTTGCTGGGAAAAGACTTATACGTCAGTCAAAACGTAATTGTATCAGCTCTATCATTAGGAAGCCGGTAATTGTCAACATGCGAGAAACATGTCCTTTCGGGCGACAAAGAAGGAAGCGGTGAGGAGCTTATTCCAAATTCTGTTTCCGACCAACGACATTAGAGAAATAACTACTGCGAGAAAGTCAGTGCCATTCTATAGCACCACTAGTTTATTTATTCATTTACCGTCCCTTATTACACACGTGGAGAAAATTAAAAGAAAAAAATTCGAGCGGTTTTTGAAAAACTTTTTTTGTAAATTTGAAGCAAAGATTACGCAAAAACGACTCGTTTTTTCAGAAAATTCTACATAATCTTTGAGAGACTTTTTCTGAAGTAAAAATCGCTATCTACAATTTTGTAGTTTTAAAAATATTTTTTTGCAATTTTCAAAAAAACAAGTATTTCCAGGAGCCTCGAGATTAGCCAAATCGATTGGGGACTATCAATTTGAAGAAAATCAGCTGAACGGTTTAGGCGCTAGCGTTGACCACAGACGAACAGACAGTTGTTTTGCCATCAATCGATTTTGCTGTATCAAGAAGCAACAAAACATGGATTTTGACTACACCACGAGATAGAGGATTTTTTCTACATTTAGCAACACGTTTTATCCACTTTTTCGCTACCAGGCCCCAGCTATACTCATATGAAAGAGAACTCATGAATTTTTAATGAATTTTCTAATTTTTAATGAATTTTTCTGTGAAAATGATTTTAAATTTGCGCGTTTTCAGTCAAGCTTGATCGTTATTTTCGCAAAAAGCGGATGCAATTTGGTCAATGAAATTTTGCAGCAGAACAAAGTTGTTCATCACTGAGGGCGATCTTGATAATTTTGATGCCCAGGTAACTTTGTTGGCATTGTTGTTATTTAAACGAATGATGTCAGAGTAATTAAAATATTTTGCTGTTTGTGAAATTTGCAACACCCAGAAGCTATGGTCGGTATCACTTAAAAATCGTATCCATAAGAAGTGATTAAACTTGCATAGAGATGGCGTGATTGTTGACCTAGCAGCGCCCTCTTTTGAATGACATTTCAAGTCAGTGTTACGCCACGCCTATACTTGGGGTTTTATTTCTTGGTGCGTGAGGGCATGTCTTTACGATGAAATATCTCACGGCATTTCGCGTCTTTCTCGGTCGTGCCGCATGGTCGCCAGCACTGCTCGATGCGGTCGCGATCATGCGACATCTAGCGGCACGACCGAGAAAGATGCGAAATACCGAGAAGTATTACATCATGAAGATAGGCCCTCACGCTCCAAGAAATAAAAACCCAAGTATAGTCGGTGTAGAGCCTTCAAACGATGTGGAAACGTGCTACGACAGTGATGCGTGTGTAAG
This sequence comes from Acheta domesticus, assembly GCA_031308135.1. Taxonomy (NCBI): domain Eukaryota; kingdom Metazoa; phylum Arthropoda; class Insecta; order Orthoptera; family Gryllidae; genus Acheta; species Acheta domesticus. The sequence continues at coordinate 172,779,473 of JAHLJT010008446.1, read as the reverse complement.
ACCAGTAGATAGTGGAGGGTCGTACACGGCGCCGAGTAGGTACAAGACCACATAATGTGACCAAGGCGCGAATGGCCACTATCTCGTCCTCATAGCTTTAACCGACAGAACGGCATCGTCCACTGTGTTGGCTTCACTTTGGAGCGTGGTGTCATGTCTGCGTCGACGGTTCGACGCTGTGGACTGAACTGGTGGCACGCATACCTCTGCGTCGGATTCCTTTGTCCCCATTCCTTTGTCCGGACTCGGACAGCGATGGGCAACGTGTTGACTGGTGTGCTCAGTGGCAAAATATGTTGTTTTCGGACGAGTCCCGCTTCAATTGGTGGTACAGCGATGGCCGCGTGCGTGTTTGACGTAACCGTGGTGATCGCAATCTGCCAGCCTGCATTGTTCCACGCAATGGCGGACAAACGCCAAGTGTGATTGTTTGGGGCGCCATTGGCTGCAATGTGCGATCTCGCCTCATACGTATTGATGGCAATTTGAACAGCAACCAATACATTAGGGTGGTTGTAGAGCCTTAAGATATTGCCCTCCTGCAAGCCACTCCACATTCCTTATTTCAGCAGAACAATGCCGAAACTAATGTGGCGGGAATGTGCAAGCTTTCTGCGACGAACGACGTGTACCACTGCTTCCGTAGCCCGTTCGCCTGCCATGTCGCCCATCGAACATGTCTGGGATATGATCGGTTGTCTGTTGTTCGCTCTGGCCCGGATATGATCGGTTGTTCGCTCTGGCCCAACTCTAGCCCCTGTCGATGCTTTGTGGTCACGCACAGAAACCTAGTGGCAGTGTGTTCCTCAGCAGCATATCCAGGCTGCCTTTGAATCCATGCTACGACGTCAAGAGGCTCTGATGGTAGCGCATGGCGGCTTCACAGGAACAAAATTCTCAAGGTCAAAACGCAAGTAGAGTTCTGTAATTCTAATAATTTGTATATTGTGATATTCCTAATCTGTAGTATCATTGTAATAGTATGTCTACTCTTTGGTGTTGCAATTTTCATAAACATCAGTGTAAATAGCTTCAATGCTGCAGAAAAACATTAAGGGTGCAAATAAGCATTAATTATGCACATATGCATAAGAAGATCAGTTTAAATTTTTTAATTTTATAGAATTGTTATTATTAAGCATTTACAAATATTGACATAACTATTTAGTCGGTCTCGCGAGTCAGGGGTTGTGAGATATGAGCTGAAGAATATGGGCTCTAAACGCGCGTAAAGAATAAATGTTTTAATTTGTGTTCGAGGTGTGGGGTCATTTCGAGACCCTCGTGCAACACATACCTTAATCCTTCCATAATTTCTTGGCTTGACAGGTAATCTGGTGTGCAATCTGTGTGTGTACTCCGAGTACATCCATGTGTGTGCAATCCGCTGAGGAATTGGATCTCTCCTCCAAAAACAATTGTGCAGGTGCCGAGATGGAGCTAAGGCATCCCACAGGCAAATGCTGATATGACCAGGGCTGAGATAGACCTATGCGATGATCGGGGTGAAGTTGCTCTTCCCTTAGAATGTGCTCCGAGGAGCCGTAGTTCCTAGTAGCAAGTAGCCTGATAGTTCTTCTGGGCGCCAATAGATGGCAGCTTGGAAGTGGATGTGACAAACCAGGAAAGCTTACTCAGACTAGAGAATAGGAAACTAACTACGAGGAAGACTACATAGTTACATTACATACATGCTCACCTTAGTATGCCTAGATTCTTGTTATTGATGCGGACTCTGATTTCCTAAAACCGCGAAGTAAACATAAATTGATAAAATAATATTAAACACATGATTTTCGACAACCAAAGCATAGCGCGCTTAACTACTTCCTTTATTTCGATGAGTTTAGTTCTGTAAACCTCAACCAGGGAGATATTTCCAGTTGAGCGATAAGAATTCGTGGTGAACGAGGTTAGAGAGCCCGTATTTACAGGGGTGCATTTTGACAGCTACCGTTCCATAAAGAAAATAAGTTTAAGTTTTTAAATATTTACAATACATATGAGAAGCTGAAATTTCGGGTAACACTTTTCTGTACATGTACTGTGCTTATTGGAGTATACGCACTGCGGGAAAAGAAGTCAAAACACATAGTAATTCGCACAACGGCCGGGTTGGCTCCAAGGCAGCTCCTGCGACCGAGCCCCGGGCGCGAGCGAGGGGTGAGGGCCTTGGGAGGAGAGGGGACTCGGAGCAGTGGTGTGAGGGGCAGGTAGCAGGTGGAACGGAGGGTGACCGACGAAGAACAAGGAGACGGCTGTGAGCATTCCAGCTGGTTACACGGAGAGAGAGGGAGTTCTGTAGTAATGGTGTATGCCTGTGGAGGTACAAAATGTGATCGAATGGTCGCTAGAGTGACACGTCGATAGTGTGGAATTGAGGAAGCGGAGGAAGGTGCAGGAGCCCACACGTTTTCTCCTGACGGACGTGGCCGAGAGATGGACAGCAAGGGAGGCAGCGAACGGAGAGGTGTACTGGCGGAGAGCAGATAAGTGAAAACGGGGAGTATTAGTGTGTGGGAAAAATAAAAAACAAAGGGCTTTGCAAAGCAACACACTAGTTTCCGCTACAGTATGGGATGAAAGAGAGAGAGAGATGAAGTAAAAGGTATTAGTAATAAATTACACAGGCCAACCACCAAAAACCTTTTTGTGTGCGTTCACCTAATTCTTGTCATTTTAGGTGTGCTGATTCCAACAATAACAATAAAAACGCCGTATCACCCACCATTTGTTCACATTTTATCATTTTATCTGTATAGCTAGGCAAATGCTGCTCTGAGTATCTAGATATGTATGAGATGCAGGAAGTTATAAATGCCCATATTTACTATGTGAATGGGATAGTAGGGCACGAGATTAGCATTAGTCTAGAAAGAATTGGCCTGTAACAAAATCTTTAAACCTAGAGGAAAAGAACATTCTACGGGAACATATGGTGGATCAACACAAGATATTCCTGATTCCATTGCACATAAAATTAGGTCTCATGAAACAATTGCCTTACCTAAAGATGAGCAGTGTTTCAAGTAGCTTTGTGAAAAGTTTACGCAATTTGTCTGCAGCAAAATTATTAAAAAAGGGTATCTTCATTGAGACTGATGATAGGAAAGTGATATTTGACCCCCAATTTGAACTACATTTGACAGAAAATGAAAATGAAGCGTAGAATGCTTTTAATCACGTTGTTAATAAGTTCCTAGCCAACAAAAACGATCAAGATTATCAAGCAATTGTTGCCAATATACTGAAAGATTTGAAGAAATTGAGATGTTTAATGAGCCTCAAGGTTTACTTCTTAAATAGTCATTTACAATTCTTTCCGGACGATTTATGTAATGTAAGTGAAGAACAAGGTGAGCGTTTTCATTAAAATCTGAAAGTGATGAAAAAACGTTATCAGGGACGCAGGAACACCAATATGATGGGAGATTATTGTTGGTCACTTCACCGAGAGAGTCAGCAAACGGCGTAGAGGAGAAAGATCTATTACAGGGGCTTTAAAGAAAAGAGACAAAGAAAATATACGTCAATGAACACGTAAAGACTTTGTAGAATGTAATGTTAAGAATATAAAGCCATTTTCTATGTTTAAATAAAGTTCTGTTGGTATTTTGTGGACGTTTATTTTTCACTTTATTAGCATAAATAACATATTTTTCCATATCTTAATAGATCAAATTCTGACCAAACTGTGGGTGATGGAAAGAAATAGAGTTCAGATGCGGATTTAGCACCCAAAATACTATAAAAATCAGCTATTAAGATTTTAAAAGTTTTTTGAAACTCTTTTTTTGTTGGCCTGTGTTATAAGAGATTTGAGGACCTGCCAAGACTTAATTTCGAGTTGTTGCTTTTTTTGTGATATTGTGATTATAGCTTAATGCAAAAGAAAAGACTGAGGAGGGGACATGTTAATATTTTCCCTTTGAGTTTGTTTATTTTTGTGTTTGTTTGTTATATTCAATGTATTTCCCTTTTTTTCTCTTGTAATACAATTTGTTTGATTTGTCAGTGTATTTATTCGTTATCTGTTTGTATTTTCTTTGTGCATGTAAACACCCACAGGTACACCCAAGGTATTAGGGGAGTGTAAGCAATGGAAGAGAGAGAGAGAGAGAGAGGAGAAATGTTGGCTTCGTAAGAATTAGGAAGGATGATACAATTCCCGATGGTAGCGTCGGAGATGACGTAACCCGCGAATTCCCGTATGGGCGTGGCTTGACCACCTGGTATCAATAAACAAAATTGCGGATACTCGTATTCGCAACGAAAACCAATTTCATTTCTAGCATGTACTGTCAGAGTACATTTGAGTAAAAAAACAGGGTATACTTCGATATGACGCTTCTGGCAATTCCCTTGTAAGTAAAAATAGTTTTGATCAATTTCTTTGATAGATATTATTAAACAAAGTATCTACTGTAACCTTTGCCCATACCTCATGACTGGCGGCAGTGCTCGGACTGTCGTCGGTAGTGAGAACTCAACCGGCGCGGCCATATGTATAAATCCGGCAAGGGTAAAGGAGGCATGCATGCACGGGTTTCCTGGGTTTTCACCCATTAAAAGTCTATATGAATTTATGATGATTTTAATTAGACTTGAAATCCCACCTTGGCAATTATCCCCTCTATAAATGTTGACTACGCCTACTGTGCCCTTATGAACAAATGACACTTTCAATTTTCTCCCTCTATCTCTATATATTTCTCTCTCTCTCTCTTTCCTCCCTCACACTGCTCATTGATAGTTTTGGTTCATTGAAGGTCTCACCCAGTTGATCTTCCCACTGGTTGGCGGAGGGTTCCAGGAGAGTGGCGGGGAATCGGATGATTCCCGCGCAGTCCAGATTGATCGGCTGACCCTCGCATCAAAGGGCACGGGTTTCACGTGCGCCTCACTTACTGATATTCCCGGGGAGATACGTCTTCCGCAGTTTCGTCCAATTGCGGCGATCGCTCTCAGGACTCACTGCGCGGATGATCGGTTCCCATGTCGAGCATGAGCTCGGCGGAGTTTTTGATGATCTCGACAAAACATCTTACCGAACTCTGCGGTAAATGGTGCTGAGAAACCGTACACCTGCGCGCTATACCACGAGAAGCCGAAGCAGCGGCTTGGCAAATACACTATTCGAAAAAGAAGCGGAATGGCGAACAATTATTTAAAGAAGCAGAAACGGCCCAGCGAACAAATATTGAAACAAGAAGAGCAAAGAATGGCTTTTTCGGTTATTTATATAATTTTTGCGGCTCCCTCTCCCGCCGATGACGCCAATCACGACCCGTTCACAGATCCCCTGACTTGTTTCTTCTTTGATTAGTGGCACTACGTAGCGACGCTTTCCTGAAATATTGAATAAATATTGAAGCTAAATACACGTGCTGACTGATAACCAGAAGTAATTTGTGGTTTTTCTACGATGGTACCTCACAACGCCATAACATGCCTGTAATTAGTAGTGTTCATAAGGAAAAGAAATTGGCCAAGCATATACTATTTGAAACAAAATATACTTCTGGTAACAGTCTATTCCAAAGATGAAGAAACAATGCTCAGTTCTGATTAAAAAATTTTAAAAAGAATTAAAAAATAAAAAAAAGGCCTCGTGGCAGCTTTTCGTCAGCGTGCTCGCTTTCCAGTACGCAGCCCCGGGTTCGATTCCCGGTCGAGGCAAGACTATAGTGTGCGTTTTCCTTGCAATGTCCCAGTATATGTTGCTGTGTGACGATGAGAAAATTCGCTTCTTAGGTTGAGAAGACCGGAATACGGCGTGGGGTGTCTACGTGCTAACCACACGTACCCTCTTAACCCATGGTCGCGAGGCAGGGCATCGCCTGTAGGCCTGAGCCCGTTCACGGGACGTTGTGCCAAGTACATACAAAATAAAAATAAAAAATAAAAAAAGAATCGCAAAGAATGTTCGGCAACTCATTACTTGTAACACTCATAAATATTTTTGTTACTATGTTCATCTAGACATACATCAGAGCAGTAAATATGAAAAGCATAATTCCCAATCCAAAATAATTGAAAATAACAAAGAAAACAATTCATGAATACTCAATATATCAATTCATGAATTCAATCAATCAATTCATGAATACTCAATATAAATCACATGAAGCTTACCTTATATATTCATTATTAAAAACTTTAAATTTGAAGTAAGTCAAATAAAATTGTTATTTAAAAATTGAAGTGCTAAGGCAGGGAACCATGGTATCATAAACAACCATGTTCTGTTTTATTATATACAGAAAATATAAGAAACCTACAGGACTGTATAATGGAGAAATAGACTTACTATAATTTATAACAAAGGAAAGGCAATTCTGTGGTCAATTCTGTGGCGTAAAAGTTCTTAAGTCAAAAATCTTAGTTTGGAGAAAAGAAGGGTTAAATATTATTGAGCCAATGCTTATTCCTATGCTCAACGCTATTTCCTAACGCTTTTTTGTTGTTAAGGAGGCAACATTTGAATTCGGTCGTTTTACTAAATAAAATATAGATACTTAACTTGTAGTTTCAGTACTTAACCCAATTTTGCTAAAAATTGACTTAAGAACTTTTACCCCATGACCACAGAATTGTATACCTGATGGCAAAGAAATATTATTTATAACAAATCAATTTTTAAAATTTAGCCAATAAAGAAATTATGTAGGAGTGAATTGTAAAAAATTCATAAAAACATTGGACTCAGTGTATTAACACAATTATTAGTTTTTATGTAGAATGTTTCAAGAACAATCCTAGAAAATTGTCTTTAAAGATAATTTTCTGGGACTGAGCCTGAAAATACTTTTTGCTGTGAGAGCTATCTCAAATCATATTGAATTAAAATTTAATAACAAAATTTATAGTCAAAAGAAGGGTACACCTATTGGTGGTTCATAAAAGAGCTCTTTTTGCAGAGTTCGTTTTAAGAAAACGTGATCAACAAATTCTAAAAATGTAAATTATGAATTATATCTCAGATATGTTGATGATACTTTGTTTATTCTACCTGAGAATTCTATAGATACTGTATAAAATCTATCTACTAATAAATATCTACAGTAGTAAAATCATTATACGATGTGTAGATTTTTTTTATGGGTGTAAAAAGAAATGAGGTGGCTAACATTGCAAGTAGTAACTATAATCATAACTTCAATATTAATGTTTTTACTAACCATATCAGAGCATTGTTTCATCTTTCATTGTAATTGGAGTTTTCGCCTATATGATTGTATTTGTTACCAGAAATATGTTTTCTTTTATGAAGTACAAGCTTAGCCAGCTTCCTTTTCTTTTCAACACTCAGCGAATCATAAATATGGTAGGGTGTTGTGAAGTGACCATATCAATGGGCCACTACTACATCTGCTTACCAATCAACATGTGTATTATATGTTGTTGTGTGTAAGGTATTATCAACTTATTTTCTAAATTCTGAGTGTTAATTTTGAGTTGCCTGAAATGCATAGTATGTATAAGTAAATATGTGTTTATGTATGTTTTTAATAACACAAAGCTTTTTGATCTTATGAATGTACTGTATCCCTCAAATACGTTTTCGAAAACATCGGCAAACAAATAATTCAAATGTGCCAAAGTCCCATGAAGAAGCTGCTTCCATTATTACATTTATGGTCATAAGAACTTTCTAAACTCATTATTTCTCTGTTGGGAGAAAAGTTGACTTGAGAAGAAGCTTGAATTTCAGTTGTTTTTTGTTGTCTTTTTTTAATTCAAAATAATATTTTTTAATAAATAATAATTTTATAGATAGTACATGCGAGACAGGAATGTTTCACTGGTTGGAAATGAAAATAGGAAAATATTACTTTTGATTTAAATATTAACATTCATATATTTACAGAATGTTTATATTACACTGGTTTACAAAAATAAACTTTTTTCTTTCACAAGAATGAAAATAAAAGATTCTATAAGTATTTTTCGTACTGAATTGAAATATGATTTCAGATTTTTCCCATCAGGCAGGAATTTTGTGTGATATGCATTTTAACATTTTTTATTTCAATAAAATCAGTAATTAGCTATCTAACTCTAAATGGTATACTACTCGCCTGACTTATATTCTTACTTCTCATTCTGTAGCTAGAAAGTGGTAATGATGATTTTTGGGCATATATTGTACCTGAAACGGCTCTCTTCTTGGTCTGACAGTAGTCCAGCCAACATATTACTACTACTTCTGCTTTAGTACCTGTTTTCCATTGTAGGAATTTACTGATGAAAACGCTCTCCATGCTCATCGCTGACAACCCCTAAGATTTTCCAGGAGGAAGACTTTAGCCAGAGTCTAAGAAGTGAATTTTCAAAGACATATTTCATCCCATAGCTTTACAAGAATGCAGATCAGCTACTACATCCGATAGTTTTCTGCTTTATGGTTTCCAAGGAAATTGCAATACGCATTTTTGAAATACTGTTCAGACTGCTTTTTCCAGTGGATTTAACAGTTCTTCAAAAATATTCATGAGCTATTAATGACTGCATTTGTGGTCCTAAGCAATTCAATTTAGCATCACTTAGTTTAGGGAATTTCGATTCAAGTACAAGAATCCATCAGAAAGTTTGTCCATAGCTTTTACAAAATTTTTCTTTCCTCCTAATTTAATACGTGTTAGGATTACATAAAAGGGCGAAGGGCAGCACACAGCTCACTTCCGAGCGACCGACGCGGGCTGACTGACGGGCCGGGCAAGGGCCGGGGCAGGGTGAACGGAAGAAGCGGCAGATGGCGACACAAGCGCGACAACTGCTACTCGCATCGCGCAAGCCCAACACTTCCCCTCGAGTCGCAGGTTGTCCGCGAGTCCAGACCGGCGAGGGCCAAACACCTTTCGTGCTTCCGCCGCGGCAAACACTTCGTGAGGAAGTCGGCGACCTGGTCTTCTGTCGGCACGTGAAGGAGCTTGAATTGCTTCTCCTTCAGCGCGTCTCTTAGAAAATGGTGGCGAATGTCGCTATGCATGCTCCTCGAATGAAGCATCGAGTTCCCCGCCAACTTCAGAGAACTCATGCTGTCGCATGATATCTTTAGCTGGCTGAGGTCGATGAGTCGCAGCTCTCGTAGCAACCGCTGCAAGTATATGGCCTCCTTAACTCCCTCGGAAAGAGCCATGTACTCAGCTTCGGTCGTGGATAAGGCGACCGTTCCGCTGCTTCCTCGAATCCCAGGAGATTGGAGATCCCCCAAGATTGAATACGTATCCAGTATAGGATCTTCTGTCTTCAGAGCAACTGCCCCAATCAGCATCGGTGTATCCTTCGAGCGGCTTGGAGCTGGTGGCGTAGGTCAGTCTCGCTTCGATGGTCCCCATCAAATAACATAGGACGCGCTTAGCTGCCTTCCAGTGTTTAACTCCGAAGCAATTATTGTATTGCCCTAGGCGGCTTATAGCGAATGCAATGTCAGGACGTGTAGTCGTCGCCAAATACGTGAGAGCTCCAACCAGTTCACGGTAGGGAAGTTTCCGATCTTCAGGTGACTGATTGTCCGTCTTCGTCAACACCGAACCTGGGTCAGTAGGGGTGGCCACAGGGTTGCAATCTGACATTCCAAACCTCGATAACAACTCGTGAATGTAACCTCTCTGGTTCAGTGTTATCTTGCGCCCTCTGCGTCCAAATTCGATCCCGAGGCAGTGTTTCACCTCACCAAGGTCCTTGATTTGGAAACTTCTTGACAGTCCTTCCTTGATGTGGGCGATCTTCTTCTCATCGCGCCCCGCGACAAATATGTCATCGACGTACGTCGCAATCAGCGTCAGCCAGATCCCATGTAGAGCAGACATAGATCAGAGCTTGAGGGAGTGGCGCCGAGTCTCTTCAAGGCTTCGTTAAGGGTTGTGTACCAGCTCCTCCCGGCCTGGCGTAAGCCGTAGAGACGTCTTTAATAGACAGACCTTGTCCCCCTCCAGCACACCCTTCTGCATCCCTTTTGCCTTCCGACTGACGTCGTCGTGTTGCCCGTCGCTGATAATGCACCGTAGAACTTCTTCCAGATTCTTCGGTGGCTCCATGAGGATCTCCTCTTCGAGGTGTCCGTTGAGATAGGCACTCTCCACATCGAACTGCTTGACTTTCATATTGTACCGAGCCGCAAGTGACGCCAGAAGACGAATGGAACTGACTCTGGCCACTAGAGCGAAGGTCTCTGTGAAATGGATCCCTGGTTTCTGGCTGAAACCCTGGGCAACTAGTCGAGCCTTCTTCTTGTCAAAAGTTCCATCTGCCTGTAACTTATTTCTGAGGACGAGGCGACATCCCAATCCCTTGTGCCCTTCAGGTCGATCGACGAGTGTCCAGGTCTCGTTCTTCAAGATGGACCTCATCTCGTCTGCGATCGCTTCACGCCACTCGTCGGCCTCCGGTCCCCTCAGCGCGTCATTCATGGTCACCTCGGTAAGCAGACATAGCTCGGCCACGATGTTCGCTGCTGCAGAGCTCGGAACAGTGTTGTAGAGTTTTCTCGGTCTTCCCCTTGAACCAGACCTGATGATTCTTGGTCGACCCGTAGCTCTGCGAAGATCAGGTGGTTGGCTCGAGTCTTCATCTCCGTCGTCGTCTCCGCCGACGTAGTCTTCGTCTCTGCTGGCACCGACACTGCTCCGAAACAAATCTTCATCTGCAACATCGAACCCACGGAACTCTTCTTCAGACGCGATGCTCTCCTCCCTGCCTCCCACACGGGTTTCCGAAACAGGGTCGATTTCCAAGAGTCGAGGGGCTCGAATTCCACATCTCGAGACGGCACGATTGCTTCAGCTCGTTGCTCATCATTCTGAGGATTGTAACCATCCACGAACTTCACATCTCGAGTGATCAGTACTTGGTGCTTGTCGACTGACCAAACTCGGTAAGCCTTAGACTCCTCGGCGTAGCCTAGGAAAACTCCTTCTTGACCTCGAGGACTGTATTTTCCATGCCCTGGATTCCTGTCGAGGTAAAACACTTGGCTTCCGAATGCCCTGAAGTCGGAAACATTTGGAACTTTGCCTGTCCAAGATTCGTTTGGCGTGCGTCCGTTCAGACTCTTCGTGGGCATGCGGTTCCGAATGTAGTTGGCAGTGTTGACTGCTTCGGCCCAGAATGTGTTGGGGAGATTTGACTCCATCAACATGCATCTGGCCCTGTCATTCAGAGTACGGTTCGTCCTTTCCGCCACTCCGTTTTGTTCAGGGTTGTGCGGAGCAGTTAGCCGTCGCTAATTTTCCTCGTTCCTTCAGGTAGTCCTCGAGTTCGCTATTTGTAAACTCGCGCTCGTTGTCTGATAGCAGGCATTTTACTCTGGCGTTCCTTTGGTTCTCGACGAGGGCGATGTACTCGATCGTAGCTCTGGTCACTTCCGCCTTCGACTTCTAGAATCTCACCTCACACCACTTGCTGTGATCGTCGATGAATTCCACGAAGTATTTTGCTCCCGCTAGAGACTCCTTCTTCATCGGCCCACACACATCCGTGTGTACGATCTCGAGAATCTTCGATTTGCAACTGGACTCCTTCGGGAACGATGCCCTCGTCATCTTGCCTTGCAGGCAGATCTTGCAGTCAAAAGTCCCGGTTGCGTCTATCAGGTCCACTCCGCTGATGACTCCGTCTCGAACAGCATTCACGATGTCACGCGTGTTGACATGCCCTAGCCGCCTGTGAAGTTCGCTAAGGGCAACCCTTGCCGGTTTCCTTGACGCGACGGCGCATGCCTCATGAACTGGCTCGGCCTCGCGTATGTAGTACAGGTCATCACTTCTCACTGCTGTCAACACAACGTTCTTGTTTGAATCTTCGATGTTCGCGCCATCCTTTCGGAAACACACGGTCAGTCCACGATCGGTGATCTTTCCCACAGATAAAAGGTTTGATCTCAAATCCGGAACATACAACGCATTACTCATTACTCACTTCTATCATCACCATGCACACTCGCGACGAAATGCACCTTCCCTTCGCCGACTGTTTCCGCCGTCGAACTGTTCGCGAGGTTGATCTTGCTTTGCTTGGAGTCGTCGATCTCGCAGAAACGTTCGAGTTCGTTGCACAGATGGGTGGTGGCGCCACTGTCCAAGCACCACTTTAGTTTTGGATTCACTTGCGCGTTGCCCGAAACGTTCAAACAAACGTCGTACTCGTCCACGCGACCCGCACTTTCCGTCTGCTCTTGCTTCGACACACATTATCTTTATGTCCCAATTTATTGCATTTGAAGCACCGAATGTTCTTCTCGAACTTGCGTTTTTTCGCGGTCTGTTTTGTGCGCTTCCGACTTGCTGCTCTGACCGGACAAATTGCCCGACCTTCTTAACGAACAAAGCACTTGACGACGCGTTTCTCATCTCACCTTTTCGCGCGTCGCTCTCCTCGACAATTTTGACTCGGAGAGCCTCCGGTGTGGGCAATTAATGAATTGCGACTCAATGGCACAGCGAAAGTTCTCGAAACTCGCGGGTAAACTGTACAAAAGCAGAATCGTAAACAGATCCTCATTATCTCGACGTCCATCTCGTTCAGTTTGTCGACCGAGTCGAAGAAACGGTTGAGATGCGCGCGCACGTCGTCTCCGTCTGCCATATTTTGAAGGGTCAGCTTTTTCAGAAGCGTTGCCTTTCTGGCGAGGCCTTTGGATTGATAACTTCCTCCAGCCTCCGCCACATGACCCGCGAGGTTCCACAATTCTTTACCTGCTTAAGTTCGCTCGAACTTATCGACAGAATGATGTCCGATCGCGCCTTCAAGTCATTTGTCGTCCTTGCTTGTATGCTGGCCGCGTTCGCATTGTCTTTCGCTGGTTCCGGCTTCGCTGTGGCTGCGCTTACATAGTTCCACAGATCGTTCTTAATCAGTACGGCCTTCCACGCGTCGTAATTGTCCTTACCAAGGAGTTCAATCCTTGACGTGCTCGAATTCATGGCGATTCTAATGAGTCACACACGTGGTCAATCAACGCGTTTTCCCGATTATTACATTCCCGGGCCCATAACCTGTTAGGATTACACAAAAGGGCAAAGGGCAGCACACAGCTCACTTCCGAGCGACCCGAGCGGGCTGACTGACGGGGCGCACGGACCGGGGCAGGGAGAACGGAAGAAGCGACAGATGGCGACACAAGCGCGACAACTGCTACTCGCATCGCGCAAGCCCAACAATATGCAATAGAGGTAAATATACTTTCAGGATTCAATAAATGGACTTGACACATTTCTTTGGTCAGGGGTACGTGATTACTTTAATTTTTGTCAAACAAAAATAATAACCACTTAGATGTTCCCTCAATTCCCTCCAAGTCATAGTAATTGTAAATGGCATATGATGTGTACCATTTTTTCTATCAAGACAGCAGTCTTAACACACAAAACATACATTTGGGGCCAACCTCTTTTTAAAATTACCAACTTGACAGCCAAAGTAATGTTGATAACACTTTTTCCCCAAGTGATTTTAAATTTTGCCCCAAAGTCTTTCATGTGAGATCACTACAAATACAGCTGAAAGAATCTGCATGATTTACACACATTCTTGGCATGATGAAAATACAGAACACTAACACAAATTTTACACAATACAGTATTTAGAAGTGTACTGTGTAAGCTATGTGTTAGTGTTCTGTATTTTCATCACGCCAAGAATGTGTTAACACATCACACAATGCCAATAACTGGTCTGAGCATGTCAGAACATAATGAACCTGCACAGTATTGCCTGTTGGTGTTTCAGTAGGATATCACACATAATTTCCTTAAATAAAGCATGAATAAAATCGCTGGTTGGTAAAGGTCCCTATGACAGGTCAAAGAGAATGTTAAAATCAGATTTTAAAAAGTAGCTAACACAAAACAGAACTGTGCTTGATGGAAAAAGTAGGCCTACATATATACATATCTGAATTCACTATGTAAAAAACTCACTAGAATCACTAATCAGATTTATTGTGAAGAAATCCTTGTCGACCAGGTTATCACACCTATATTTTTTCTTTTAAACATTACAGATTATAACAAAAAATAATTCATTTATTACATTACAACATTTTATTTCTGCAAGTTAGCAGCTGAGAGGACCAAGAAGATTAACAGATCCTCATTTATCTCGACGTCCATCTCGTTCAGTTTGGCTGTCAAGTGTTTCTAATAAGAAATCTGTATGGACTTCGTGATTTCTAACCTCTATAAGTGCCCAATTCCTGAGATCTAGGTTCTTCTGCCTTTTGCATTGGCGAGGCGTGAATATGAAAATAGTTTCATTCTCCCCGCTGCTGGCCGGCTTTTAATTATTTGAATGAAGCATTTTTAGTGGCGCAGAGGCCTTTGCTGTTACACTATATACTCTTACTGATATGCAGTGGCGGATTGAACAGGTCAACATCCAGCATTATCTGACCAGGCCTGCTGATAAATGTGCTCCTCTCTCCGATGAGCCTTTGCAGACTCTTCAAACAAAGGTTTGGGGCCTTCTGTTCTTCGTGTATTCTTCGTACATCGTTCTTCTTTTTAAAATTCTTCTTAATTAATATAATTAGTGGTGCTAAAACAGCATAATCTCAGTCTAGGGAGTACATGACCTTGTAGCTGGTGGCGGAGCTCGAGTACCCCCGTGACCCTGAGAGCTATGCCGGCGGTAGCGTAGCTACTGGTAGTGCCTCCCTTGCCGGACAGGTCAAAGGACAGACTAAGGGTCAGACTAAGAAGTACTCCAGAAGAGGACCTCAACGGCGGCTTCGTCGAAGAAGACAGCAAGGTGACTCCAAGAAGACGAAACTGGCGGAAGAAGGCTCCTCAAAGGGTAGGGGAGACTCTCAAGGTAAACTGACTTCCCTAAGCGAGAAAACCCTGATAACAAATCCTGCTGACTCAGAGGCAGTGAAGTGGTAGCTCCACTACTGGGATTACTCTGCACAGCGCCTGTAACGCGGTCAGGGGACATTCAGTTAGTAAAAATCTTCACACAGATAATCCGAAATCCCAAATACAACATAAGCGAGAAAAGGACAAGCGATTTGGAATAAAGGATGAACTAAAAGTTGCCACGTGGAATGTAAGGGGTTTAGGTACCAAAGAAAAGGAACTCAACGATGAATTAAAGGAAAGTAGTATTAATATAGCTGCTTTAACAGAAACGAAGAAAAAGCTTATAGGAACTAAAGATCTTGACGATTACACAATGACCTATTCTGGTGTAGACCAAAGTAAAAGAGCAAGTAGTGGAGTAGCAATATTGATTGATAGAAAATGGATCTCGAAAATAGTGAGCTATTGCTATGCAAACGAAAGAATAATAACAGTTAGATTAAAAATAGAGAGAGTTCGTCTAAATGTGATCGGAGTATAAGCCCTAGAAGAAGGGAAAAAAGAAGAAACCATAACCTTTTATGGAAATCTGCAGAACGTTATTTCCCAAATTAATAACAGAGATCATTTGATAATTAGTGGAGATTTAAATGCATGAGTAGGAAACAATACCTAAGATAGTAGGGACCTTTGGAGAGCAGACAATGAATAATAATGGTAGAGAATTAAGGAATTTTGCTACCTATAATAAATTAAAAATAACTAACACATTCTTTAGGCATAAAGATATTCATAAATATACTTGGAATGCTAGAGGATGGAGATCACTCATAGATTATATTATAGTTAACGAGAAATTATCAACCCTAATTCACGATACAAGAGTTGATAGAGGATCATTATTTGATTGTCTCAACTATTAAATTACTAAGTAGATGGAAAAACGTACGCCCCAAAATAAAAACAGTGTAGAAGAAGGATTTAAACTATATCTATTACAAGAAGAGAGTATCAAAAGGCTATATCAACAGAGACTAGATAATTACTTAGCAAATATATCAACAAGCGATACAGTAGAGAAAGAACTGGAAAATATTAAAACCTGTGTAAAAAAGCAGCTTTTGAAAGCGTGGGAAAGAAAAAGGAAATTAGGAAAAAAAAGGACTCAGAGTATGGAATGAACAACTTAAGGAAGCAGTGGCAGAGAAAAAGAACTCATACTTGAAATATCTTCAAACACGGAATGAAGAAAGTAAGAAGGAATTTAACTGTTGTAGAAATGAAGCCAAAAGACTATCTCGTATAGCACATCAGGAGGCGTGGGATCACTTCATAAGTAAAATAGAAAATTATATTCGTGGGAAGCAAGTACTCGCCTACAAAGTAATGAGACAACTCAATCAAAAGAAAAAGATACCATTCAATTTTTTTTTTTAAATAAAATTCTGGCCCTCAAGAAAATGTGCGCAGATAAATTTCTTTCCCCACACGTCATATACAGTTTTTACTGTTTTTTGACTAAATAAATAAATAAATTGGAAGTTATAGATGAAGAGAAATGGCTGCAACCCTATAATAATCTATTGCTCAACCCACTGGAAGAAGGAAGAACAAGAAGGACAAAAAGAACAAAAGAAAGATAATATCGATCCATTAACAATAGAAGAATTATTACAAGTATTAAAAGAAATGAAATGTAGAAAAGGTACTGGTATAGATAATATTAATGTAGAATTACTAAAATATTGAAGCACCTTTCTCCATTTATGACTGTTACATCTCTACAATCAATGTTGGCTAAGAAGTACAGTTCCAGAAGAATGGCAAACAGCCCTAGTAGTAACTGTATTTAAAAAAGGGGCTCGAAGCAACTGCGAAAATTATAGAGGTATTAGCCTCTTAAACACAACATTTAAAATCTACAGTAAAATGATCCAAAAGAGGATTATGTCTATAGCTGAAGTTGTATTATTAGTAGAACAGAATGGCTTCAGAAAGGGAAGATCCTGCACAATGTTTTTGTAGTGAATGAAATAATAGAAAAAAGAAGAGAGTTTAATTTAGACACGCACATTGCTTTCATTTGTTTTGAAAAAGCCTTCGACCGAGTAAATATGAGAAGATTATGGGCCATAATGGAAAGAAGAGGCTTTCCAAAGCATTTAATAAATGTAGCTAAAAATTTGTATAAAAAAAACCAATATCCAAATAAAAATTGTTGTCTATTTGAACTGGCTTTTGAATAGTTATGTATGTTCTGTGCCTGTCGTCCGTTTTGGTAAAAGTCTGGTGACTATGTGAGATCGTGTTATGCTCGCCGGCAGTCAGTTGCTGTTACCACGCGAGTACATGTAGTGCCATGTGTTGTAGATAAGTGAATAAATACGTAACATTCAGATCTTAAAACTGTACATTTACTGTACCTAACTGAAATAAATCAACATCAATCAAAAGCATTAAAAACCAACCAAGGATGTAGCCTTTCCCCGATACTATTTAACATATATATAGACGAAATTCTTAGAAAATGAAAACCAAAAGTAAAGCAAGGGATCAGATTGAACGGAGAGAACTATATCAATACTCTGTTATTTGCTGAGACCAAGTCATTATGCATGAAAAGGAAGATGATCTCCAAATGGCACTCCATCAATTAAATCTAATGTGTAAAAATTATAACATGAAAATATCAAAACAAAAAAACAAAGGTCATGGCTTTTCAAGGAGTTAATCCATTTAAACAAAGATATGCTTGGAAAACCAAACAATAGAACAAGTAGCACATTTCAATTACCCGGGATGTGATACAAGTTACGACCGAAGCCAAGATATAAAAAATAAATTACACAAGTTCCAATACATATGTGGCACTCTACATAGAACATTAAGAAATAAGAACAGAAAAGACACAATGTTGAAGTTCTATAAAACAATGGCAACCCCAATAGTCCTGTATGGGAGTGAAAATTGGATTCTCTCTCAAAAAGAAAAAAAATAAATATACAAGCTACGGAGATGAAATTTTTAAGGAGAGTAAAAGGTTGTACTTTGCTAGATAAACAAAGGCATGAGGATATAAGAAAAGAATTAAATATATTTTGCTTAAATGATTCCATGCATATGTAAACAAGACTGGAAAGACATTTAGAAAGAATGGAGTATAATAGGCTACCTAAACAAGTGGGAAGAAGAAGGAGTGTAGGAAGACCACGTACAAGATGGTTTGATGTGTGAAGCCGGAACAGGCAGCCGCCTAATCCTTGAAGTGAAGAAGAAGAAGAAGAAGAAGAAAGCATACTAATACTTTATCGCCTTTATTAATGCTTACCTAATACTATTTATACCGCAGTTTCTCTCCGAATTAACATATCTCAGTCATATTTTTTTCTGAAACTCAAATTTTCATAAAATTGTACATGGCCTTATTTCAAATTCTATCTTTAAGGAACAGATTTCATTAAGGAAGATTCTGTCTTTAATATTTTAGTTGTAGGAAGACATCAAACAATTTTGAACTTTTGCAATTTTCAAAAAATTAGGGTTTTCAACGAAAATGAGAACTGCAGCATTCTCTTAAACATAGTTTACACTACCCAACAAAAATATTTAATCATAAACGATTGAGTCATTTTTTTGAAAATTTGGATAATGCTCTAGGGGCTTCATATAGCAACTGGATTTATACACTCTGTCTTTACTAAGACCTTGTAATAAGAGTTTTTCGGCCAAAATTCGCCATTTTTACATAACTTTCTCTCTTCTGCGTAAGCGGTAGTGACAAAATGACTAGAGGTGCGAAAGCAGCGCGTTCTTTCTCGCCCATCCTGTCACGCAAAAAAGTACTCAAATTTTCGGAAAATTGTACATGACCTTATTTCCAAATCTATCTTTATGGCACAGGTTTCATTAAGGGAAAAATCTCTATCTTTAATATTTTAGTTTGAAGAAGACACCGAAAAAATTGTGAACTTTTGCTGTTTGCGAAAAATCAGGGTTTTCAACGAAAATGAGACCTACATCATTCTCTTAAATGTCCTTTACACTACCCAACAAAAAGGTTTTATCAAAAAATTTGCAGATATATTTTTGAAAATTTTGAAAATGTTCCAGAAGCTTCATGTAAAGTATCCCCTGAAATTAAAATGTCGGTTTCAAATTCAAGGAGCCATGATATCAGCCAGATCGATTGAGGAATATCAAGTTTGGAAAAAATTCGGCTGTACGGTTTAGCCGCTAGCGTTGTTCACAGATGAATAGACAGATGTAGAAATGGACGGACAATTTTGCCGTCATTCGATTTTTCGGTATTATGGACCTACAAAACGGATTCTGGCTACACCACGTGATAGAGGATTTTATTTCTTAGAGGATTTATCCACTTTTTCGTTACCGTGGCCGTGTAGTATCTGTCAAAAATTTCATTTTCAAAAGCGTTTATCTGTCGGATATTTGCCGTTTTTCGCACAGCATTACATAACGTTCTTTCTACTCCGTAGCGAGAAAGTAAAAAATTGAATGAAAAACGCGTTTTAATTTGAATGTACTAACTTCAGTTTTACACAACGGATCATAAGAATGAATTTATTGGTTTTACAGTGTACTTCCGAAACAAGATAACATCCGAAACAGGGCGGATCCAGCTGATCATATGGGGGAGGGGGCTCATCATAGATTTTTGTTAATTAACAAACATTTATTATATTGTATATTATTTTTGTAATGTATATATGATAATATACAATATTATTGTTTATATAATTACATAATTTTAATATAAATAATTATTTAAATCAATTGTGTCATATAAAAGAAGGTAACAAACAAAGCCCTTCCCACCTGGATCCGTCACTGATCCTAAATGATGCTCGACAGTATTTGGATTTCGCCATTCGTGAAAATTCTGATACATTTCCAGATTTGGTTTACTTTTAGTGGTTTCAGGCACCTGATTGAACGGAGAAAGCTAATTAAAACAAGTGGTGCTACAAAAGTAAATATTTTATCGCTTCATTTCCAACATTTGCAATTTTCGAATATTCGAAGAGATCAACGGAAAGGAGAACTGCGCCATGTTTTAAAGCGTCCTTTGTTCTAGCCAAGGAGACACTTCAAGACACTGGAGGCACTACAAGAGAAGACACTTTCTTGAACTATTTGTAACGGCTAAGGAATATTATACTAATACATGACCTTCCAAAATGGTTTTCAACCAGAAAAAGTTGCCAATGTGCCGAGTTGAACTCCAGTCCTCCAAGTAAACACGCCATGCTCGGTACCGTTATGCCACCACGGGAACGGCTATACACATCTTTCCCGGCACCGAAAAATCTAGTGTTTTTTCGCATTATTTATAATTTTCTATTTATGAAAATTTAGAGAGTTCAACGAAAATGAGACGTGCACCATTTTTATGCGTTCATTACCCTACCCTAAGAAACATTTCAAGAAAAAATGTGGAGCCTATTTGAGATTTTTTATAAATTGCCTTAAATTCATGTACCAATTACGCAACCACTCTTTTTTTCAAAAGAATTGTACATTACCTTATTTAAAGATTTAATTTTTAAAACAGTTTTTGTTCAAGAAAAATTGGTCATCATTACTCTACTTTTGCAATGTAAATTTTTCGTAATTTTGGAGAATACATAGAGTTCAATGCAAATAGGACTGGTACCATTATTATAAGCGTACTTTGACCCATTCCCGTACACAAATAATGGAAAAAATTGGCGTCAATTTTGAGAGTTTAAAAATTGACTCTTTCAGGTAAGTAATTCAAGTAATTGATATGATGATTGATATTTCGCAAAAACTACTCATTTTTCAAAAAATTGTACATGACCTTATTTCAACATGTCTTTAAGAACAGATTGAATTAAGGAAGAACATCTGTATCTTCAATATTGCAGATTTTGGAAGACGCCGAAAAAAAGTTTTGAACTTTGCAATTTTCGAAAAATCAGAGATTTTAACACAAGCGATACCTTTTTAAGCGCCTTTTTGCTCTATCCGAGAAAAAAATTGTGCCATTTTTTTAACAAGTTTTGAAAATGTTAAATCGTGATATACAGTAGTCCCAAAAATCAAAATATCCGTTTCAAATTCGCCGAGCTCCAAATTTGTCCAGATCGATCGGGGAATATTTAATTGGGAGAAAATGCTGAGAACAGTTTAGGTTCTAGCCTTAATTACAGACGATGGACGAACAGAGAGACACTTTCCCGTAAATCAATTTTTCGGAGTAAAGTACTCACAAAACGAAGTTTCTGTCTACACAACGTAATTGAGGAAGTAATTCACGGCATATAGGAATACGATTTTTCCACTTCTCGATATTAGGGCTTCGCATTATGAGATTTTCTGACTTTCCACTTCTTTACTACGCGAGTACGTCGTGTGTTGAGAAAGGAAAATGTGTTTGACATGCTACGTGGCTGAAGAAACACTAAACAATTAATCTCTTTCATAGAACAAGATGCTGCAAGCGATTGATTGATTAATAATTCCGGAGGCGTCAACGGCTGAGGTCATACGTCTCTAAAGTTTAGTGCATTTTTTTTATCGGGGGAAGTGGCGGTGATCTTCCCTGCTAAATGGCGAGATCCGGCGCCGATGTATGCGTCGGCTCGTGGAGTTTTCCTCAACCAGGCATCTCCCACCAGCGGGGCGCCACCCGAGCCAGGACAAGCTCCAACTTTCCGACTGCTCTCCCGACATGTGTGGTAGTGTAGTGAATGTAAGTGTATGTGCAAGTAAGGGGTAAGGATAGGACGAGGAAAAGGAAGGAAATATCGCGCACGTTTCGTGGACTCGTGGTTAAATTATTGCTCCGGCATTCGCCTTCTATTGGTCGGAGAAGCCACGGAAAACTACATATCAGAGCAGGCGGCCGCTAGAATTCTCCTCAGTAGACAATGAGATATTCAATTAGGATTTGTAATGAGAGAACCAACTATATTTTATCCTTTGAGTATTAACTTTTATTTAAATTTATATTAAAAATGCTGCAAATCGGATGGAAAGTTTGTATGTACAAAACAGCACTGGGTTTCCTGAAGAGATTTACCGACGGCTCCTTTCCTTAAATTCGCCACTGCTGATTTATTATTGATTAAATTGTACAGAATTGTTGTTCGCTCCTGCTCTTTTGAAACAACCTGGTTTCATTTCTTTGAAAAGAAACGACAAACATGGTCTAATATAACAACATGTTTATGAGAATAATTTATTCTTCCTTTTATAATGAGAGCGTCTAATCTAGGCGCTGTCGCGAGCCAGATGGCAGTGGCGAGGCGACGCGTGCTATGTTGTTTTGGAGCGCGAGGCGTCCGCAAACACTGCAGCGGTGAGGGCGCGGGCGCGGGCAGCGGCCGCTCGCACGTCGCGCCGCGACGCGACGCGCCGCGGCGCCAGCGCCTGCGCTCGGCCCGCGCCACCAGCCGCGCGCTGGCGACGCCGGCGACGCACACGACGCAGGCGAGCGCCCAAAGCGGCGGCAGCTGCCGCAATATATAGCAGCGAGCGCCCGTGGAGGGGAGTCATTCCGTATCCGTACAGTCTGGCGCCCGCAGGCAGGTG
Source organism: Acheta domesticus (assembly GCA_031308135.1). Classification (NCBI taxonomy): domain Eukaryota; kingdom Metazoa; phylum Arthropoda; class Insecta; order Orthoptera; family Gryllidae; genus Acheta; species Acheta domesticus. The sequence goes on along the minus strand of JAHLJT010008446.1, from coordinate 172,757,094 downwards.
ACGACAATAACCTTAGGCCTCGTGGTGGGACGTGCGTGTGCTCGCCGCTCGCCGCTCGCTTCTCGCTTCTCGCTCGCGTCCTGCACGCTGCAACCGCCCTCGCGCTCCCCGCCCTGCGCCGCAGGCCTCCACGCCGCCCTCGCTGCGCACGCTGCTCAACTTGCCCGCAGAAAGCGAACACTCGCCCGTTCGCCCACCAACTTCCCCGACGAGGTACGCCTCCCGCAGGCCCCTAGCCTACACTAAACCCAATGCCACGATACTCATTGTACCTATCGTTTAACATTGTGTGTGTGCACTGTGCAAGATGCCTGTAAATCCTCGTATTCCAGTGAAACTAAATATTGACATTGCTCAAGTGGAAATGACAACAATATTACAAACGTGTATACACTACACTTCACGCGTTCTGATGTGTGTAAATGTTTTAGTTGCAAACTTAAGCAACGTATTTAACTAATGACGAACGACAACAATGAGAACAGTGAAGTCAAAAAATTTTCCGTGTGTATGCCAAGAAATAAATGTATTCCTTTCTTCACAGAAAATTTGACATCTATGATGGGTTAAAAAACTAATGAAATTAAAGTTGAAACTTCATGGAAAATAGAATAAAAATTAAAATGGGTACTTACAATGATTTTCCTTGTTCATTAACCCAGTGGAACAAACTTCACATGTCCTTTCGCATGCAAAACTGTTGAAAAATGCACTGGGTATATTCGCCATACTTTCAATTGCAGGGCATATTCAAATTTTTAACTCGCATCATTCGAAAGTTACATATAGTCTCTCATATTTTCAAAAACGTAACACTATATACAATTTGTTGTATTTACTACAAAAATTCACCGACTTCCATAACGTAAAACAAAATCTGGCCTAAAAACTTGCCATCTGATCAAATCCTGGAGAATTTTTTGTTATCCTGGAGATTTGTGTTACAAAAACATATTGACAAACAATGCTGAAATTGAAAAGAAACGTTAAGTGTCACTTATGGAACTAATAAATGTAATAAAAATAAGACATCATTTTAGACATTTACGTAATTTCCAATAGTGGAAAGTTTTTTTGGGATTAATACTTGCTCATCCGCCTCCAGACGCTTTCATTTCATATTCACGAACAATCATTAGGAGGTTCAAGAAATGTTTGTCGTGAAAAAACATTTATATCACAATCGTGTGAACCAAACGAGTTCAGATGTTCCTTATTGTTGACAAAGTTGATAAACAAAACCGAACACAGCTTACTTTTATTTCGTTTCTCTTCAGACAGATCCTTCATTTCTGCCATTTTGGTTTTGAAAACTTGTTTTCTGTATCTCCTGTTTTTTTCCAATACAAATCCATCCAAAAATATTTAACAAATTTCTTTTACTTTTATTTACACTTTTTCTCTTTCGAAGAAGCGCTTTATTGTGGTCACCTCTATGAATACACAACTCTGCTTGATATTTTTAGAATGAGACAGTCTGATGATAAACTGAAAATGCTTCTTGTATTTATCCAAATGAGAAAAGGAATCAATTTCCACCAAACGTCTTTTAATCAAAATGTAACGTTTGTGACAAAATTTACTTCTTGTCAGTATGTTTCAAGTATGTTATTCCCTTCTTAACTACCAAGCTATGAAATTCGTATATTCGCCGCACAACCGTCATTTTATTACTATTATTAAACTTATTTTCAGTGGTTAACTAATGGTTTTGTAATAATAAATATTGCATTGTGAATTTTTGTTGGTCTTAAAATAATTTACTTCCTTTATTCTTGATGTTGGATAACATACAAGTTAATATTTTTGTAAGAATTTGTAATAAATGTAAGAATTTGAAGAATTATAGTAATGATAAGATCTTTCACCGCTCCCTTAATGACAAGTAGTCTCTCTTACCCCCAAATATGGGACACTAGGCCCAGGCTTGAGGGCACCGTTAGCTATCCAGCAAAGTCGGACAATCGACCCAAAATGCCAAAAACATACATGCATACGTCTAGATTCCTTTTTGTTTGTTCCAAGGAATTCAATAAAGAGAGATTGGACGAATTTTGAACACGGACCTAAGAGATGCCTGTGGATATTTATAACTTTTATTGAAACGTTACAAATATCTCGTTCCTGCACCCAAAGGCGCAGCGAATTTTTACGCTTGTTAGTCTCAAAATTCGTGTTATGATGTGATAATCTAATATATTTGCGTTTCTAAATCCCCTTTGTGAATTAGCACATACTTTGAACATTTGTAGTTACTAAAGAGAGAGAAAACATGACACGAAAACTCAAATTTAAAAGTGTATATAATGAAGTGTGGTAAAACATCAAATAGTAATAAATTGTAAGTTACTAACAAGGATTATTCATATTTGTGATGAGAGTTGTCTTTATTCTGAAATATTTCGTAGTAGATTGATGAAACTGACCTTTTTTTTTGAAAATGAAAAACTTTTTAATTCCTGTTTTCAACGTACACACTTTTTACTGACAAAAAAATAAACAGAAACGCTTAAAACCATGCTAGACAATAGTGTGAGAACCATGGGTTTTAATAAAATTAGACACGTGATTAAGTATAAATCACTTGATAATGGTTTGTTGTTTGGGGATATTTTTGTATTTGTTTTGTTTACGTGATTTACCTTCGATGATACTTATACATCCTGTCACCTCATAGTCATATTTACTCTTCGTTTTCCTTCGCTTATAGGCTGAGAATATATTACTAGAGATGATATTAAATGGGATACTGACATTTATAATTTGGCATGTTTTTAAGATGTCGCAATGTTTCCGGATTCAAGTTCGTGTAGGTTTTTCAACTGTTCTCCACGCGTTGTTGGGTTCAAATCCCGCGTAAGGCATGGATTTGTGTTCGAGCGTGATGAGAGAGCCATAGAACCAACTATTTTTTTCAAAACACATTCTACCCATACTGAGCATTCATGTACCCTCCTCCAAACCGGCTGTCTTTCGCCGAGATGAACCTAAGAAGTGCCTCGGCAATACTGCCTACTATAGACTGATGGAGACGGGCCTATGAGCCGAGGAGGGGGAGGGTCCCATTTCAAAATGTAATGAAAGATAAACGAGAATAGAAAAAGATTTGATGTGAGGACTACTTGCATTACCTTAAGTATGTAAAGGTTTTCAGTAGTTTATGAGACCAAATAATAAAAATCGAAAAAACGTGTTTTTGGAAACCCTTATGACTTGCCAGCACAGATGAATCTGACTTTTATCATTATGAATCTCTGAATCCCATTATCGGATGCCCCTTTCTAATTCATTAAGTGAATTTAGCTGCCGCAGCGGCGAATCCGTTCGGATGCTCACGTGTTAATTCGAGAGACATGTGTTTGATCCCACCAACAATTTGGACGTGTACGTCAATTACTCCCATTTCCATCGAGTTTTTCATTCAGTTTCCCTGCTCCATTGAGAAAATGCAGAGATGATCCCTCGTTTTGCTTTGCATGTAAATCCAATTTCACTCTGTGCAGGAGTTTTTGAGCTCTCCTTTTGCTATTTATGGTAGGAGTAGAGCCGCGGATATAGGTTACAATTTTGTTAGCAATACTAAACTAGTAGAGCTACCAAAGCACATACTTTCTCGCTCTGTTTTTAAATGTTCATAAATGTTATCACTCTACTACATAAACCAGTAAAAATATTTTCAACCAGCAAATTCTGTTCCGCTCCGCGTCCTGAACTCAGATCCTCAGTCAACGTGGCGGTACTTATACCACAACGACAAACAAGCGCCGTATGGGTCGAACTCGGGCAGAGGCATAAAAGGGTAAATGTCACAATCATGTAAAAAATAATTTGGCTCAAGGTATTAAAAAAATTCAAGCATAGATATATTTTTTTCTCATTGAAATTCAAATCCAACTAGTGACGCTGCCAATACACATTCTTTATTGCATTGTTTCTAAATGCCCTACAATATTATACTTCTACATAAAACAGCAAAAGTGTTATCATTTAGCAAATTTTTTTCCTCTCCGTGACCCGAAATCAGATCCTCAAAGTTAACGTGCCGGCACTTATACCACTACGCCACACAAGTACCGTATGGGTCGAACATGGCCGCAAAATGAATCAAACAGAGCCATAAAATGGTAAATGCCTGATAGGAAAATGGAATGGTAAATGCCTGATAGGAAAGCAATTGATATGATGATTGATATGATACATACGTTTTACAAATCCGAGAAGAGATGTGAAAAATTGTTAAAACATTGAAAATTCGAAAATCACTTACACGCACTTCCAGTAAATTTATCGTAATTAATTCTATTTGTGATTTAAATTGCTTCACATAGTTTCTAGAATTCTTAATTATTTCCAACGAAGAATTGTGACAAATAATGGTCCCCGACCAAGATTCGAAACAACGGACCTTGCGTCCGAAGAAAGGAGTCTGTGCCCGTCATTTTGCCACCTTGGCCACTGTGGTTATACGTGGTATTTATTCTTATATAATGGTAATAAGTATATGGTGGTTTCATTTCTAGCATTAGGAAACCAAAAACTCCCGGGAATATGAAAAAATGTCCTTTGGGCGCCCAAAGAAGATATCTGGGAAGATAATAATTCATAACCGAAATCCTAGTACAAAGTAAAAAGATTAGAAAACTAAGTTCTGCGAGAAAGTCGGTGCCATTTTATAGCACCACTAGTTTATTTCTTTTTTTGCCGTCCCTTATTAAACATGAGGAGAACATTTTTTTTTTAAAATTGAGGGGGTTTTTGAGAAAATTTTGTTTTTGTAAATTTCAAGCGCAAATTACGCAAAAACTACTCTTTTTCTGAAAATTGTACATGACATTTTTAAAGAACTAATTTAAAGAACTAATTTTGTATAACAGACTATGTCTGAGGCAAACGTCTCTACAATTTGATAGTTTTAAAAGTATTTTTTAGAAACGTTCCAAAACCATGCGTCACCCGGAAATAGGATTAGAGACATATTTTTTAACAGTCCCTTATTACACAAATGAAGAAAATTTAAAGAAAACTATTTGAAGCGGTTTTTCAGAAAGAAAATTTTGGTAAATGTCAAGCGAAATTTACGCAAAAACTACTCTTTTTTTCAAAAAATTATACATGAACTTAATTAAAATGCTAAATTTTAGTTTATTTAGCTTATTTAAAGTGCTAAACCGACTTAGTTTGAGGCAAAAATCTCTATTTTCAATTTTGCAGTTTTGAAATAGTTTTTTGCAATTTTCGAAAAATTGGGGAAATTAACGAAAATGATATGTGCATCATTCTCTCAAACGTCCTTTGCACTATTCTCCAACAAAGTTTAATCAAAAAAATTGGAGCCATTTTTTGAAAACTTTGAAAATGTCCAAGGGGCTACATGTAAAGTACCCCCCAAAGTTAAAATATCGGTTTCAAATTCCATCACCTTCGACATCAGCCAAATCGATTGGGGAATATCCATTTTGAAGAAAATCGTCTGAACGGTTTAGGCGCTAGCGTTGGCCACAGACGGACAGACAGACTGACGTTTTGCCTTCAATCGAGTTTTCGGTATCAAGAAGCAATAAAACATGAATTTTGGCTACACCACGAGTTACAGGATTTTGTTTTCTAAATTTAGCAGCAGGTTTTATCCACATTTTCGTCACCGGACCCCAGCTATAAGAGTTTTTCTGGCGAAAATTAGCAGTTTTCCAGTACACGATAAAATAACTTTATTTTCTTACGAAGTATTCGTAAGGCGAGAAAGTCAAATCTGTAGTTCGTTTGTATGTAAATAAGTTTTCTACAATTCGGTAGCTAAAACAATATTTTTTAAACGTTGCCAGTGTCACTTTGTTGATACTTTTATTCGTCATTCAACTAGGTATATTAAAATATTGGGGAAGAGAGTCCAGAGCTGAAGGAAACGCGCGCAGATTAAACTTCTCCCCCGTACGTCACATTCAGTTTCCAATGTTCTTTGACGATAATAAATCAAATAAATCGTATCAAATCATCTATGGATTGTTATTGAATGAACCGGGGTCAATCTGAAGTTCTTTCAAGGGAATCGCAACGTTCCTTGTTGTTTAACAGATCTTCGGGGAATAAAGGCGCCAGAGGATGACGCATGATATCCAGTATCAATTTAATGCCAAGTACAACTAAAAGATGAGACCCTAACCTCCATCTCTCGCATGAGTCAATTTTGACCTGTGTATGTGTGTGTGTGTTTTAAGAGTAACTTTTAAGAGTTTTTGGATTGTCGCAATCTGTCTCCGTTTTATATTTACTTTCATGTCCGCACATTGTCAATTTGCTTTTTATCGAGCAAAGGCTGTTCTCAAATATGCAGATTGAGATATACGAGTTTAATATTTATGTTTTTTCATCAATATATTCATGTTTTAAAATTTTATTTCAATAATATTTCTTCTCTCAATCCGCTGTTCTTATTTGGTTCCATCCTAATCGGATCTTCTATACATTAATAATAATAATAATAATAATAATTAATAATAATAATAATTCATGTATGTACTTGGCGCAACATCCCGTGAACGGGCTCAGGCCTACCGGTGACGTCCCTGCCTCGCGGCCCTTGGTTAAGGGCAGGGTTACCAGACATTTTTTCCCCAGCGGAGGACATTTTCCCAAAGAAAGGAGGACATTTCAATAAAAAGGAGGACATTTTACATTTTTATAGTCCACGATGTATAGACAATATACTCGACAATTCCAACCATTAATATTCTTTAATCATAATATTAATATTATATAAATATGTCGGTGTAAATATAATATTAATTATGTTATAATTATGACCATCTGTTAAATGTATTGGATTATAATATCTATTGATAATAATCAATTTGAAATAAAATGTTTATTAATAGGCACTACATTTGACAGACAGATTTGAAATTGTTTGTAATCAATATATATATATATATATATATATATATATATATATATATATATATATATAATATATATTACTCCAATAATATTAATTAAATTAATATTAGTCTTTGCTTTGCAGAAAGATACCAACTTTATTGTTACATTATACAAGTAACATTTTTATTGATTTTTATTGCTCGAATAATATTTATGATTTTATGAAATTTTTTTCAACAAATCTGGTTTAGAAATTATATATTTATAGAACTGCAAGCAATTTAAATGCTTTAAATTATATTTCACAGTTATGATTCCTTCTACTGACTCAACAAGCAGTCTATTTCTCTCATCAGTCCACTGTGAATTAATTAAAGAAAACACTCTTTCAACACTGCAATTTGAACAGGAAAATTGCGAAATAAAATTGGCAAATCTTTAAAAGTTCAGAAAAACTGTCTAATGTTTGTGTGTTCTCAAAGAAATTCACCCATTGCGCATTCACCAACTTCTCAAAATATTCATTTTGTCCACAAAGAAATGCTTTCAAGCACTGATACTGGTCAAAGAATTTACAGTCATCAATAGTGATACCTCTCTCCTGTAAGTAATGTAGACTAGGTAAAATTATTTCATAGTTCAGGTCATTGACTTTCTTCTTCTTAAAAATGTAGATATTCAAGATATGATGTCCCTTTTAAGAATTAAATTACTTTATAATTTTGCCAGTATTATTTTCAATTCTACAAGAAAAAAAGGAGGACATTTCATAAAAATTTAAAAAAGGAGGGAGGACCGGAGGACAGTTTTAAAAAAGGAGGACATGTCCTCCAAAAAGAGGACAGATGGCAACCCTGTTAAGGGGGTACGTGTGGTTAGCACATAGACATCCCCACGCCGTATTCCGGTCTTTTCAACCTGAGAAGTGAATTTTCTCACAGCAACACTGTCACACAGCAACGTATACTGAGACATTGCAAGGAAAACGCACACTATAGTCTTGCCTCAACCAGGAATCGAACCCGGGGCTGCGTACTGTAAAGCGAGCATGCTGACCAAGAGATGAGGCTAATAATAATAATAGCAATAATAATAGTAGTAATAATAATAGTAATAATAATAATAATATAATTATATTAGAGTATTCCTTCCATATAGCAATCTTCTTAGTGTCTAGAAGTTTTTAGAATTAAGTAACTTGAATAAGTAAAACTTTCATCAGTTAAACATCGAATGAGACATTTCGAAATTTTATAGGTAGCAGGGTCGACTTAATTTTTTCTGATGGTCGGAATTATATTTAGACTAGTGGCCGCAGTCTAGTGGCGCTGACTAGTAGCAAAACTCTTCTAAAAAAACTACACAAAGCGGTTTTCCAAAATGTAGCACACACACTGCTCAAAACAACATTCAAAATACTTCCATATAACACTACAATAAATATTTTAACAAAACAACTCTTCATTCCAATAACATCCCAATAACTATCTCATATATATCTATCTCACAATCTATTTCATAGAGATACACCACACAGTTCTTTATAATATAAAGACTATGTATATATATATACATATATATATGTATATATATATATATATATATATATATATATATATATATATATATATATATATATATATATATGACAAATCAAAATAACTCGAAAAATATGCAACGTACAAAAAATGTCAAAGGCAAAAAATCTCTAAGGGGCACATCTGTCACAACTAAAATCAAATTTCCCCGCTCGCCCCTTGAGGGTGAGACGGGAGCCAAGTTTGCAATCTTAAATGGGAACCCCCACTTTTTATTACAGATTCGGATTCTACACTAAAAGATACATAAGTTTAGTCTAAAACCTTTTTTGACAAACGTGTGCCAAATAATATATGTTCGCTGCTATGTGAGATCAGCATCCCAGGATGCAACTTACGTTCGCACGTTCACAATAATATAGTATTACTCCCGATATTCTGATTGACTTTGGTACATAATCGATGTAACACGTATAAAATTTCGAGATAATATGTTGTGATTGAACCTGTGTTTAAATATTGGTAAACACATTTTGGGGCAAATTTCAAATGTTTAAACTAATAAAAGTGGTTTTCATTTTTTCACTATCGTCTATATTATTTCAAAATGTGTTATACAATGCGTTACATGTTTTAGAATGTTATGAGTAAAGACCGGATTTTCATGCAGAAAACTCTCTGAAACGAGCAGTAAAAACACCAAAACGTGCAAAAACATGCTATAAAAAGATCAAGACTTTGCAAAACCATGTTATGTAAACTAAAATCACCAATTAATCCACTTATCAATTTATTTTTATATTTTGAATGAGATATTTATGGTGAATGTAATATAATTTTAGTGTTTTATTATAATTAGGTTTGTGTATATTGTTGAAACAAAACGTATTTGACATTTTAAATATTATTCGCACACAAAATTAAATTAGCATAAAAACATAAAAAAGTATATATTAAAATTGAAAACTTCGAATACACTTCAGAAATAAAAAATAATTAAGTTACAGAAAAAATTATCTTAATTGTTTTTATTATGATTTACTCCAAATTATTTTCTGATAAATGTATGTCTTCTATCAACTATTATGTTTCAGACAGGAAAAACTTCGTTGTACATTTATATATGTCTATGTTAGGAGTGTCATTCTGACGTACGTGTGCACGATGGGGACAGGAGTCAAAAACTGCATTCACACTCTCTCGCACCTTGCATGGCAGCGTCTGTTCCGAGAAAATCGATTGAATTTGAAACGCAGTGCAGCTTGCCGCTAAGCTTCGTGCCCGGACGTAAGGTCAAATGTGTCTCGCCTTCCGTCTCGTGTCAGCGAAGACTGACAAAACGGATATATGATCCGATTGGAAAGATAGACCCCGATCATTGCTTTTGCTGAGCGGCTGCAACAAGGACCGCGACGCGAACCTATCCCTGCTGCAAAAACTCAGACAATAGGCATCAAGAAAGGTACAGACGCTCAGTTCATAGGGCAACAAAATGAAGAATTGATTCATATTAAACGGTACTCGGTTATCATAGACCACCAGAACGCACTGCGGAGTTATGTCAAAAACTTTTTTTCTTAAATGAAACCTTTAAAAAAGATAAATTTAAATAAGTTCATAATGAAAAAAATATGTTTTATGGAAAAAAACTATGAATTTTGAAAATTCGTCCAGTAAAATCTCAAAATGTGTAATTTTCAGGCAGCATTACCTAAAACGTGCAATATCATGCAGTAACACCCCAAACATGCAATTTCGTGCAAAATAAAACAAGCACTAAAATAATGTCCGTTTCATGATTCAAATTTCTATCAAGGTTCCATCCAATTTAGAGTTAGCAAAGAAAAGATGCAGTAACATGTGAATCCGGTCTTTAGTTATGAGACATATTCTAGGAAAAAAACAGAGTACTCCAAAGTTATCACGTAGAAAATCGATTTCAAAAATACATTTTTCTATTTGAATTTGGCGTCAAAATTGGTTGACAAATATACATTGAAATTGAAATTGATGTAGATTCTTCCTGTTGATCCTGATATAATTGGATGCGTAGATGGTACGATTATTTCATTCTATTATTTGAAATATTTATAATTTATATAATTTCTTAACGTATCTAAATGTGCTGCTCTCCATAATTGCCAAATGTAACTACTTGATTTGACAAGCCTTCAAGGTTTTTGTGATATGTTATGCTTTGATGTAAAAGCAATGTAAATATTTATCTCAATAATTTTAAATTCTATTGTTTTATGTTAATTTGTATACCATTGTCAACCGTTGCCATTGTATTGCTCTTGACAAGGCACGTACTAAACGTGCGAAACGTTGAGCCAAAAATAAATGTATTTGAAGTTTTGATTCCTGAAGTCAATATTGATTGATCCTTTATGGTCAAAATATATATTTATTCGTACCATCTACGCATCCAATACATTGAAATTCAAATATTTTTCCCCGTCTCTGCAATTTTTTCAGCCGGATACGTGCAATAGAAGGCGAGAAAATATAAAAGATGAAAACACGGTTCTTGTTGATCTCTGCAACAGATTGCCCTCGGAGACTGATCTTTTGGGAATGTACGGCATTTTTTGTTCTCTTTCATACGAGTATCGCGATAATCGATTTGGTTTTCACCTCCTTATTCGGCTATATTCCTTATCGCAATTATTGGTATTGGTATATAATAAATAATCTTTCTTTTACTGGCGCATTCAGTGCCCCACAAGAGCAATTACTTGTCGGCAAGAAACGCGAGAAGAGAAAGATTAAGTAATATCATGTAATTTCTTTAAGAATATGAATAGCTTTTGCGTAATTTTGAATAAAATAGTGTTAAATACTTTAAAAAAATAAAATAGTTTAAAATACTTTTAAAAATTACGTAAAGATGATTTTTCCAAATTTGTGAACTTTTTCTTAATTTTTTTATTCGAACTCGTCCAATTTTCGCCAAAGCCAATGAAAACTTATAATAATAATAATAATAATAATAATAATAATAATAATAATAATAATAATAATAATAAATTTTATTTATTTTCTCATAAGTTAGCAAGTACAGCAGATACATTCGAATGAGCAAAATGCTTGTGCTCGGATGTAAGTTTAAGTAAACATAACGAAAACGGTGGTTCATGTGGTGGCTCAGAGCGAAGTCGCTTGCCTTTCAGTAAGGAGGGCCGGGTACTATTCCTGTCGATATCATATAAAATTTGTTCTAACAAAACCAGTTTGACTGCTTCACAAAGGCTATTTCAACTACCTGTGAATTGTCCTAAACCCTACCGTAATCCTAATTCCTTCCCAATTCTAGCCGCTGTGTAGTGACGCAGGAGCTCGCGAGAGACAGGCGCGTGCGCGGAGACGCTAGCTGGCGGTCCTCTGGACAACTGCGACGACACGTGACGTACACGGCATACAATTAATTGACATTAATGGAGGATTATTCCCGCGCGGTCATTAATAGAGGATTACTCTGAAAAGCGCAAAGCGCTCAACGCCCCTAAAGGGCCTAAAAGACGCCTTGCATCAGAAGTAGACGAAAACAACACAATTTATAAGCAAGTAACCCTTTTACAAACATTTTTATCCTAAGATACATATAAAAATTGTACAAAATATGTGTTGTTAGAAAGAAAACAAGTACATACTGGGTTATCATAACACAAATTGAAAAAATAAAATTGAGAAAGAATAGAAACTTTTATTTCAATTAAATGTGGTAGTAAATAAGAAATTTAATTGTTTTCATGACTGATAATGCATCTTTTAATATACTTCTTGAATTCCTTGTTGTTGAGTTTACTGACTACAGGACTATGTGCAATTACGGAGTTATATAGTGTAGGGTCACAACTTATGAAATGTTAGTAACCTGAAGTGGTGTCACGTTTCATGTTTGAAAATTGCGTCTGTTCAACTTTTTAAAACGTTGGGATGGTTGTTAGGCAGACTCAAACGTTCGTTGATTATTCTTATAGCTTGCGAAAAGTACGTGAGTTTGAATTCCACGCTTAGGCAAGTGTTTTTGCGGGTTGGAAACACTTTTGCGGGTTCAAGTAGTATTATAGCATTACGAAACCATTACAAATAATGAAAGAAAGTACGTGCTATTACAGCACCACCTAATTAAAATCTGTTGTCCGTGATAAAGAGGTCATAATGTACAAAGATATCGCTATCCGGAACAACGACGTAGGTGCAAAATTTATTGAAGTGGAATGAGTCAACTGAAAAATGTCCTACGAATCTAGGGAAACATCGACGTTGAAGAAATTCTACTTCAAAATGCCGGAGAGGGGTTAGGTCAGTGTTGAAATTTCAGCTGTTTCACCCAATGCTCCGGGAAAACAATGACACGTTTGTCAGTTGTGTTCAAATAATGGTAGTGAGAGCATTTTTATGCATCTTCACTGACTCAGGAAGAGAAGGGCAATTGAAGTTTTTTGCGCCTTTAGTCAGCGAAAAAACCATGTTACTCGGATGCCGTATTGTTGACTTATGACATTTTTTACTTGAAGTGTGTTAACTAATTGCGGGTGGAAATGTAATTTTCATGACATTGTCACTCGTATATCTTGATCGCTTCAGATGTTATAATGTCCTCATTTTAGGAGTAACAATCGCGCAAATGCATGACAGGGCCAAAGCTGCAGTTATGTCAATGTTATTTCTTTGCGTACCAGTATATACAAAAAAAACGCAATAGACAGTATTTTATCCTTTGTCAATGTTCTAGAAAAACTGAATGTAGCACAGTGTTTGTAATAAAAAACTAGGCATGCTACATCATATACTTTCTCGCATGATTTCTAACTTTTGCAATTTTCGAAAATTCGGAGAGTTTAACGAATACTATTTCTGTGCCATTCTTTTATGAATTCCTTGTTCTATCCGCGAACAAATTAAAGAAAACTAATGGTCCTAAAACAGCACGTACTTTCTCGCCTTTAGTAATAATTACGTAATACTATCTCTACCTCAAATTTGTTCAAAAAATTGCCACCACGACCGGGATTCGAACCCAGGTTTTTTTTGGTGTACTCCCACTTGTTCTAACCACTAAGCTACCGACAGAACAGAAACTTTTGGCAGGTTCTTAAGTCTGATATATTGCCCGTTATGATATATAATTTTCACCACCTTCTCACCTTTTTGGATGCGTTTACGCTTAGAAATTGTTCCGCAGACGTAAAGAATACCAAGTTTTGACCTTGTTACTGTGTAACGAATGTATTTTAATAATTGAATGTGTCATTAATTAATAATCAAAGAATTGTGATTCCTGCGTTCGTTGTCTCGGTAGCTTAGTGGTTGGAGCAATTGGGCATAAACCAAGAGACCCGGGTTCCAATCCCGGCCGTGGTGACAAATCTTTGAACAAATTTAATTTTTGAAATACAATTGTTTCACAGTAACAAGGTTACAACTTACGTCTGCGGAACATATTTTCGAGTGTAAACACATCCAAGAACGTGAGAAGGTGGTGACAATTATACAATCTATGCAACAATTTCTCTCCGATTTAACACATCACAGTCATAAAATTTTGTAAAACTCATTACAAATCGTAGAACATTTGGTACAAAAACTAAACATTTTCAAGCCAATATAAACACAAATTTGACAATTATAATTGCTTTTCATACAGGTAAATCTTGTCCCAAAAAATAAGACGTAATTCACAAAAAATAGCTCCTGACAAGAGTCATTGTTGCCAAGCCATTGTTGCATTCCAATCTGATATTTCCTGAAGGCTAGCAATTTTTATTTCACATATTTCAAATTAGTTTTAAATAATTTCTAAAAGATTTATTTGTAAATTTCTAATAAAAGGCCGAATTAAGAAAAAAATCAAAAACAAATAAATTAATATACAAACGAAGCATTCAACTGCCTGCGATTGCGTTCACGAGGCGCAGTAAATTCGGAACGGACGACTATGCTTGTCGTCAAATTACACAAAAAATACTCATATTTTCAAAAAATGTAACATAACCATATTTAAAGGTCTGTTTTGATGAACACATTTCATTAAGAAAAAAAATTATATATTTACAATTGTAGTTGTTTTGTTGTTAAGAAAATGTTGTGCCGTTCTTAAGAAAAAGTGGTTTAAAGAAAATAAAAATTGCCTATGTTTGATACAAAATTTCCCGAAAAATACTCATGTTTTTGAAAAATTTAACATCACATTATTTTTAGATCTGTTTTTCATGATCATATTTCATTAGGAAAAAATGTTTGTCTTCATAATCATAGTTAGTTGTAGGAAGACGCCGAAAAAATTTGAATCTTTTCAGTTTTCGAAAAATCAGGATATTCAACTAACATGAGACGTGCACCATTCGTCCTTTACACTAACAACAAAATTTAATAAAAAACGATGGAGCCGTTTTCGAGAAAAAATTGTTGAAACAAAATTAAAAATTGCGTTTTATGTGATACACATTTGATTGTGGAATACATCAATCTATTGGAAATTGAAAAATCAAACCTAGTAATGCAAAATGCTTTCGAAGTTCAATAAATACAAACGAGTAAAAGAATGCGAAGAGATAGTGAGTTTGACATTTGATTTCCAGAAAACACCACCATTGTCGCGAATTCCAACGAACTGCATCTTCTACGATCGACATTCTTTGTTACTCGTATGAAATATTTTAATTTAAAAGGCACTATTGAACTAGAGAATAAAGTAACTTACAGGAAATGTCAATGAACAACGAGAAAGTAAGTTGTTAGCTGTAAGAGAGATAAAGTTGACTAAAGGTGAATCACTCTATCACGTTTTGAAACTGCTTTGGATCAACTACGTTAAAGTTGATGTAAGAAAGATAATACGACCACGACCATCTACTTCTTTTACAGTCAATGAACTAGTGCTCTGTGAACGTGAAACCTAGCGCAAAGATCTGGAGTATGAACTCCGTATAATTCCGCAAACGCCACTCAATTTTACAATGATTCGAAAAGTATGCCTGGTGTGGAAGTGGATCTTAATTTTTTGAATCAAGTGATACAGAACTTCATTTTCTCGGTTCTTACATATTCAGGGTTGGTAGCATTCTGCATAACTGGGTCGAATTGAGAATTGAAACACATACCAACAAAATCTATTTGTACATATTTGCATAATATTAATGTCAGTTTATGAAGTCATGTATTGCAATATTACAGTTTGTTTTTATTTTGTTTTTAAGTTTATCCATCTTTAAAGACGACGCAGTCCACCAAGACGTCACCGCACGATGAGTCACGACAATATGGCCTTTGTGGATCACCCAGTGCCGGCGGATGAGGTGAGTTGCATTGTTTTATTCAAATTTTATTTCCAAATTGAAGCATGGAAATGCTAAAGGAACTCAATACAAATTTTCGTCAAAAATTACTTTTGTCCAGCAAACGAACGTATGTCCTGATGCCCATTCATTGCACAGAGAGCTATGCGCTAAAATTGCTTCCTGGTGGCTCTTTTCGTCCTCAAAAGATTGCGTTGGTGGTAGGTCCCCTGAACCGCGGCGCAAAGGAACTATGTGCTATTGCAACCTGCCGTTCTGTTGGGAAATTGCATGGACGTTCTTATATGGGCTTCCCACGACAGTACCACTTCCCAAGGCAAAATGGGATGATCTGAAGAAAATTTTACTTTTAAATAATTTTTAATCATATTTCTGAAGGAAATATAGCATTTTTCGAAGAATGAATTGCTGATTAGCATTTTCATATGCTGTAATAATTTTGTGAATCATTTGTAATAAAATAAAGGCTATGTAACGTTGCACATTTCTATTTGACATAGCTCCATTTCACGTTCTCTTCACATGTCACATAGCTGTCTGAAAATGGCCAATTACAGAAATTGTTTGTGGCTAATGGCAACTAAGGTAGAGATTGGCAGTATATGTGCCGTATCAAAAAACACAGACTAAAGGTAGGTTCCATTTCTTAACTCCTAGGACAATGGTCTCAACGATAGACAATTGTCTTTGAATCCTGAAAAAAGTGAATTTGGCACATAGCTCATTTAGCATTTTTATGCTTCAATTCTTCAAACCCCTTTTGTAAGCTACATTGTTTACCTTCATTTCAAATTTTCATTTTTAATTAAGATAAAACAGGAATTCCCATCCTTGAGAAGTTGATTTTACCTGTCCAATTACTTGTTCAGATTCGACTACAGACCTCCAATCGATCCATTGACCATCACTGCGCCCTTCAAAATTCCATCAAAACCAGGCGGCCTCAGAACGGCAAGGTTCTAGCCGACTTCGAGGAATTTTTACATAATAGCGTTTTAAAGTTTTGGAAGTGTCTAATAAAAACTCAAAGGGATTGGGACTTAACAAGATATGTACCACCAGCCACTTAAAACTTTCCGATATTTGTCAATTTGATATCTCAATTTTGGTGTTGTGACTTGTCTTGTTGCTACATATGTCTTCATACTTAAGAAGGGCTTGGATTTTTCTTTAAATTTTTTCTCGAATAAATCAATAATCTGTAATTGATCTGATTTTCATTAAAACATCTGGAATTTTGTATTATCAATTCAACGTCTTTTATCAGTTTGCTCTTGAAATAAGTTGACTATTTCACTATTACCGGGGTAGCCCCTAGGTCCTTCTCGACATGTTCCAACCAACTGTAATAGGGGAATGCAGGGAATGCATATATGAACGCACCAAATATTCACACAAACATCCATGAAAAAGCGGGATACAAAAGCGCCACCCTTCGAAGCGAGACAGTCACGGTATTCCAGCCTTAGTGCCTTCCGCTTCCCAGGAAGGCTTCATTGAGTTTATCAATTTTACAATTACCACTACCGCCACTACTACTGCTACTGCTACTGCTACTGCTACTGCTACTGCTACTGCTACTGCTACTGCTACTGCTACTGCTACTGCTACTGCTACTGCTACTGCTACTGCTACTGCTACTGCTACTGCTACTGCTACTGCTACTGCTACTGCTACTGCTACTGCTACTTGCTACTGCTACTGCTACTGCTACTGCTACTGCTACTGCTACTGCTACTGCTACTGCTACTGCTACTGCTACTGCTACTGCTACTGCTACTGCTACTGCTACTGCTACTGCTACTGCTACTGCTACTGCTACTACTACTATTACTACCAACACCACCACCACCACCACCACCACCACTACCACCATCACCATTACCACTACTACTGTCCTGTCCTTTGACTCGACAGCCTGCAACAGGCCTTGGCCAACCAGCAGTGACCCAGCCTCTCGGCCATGGGATATGGCGTCCGTGTGGTTAGCAAGAAAACATCCCTTCACGGTATACACTGGTTTTCTTAACTTTACAGTGGTCTTTGGTCATTGTTCATGGTCATTGTCACACAGCAATACATAACGGGACTTTTGTAAGGAAAGCGCACAGTTATAATTTTGCCCCGACCGGAAATCGAACCTGGGGTTGCGCCTTGGAAAGTGAGCACGCTAATCAACGAGCCACCGAGGGCAAACCACTACTATCACTGCTTCTAAAATGTAGCAAAAAGTTGGAAGACATGTTTCAACAATTAGTTTATTGTGTTATTTCAGCTTAACAAACAAGAGCCACTATCCAAATCATACAATAAACGATGAAAGTAAGTACTAAGTCCTTAGCTGTCCGCCGTATTACCAGAAGATGTACCAGATCGTACGCCAATTCTCAATAATCCTATAGGATAAACGGAGCACTGACGTGGTCGGCCTAACAATAACTATCTCAATCTCTGAAGCGCACTCAATCTCAGTTAATAGCTATTCTGCTCTTCCGGGCGCAAAGCCACCCATTGTGTATCCGTCGCATCGGCTGGCCTAGACTCGCTACGGTGGCTAGCTGTCCGATGGCTAGCTGTCTGGTGGCTACTGCCTAGATCAGTGGTTGCCAACTCAATGCTCTGTGACGTCACAGAAATCTGCTCTCTTGCTCTGAACCGACGACCGAGCGAAGATAGAGGCCGTCGCGGCGACAAGCGCAGTGTTCCAATGATGGTACAGAAGTGGGGGGAAAAGGTTCGCTTGGAAAATCGATAATTACGATTTTGAACTGGTAATTATTATTTAGAATGTTTGTTATTTAATAACAATATTAAGGTTTTTATAATAGAAAATACATTATTACATAACTCAAATCAATATCCGAATCTTTATCATAACCAGTACTGTATTTCCACTTCCATTCTTCTATTAAATAATATTTTTGGAAAAAACAGTTTTCACATTTTAGAACAATAATATTTTATACAATAATTTATATTATAACGAATTAGTTCGTTCTGAATCAATAATTATTGTTAACAAATAGGTACCCGGTAGGGGTCACGTAAAAGAATTTTGACCTCAGGCGTGATTGTTATTGATGTACAGTTTTGTTTGAGAATGTTGTAAATCCTCGTGATTGTCAGTATCTTTTCCGTAATCTTCAATCTGCAAATTCCTTTACTTATTCCATGATTGCGAGCAATATCAATTCTCAGAATTTATTTTAATCTCGCAGATTTCTCTGGGTCGCAAAGCTACGTAATGCATCTGTAGGTTGGGCATTATAACATACTGCAGTTCTTTCGAACACACTAAACACTTCACCATTGTTCCAGTTTCTACAAAAGGATACCCTTCTTCCCTAACAGAAATAAAATTCACGGGTGCAACTGGTTCCCCTGCCATGTTACCTGAAACACTAGTAAAGGCCCACTGCTAAGGTTTCGGTACCGTCTGCCCCTCCTTCCCTCCCCCATTCGCTCGCACCGCTTCTCCGAGTGCTTTATCTCGGAGGGAAACAGTGCTCCGACGTCATTCCTTATCCAGTTGGAAATCACTGGCCTAGCTGCTCCGTAAGCTTTAATAGAGAGCGCGCGCGCGCCAACTTCAAAGCCAGCTCTGCACACTACTTTTACAATATTACAACTAGCATTACCACCGCTATCAACGCCAACACTACCTTTTCTATCGCCACTCCCGCTGCCGCCACTACTCCCACCACCACGATCACCTTCACTACTATGACAAACGCATCTACCATAACCACCGTCACTTGTACTGCCAATACTACTATCATCACCATCACCACCACCAACAACAACAACAGCCAGTTCCACTAACACGAGTACTTCTACCTCCAAAACCACTAGTGTCACAGGCACCCTTGTTAACACCAATACCAACTATCATCACCACCAAATTACCATCACCAGTCTCACATTCACCATTAGTAATGTTGTGAGAGAACAAGCAACGAAAATCACCTAGACAAAGAACAAGTATCAATGCGCATTTTGAAGGCGCATTCTAAGAAATAATAATAAATATTAAAATTATAAGAATTATTTACTACCATTTTTAATTATTCTTGTATAAACAAAATATATCTGAGATCTAAATCCAGAAATAGGCAACTGAGTTCTAAGTAAATGGACGTGAAAATCATAAAACTGATATTTTTCATTTTGGAGAATAAGCAGTTGTAAGAGTGTTTTAATATAATAATAACAATTTTTAAAATATTGACGTATTTTATAATTTAATTATTATTAAAATATTGTAGTTATTTTAATCAAATGAATTTGTTTTTCTTGAAAACCCATGCAAAATATTAGAAATGTAGCACTGCTAAAAGAGTTGAAATGTCTGGTTTTCCGTCAAACGTTTGTCTAATTAAATGGTAAAATATTAAAACAATGTACAACACTATTTTTGAACCTCTGTATTATTAATTATATAATTTCCTTCTTTAGAGTTTTCTTTACATTGATGAAAAAATTGATTGGGCTGTATCGGGGACACATCTGCAGTTTGGGGCGAGGAAGTCATGTAGGTCCGCGGATTGTGTGTTGGCACTAGAGTAGAGAAATCACCCAATATAAACCGTTGGTGCTAACTTTTGTTGCAGCTAGGTTTACACTTATGCTGTGGTAGAGAAGTCGTGCATGCACTCTGTCGTTTGTTTTGCGAGGTCGCTCTGGTTACTTTGATGACGCGACGCCTCGACACGCTCGAAGTGAAATTGCGGCTTGCGTCTGGCAACAATGGCGCCATCTCCGCTCGCCACACATGCGTGACGGAGTAATGGCTTCTTTTCTCTACACAGCCATTCCAAAACAGCGTTTGCAAAGGTATTAGCAATATTTGTCTTACATGTTTTATTACGTTTTCAGCAAATGACTAAAATGAAATTAGCTATACGTCAAATCGGGGGAGTATGTGCATGGGCGCAATTTCATTGCTCACGTTCCTCAATCCGTTACAACAGAACATTGACTATTGACCAGTGCGCGACGGGCAACGCGTTGTTGTGCAATCTTTACCGGTCGTAATTATCGGCAACTACTGTCCCCTTCTACTACGTCGCTGGCGCCCCCAACCGTGGGTGCGCGTCACATTCTCGCTGTCAGCGCCTAGAAGCTTTTTTTTTTCTGGAACGCTGCCATGCCTGTGTGCGCCTGGAGGGGGCCCAACTCTGCCGACGGCGAAGGCGACATGCGGCCCAATACAATTCAGAAATCGATAGCAGAGAGGGTGAATATAATTTAGAACAGTTGTGACGGTCGTTCTTCATAATTGTATCTTTCATGTAACAGATTACACAAGTTGTTTAGATTTACAATTTATAAAGAGACTGCCAAGCGATCATGACCCGTCCACATCCGTAAAACTGCCGATATTTCCCCGGTGCTTCGGAAACATAGAATCCAATTCTCAGGGAATGGTAAACCTTATTCCTTTTTCGTTTCTGATATTTCCTTCTATACAGCTATTTCTCTGAATGTTTATGATCGATTTGGGAGAAGGGCGAATGATTTGACAAAGAATACCTATTTTTTTATTTGCTTCTTTCTTTACTATTATGTCCGCTTCTTCATTACCTTGTGGACTACAAGGACTGGCTACCAACTGAAGAGCTTTTTACAAAAACGACCAGAGTCCAAAATCCATACTTTTTAGAAGCAAAAAATCTCTCTCCGTTAGTATTATTAAAAATGGTCTGGAATTTGAAACATATAAATTGAAGTTTATGGCTTGAGTATTGAGGTGATACATAAATTGAAGTTTCAAAACAGAGTGGGTGTGGACTTTGGTGTATTTTGTCCAAAATTGTTAGTACATTTCATGAAATGAGCATCTACAGGTAATAATTTTAAACAAATTAAAAAATCATAGGCAAAGTGGGTAAGGTCTCATAACTATTTTAAAAACAATTTCAGGAACTCACTAAAGACTTAATAGATCTGATCCACTACTGTTTTCATCCCAATATATTTCCCCAATTTCTTCAATGGTGAGCTTCCCCAAGTTCTTCACTTCTATCACGTGTGTCTGCAAGTAATTTGTCATAGAAGAGTTTGTTTTAGGGCCCCTTAAATACTAAGAAAGTCTCTGAACATCTGCAAGTTTCTTTGGTTTCAGCAGGAGATGTTTCTTGTATAGTGTCTGAAAAGTAATTTCAACAGGAAGATGTTTCTTGCTTCTGATATTTATCTTACTCAAAGCACCATGGCATGCATACTTAACAAAGACATGAGGCTCTTCTTGCGTTATTTTCAGAATTCCAACTTTTCAAATTCAGAATTTACCTTTTTCAACGGTAGCATGACTAAATCACCTACAATTGTGACGGAAACGTAATCAACACGCGACTGTATAGCCAATCTTTGTGGAAAAAACAACCATGGTCCATTCCTGTCAATGAATAATATACTGTTTATGCCGAAAACGTAGTGGACATTGGTGGTTTTGCTAAACTAGTGATATTTCAAAGCTCCATATGTCCCGGACTATGCTAATTTTCCTACACTAGTTAATGCAGATGAAGCCCGAAGAGAGCATCATAGAATACTGTAGAGAACTCGAAATCGTCGTTTTTGGATTATGGACGTTTTTGTAAAATGCTCATTAACTACTTTACTTTGTTTAACAAGGTTCGAAATGAATAATATTAAAATACCACAATTTCCTCTAAATTTATTATTAGCTGGAGGTTTTGAAGAATTATAACTGTCTTCCAGTAAAGTGACTGTGAAGTAACCATGGCTGACGTTCAGTTGTTAAATATAACATTTGCAAATATGTGTTCTTCTTCCAATTCAGTGCTGTATGTTTGTAGGCAAAACATCCCCATCAAAGTGATCTGAATCAGCTCCAAATGGTTAATAAACTGAAGTCGAAAATATGTTAATACTAACGAATAAATCTTCGCTCCAGCTCCACATTCTTGAAACATCGGCAAATGTGTATCCATTCTGAAGTTGGGTTCATTGCGTGTATAGTTTCCAGCGCATTTCATTACTTCTACGGAAACACTACTCCTTTGCATCCTCCAAAACTGTTCATCTCGACACAATACACACATATTCCATTGATGAAGATGGTAGAATGGCTTTGTGGCTTAAAGTTTTCTGGACAAGTTGCACGTTTTTTTCTTTCTCGCCCTTACTTCGTAAGAAGAGAAAGTATTGTAATCGAGCCCAGGAAAACGGTGAATTTTCGACAAAAAATCTTATTGCCGAGCTCTGGTAACGAAAAAGGGGATACATCTTGTTCCTATATTTATTAAAACACTTCATCTAACATGTGTAATCAAAATACATGTTTTGCGGGTTCTTGATAACGAAAAATCAATTGACGGCGAAACGTCTGTCAGTTCATCCGTCTGTCTGTAGTTAACACTCGCGCCTAAACCATTTGGCCATTTTCTCCAAAACTGGTATTCCCCAATCGATTTCAAACAAATTTCCTGCGAATTTGAAACGGAACCTTTTTTTTTTATTTTGGGGGTACTTTAAATCAAGTCTTAACAACATTTTCAATATATTTTCAAAAATGGTTCCATTTTTTATTAAAATTTGTTCACGGGTGGCGTAAACAGTGCAGTTATTTCCGTTCCCTGAATTTTCGAAAATTTTTAAAGTAAAAATTTTTTGTTGTATTCCTACATCTGCAATATCGAAGAGAGATGATTTCTTAATAATATCTCTTCTTCAATGACAGATCTTAAAATAAGGTCGTGAACAAATTTTTGAAATATGAGTAGTTTTCACGTATTTTTGCGAGAAATATAGGCATTTTTAAACAAATATTACCTCAATACAGCTACAAAATTGTTGTTTAATTGTTTTCCTCGTATGTTGTGAAGGACTGTGTTGATCACATCGTCGGAAACTCTTTTTTCAAAAATTGCAATAAATTGACATTTCAAAAGTCCAATAATGATGATAGTGATTTTGGCATTAAATGAAATCTGTTTTAAAATTGAAGTTTTTAAAATAGGCCTTTCTCAAAAACGGACCTGGTTCGTTTCTTTACTTTTTTCTGATATGGCAGAGGACGAAAATAAAAAACAGTACATTTTGGTTAAACTCTCTGAATTTTGAAAAATTGTATAAGTGTTTTCGACGACTTCCTACTACTATAATATTGAATTTGGAGTTTTTTCTAAATGAATTCTGATCATCGAAATTAGTTCTTTAAATAATATAATGAATTGGTTTTAAAATATTAATTGCACATTTCAACTTTTTTGTTAAACATTGGGAAGACAGTTAATCGGCTTGAGCTATTTCTTAGTTTGAAAATACTCGTCTTGCTAAACCTAAGTATGTGAGTTCGAATCACAGCATGGCCAAAAACTTTGCGGGTTTAAACACTTCCGCGGGTTCATGTATTATAATATTACGGAACCGTTGCAAATAATGCGAGAAATAGCGTATTTTATAGTACCGCTAATTTCTTTAATATTTTACTAATTGTTTCTTAAAACAGATTTCTAGCCTTAAATTTCAGGTTCTAGGACACGTTCGAAAAAAGTTTAAATTTCGCACTTTTCAAAATACTAGAGGTTTTCTGGAAAATCAACCCTAAATCATAATATTATTTGAACAAAACGTTAAAAAAATTGACACCGGTTTTGAGAAAAAATTGTTTACGTATTTTTTAAAGTCAAACTTTTCTCAAAATTACGCGAAAGCAAGTTATACTTTGAACATGGCATTATTTAAAGATCTAATTTTGAAGAACAGATTTCATTAAGAGAATAAATTTATATTTTCAATAATGTAAATGTACGAGAGGATTTCAACAATACAAATTTTAGCAATTTTCGAAATATCAGAGAATTTATTGAAAACTGAACGGGTTCGCATTTTATATTAGAATACTTTGCTCTGCTATAGTAAAATATTAAAGAAATTAGCGGTGCTATAAAATACGCTATTTCTAGCATTATCTGAAAACGTTTTGAAGATTTAATATTGAGAAATTGATTATATTAAGATGTAATAAATTTCTCAATATTAAATCTTCAAAACGCTTTGAGTTAAGTTTTTCAAAATATTTGGAGTTTTTGCATAAAATCTTAGTTATATTATTTGGGTTATTCAAGTATGTTATGCTGGATGCTAGTAGGATAGAAATTGCAATATGTCACGTAACCGATATCAATCATACGAGAAAATATTTGTTGTAGCACCAATAGTTACAAGACTAAGAGCTGTTCAGTACGTTTTTCCAACAGCTTCAGGTCATCCATATATAAAAAAATTGCTAATATTCCTCTCTTTTCTGATTTCGTATCCAAATATAGTCTAAATTCCTATTGACAGCGCGCGGGTGCAACGGGTTTAACCCTCTGTTGCTACCCAGGGATAAAACCATCTCACATTTCTGGATTTATTTCCATAGTATCGACATTTCTCAACATTGTGTAATGTTAAAGAAATGCTTCCTCGCATGTGTCAGTTCGGCAACTTCCCGTGTTTCTTATCATTTCAGCGAAACGTATCCATATGATAAGGCGTTAATTGTTCCACCGCGTCGAGTAGTTTCTCACAAGTGATTAATTGCCTTACAGTTTAAGATAACCGTCATAAACTGCCAACATACTCTATACTGTTTCTTCTGAGAGACCTATTGCAAATGCGAGAAAGAAGAATTTCAAAAACGGTTGGGTTTCGGAAGCTAGCGCTCCCAATTTCTCTAATCAAAATATTTGCTCCATAATTTTGCACCAATTTTGAGCTAATTCCAGACACCAAAATTACGTTAGTTTAGCCCCAACACCACATAATTTCAAAAATTGGAGCTGATAGCTTTTGTAGAATTAGCACCTCTGTATTCTCAAAATTCAAATAATTTTTACCTTCCAATTTTGGGCCACTTTCACACACTTCTCAGTTATTTTGAGGCTTTATCCGCCTTATAAATTCTCAACTTCAAAGTAACTAGTGCTACAGAATGGCACACACTTTCCCGTATTAGTTTTCTTTTTCGTTTGGTCTCGACTAGCTATTCGGAATTGAAACTACTCTTGACAGCTGCCATCTATTGCCGCCCAAAGTACAATTTTTTTGACATTTTCTTAATTTTTGGGTTTCCTAATAGTAGAACAGAAATATTATTTTAAGAATATTAAAAAAACAGTAAAACCTTGTCCTAAATGGCCATTTTCGTTGAAAATTTTAAGAAAATGGGGTTTAAGCGCCACTATAAATGCGAAATTTGAAACTCTTTTTCACAGAAAATTTTTGAGTTTTCGAAAAACTTCATTTGAAGCACACACCAATTCAGTAGTGTTTACAAATTGTTGGAAATGTGCATATTAACGGTATGAGAGAACTTAAAAAAAAATACATTTGTGTAATTTGTGAAAAAAAAATACCCCAAAATGAACTTTACGCTATATTAAAGAGTACAATTAGCACTATTCGTTAGAAAATATTCAACAAAAAATTTGGAGCCACTTTTGAGAAAATGGCGTTTGAGGGTTTTTGAAAATGCGGAATTTTGAGCTAGTTTTCAAGGAAAACTTTTCAATTTCCGATAAATTTTATTTGACATTATTTAAAACACATGTACTCATAAATATAATAATGTGAACAAATCGACGCTAATTTAAATATTAACGACGTGAGACAAGTCAAAAAATTAGGTTTTTGTAATTTTTGAAAAAACAAAAGAATAGGGCAAAATGGCGTTCATGTAATCTTATAGAGCACATTTAGCACTATCCCTACAAAAAGTCTAAAGAAAAAATATGGAGCCGTTTTTGAGAAAATCTGTTTTTTGTAATTTTTTAAAATTTCAAATATTGCGCACAATATTGCGCAAACACTACAAAAATTTTTAAAAAAATGTACATGACCTTAATGAAAGAACTCACTTTGGACAACAAATTTTACTTGAGGGAAAAATCTCTATCTTCAATTTTGTAGTTCTAGGAAATTTAGAGTTAACCGTGAAAATGAGACCTATGCCACCTTTATAAGCGTATCTTATTCTATCCTTACAAGAAATTTAAAGAAAAAATTTGGAGCCGTCTTTGAGAAAATTTTGAAAATGTCCGGGGGTTTCATGTAAAGTACCTCCAAATTTTGAAAAATATTTTTCAAAATCACGGCGCCTGGAGTGGAACCAGATCGGCTGCGGAATTTTCATTTTGGAAGAAATCGCACTTATGGTTTCGGCGCTACGGTTGTTCATAGAATGGCGGACGGATATACGGACGGACGAACGGACATTTTGAAAATAATCACTTTTTTGGTATCAAGAGACCCCAAAATGTGTATTTCCGTTGAAATCTCCAAATCGATTTTCCGCAGCATTACATAACTTTCCCTATACTACGTATATACTTCACGTATACGTATACCTATAGTATACGGAAGTAAAAATTGATAACTGATGAAATTTTATCAAGCACTGTATAAATAATTTGTCTTTTATGCCTTCATCATGAAAAGTAAACATGCCTAATAGTTCAATTTATAATTTTCACTGGATGCAATTAACTACTAGTTTTTATTATAGCATTACAAAACTTTCCAGTATATATTCTGTGTAACTCTTAATGCTCTTTTTCTTACTTTTCCCCCTTCGTAATCGTTCGAAAATAAAGTACTGTAATCGTGCATAGGAAAACGCCGAATTTTCGACAGAAAATCTCTTATTGCCGGGCGCTGGAAACGAAAAGGTGGATAAATCTTAATCCTGTATATAGTGAAATATTTCCAATAAACATACGTCACAAGCTGTTTTGTGAGTCCTAGATATCGGAAAAATTGACTGGCGACAAAACCCTGTTTGTCCGTCAGTCTTCCCGTCCGTGAATTCGTTCGTCACTCCGTTTACGGTCAAAGCTAGAACCTAAACAGTTTAGCCGATTTTCTTCAAAATTCATATTCCCCGTTCTGTTTAAATAAACTCAAAGTCCTCTGAGTTTCATACTGATATTTTGCTTCTGGAGGTATTTTACATGAGTAAATGAATGGAATTAATGATTGAATGAATGAATGAATAAAACGAATTATTCCCTTTCCACTCCCTAAAATCTGCTATTCAGTTCCTCTTTCTCCTCCTCTCCTCTCCTTTCATACTTTTCTTGTCTCACCTCCTCTCCTCCTCCTCCTCCTCTTACTGTCTTCCTCTCCTCTACTTCCTTCTCCTCTCCTCCTCTCTTTTCTTCTTCTATTAGTTTCTTTTCCTTCTTCTCCCTTCTTCTTTTTATTTTCTTTTCCTTTCCTCCTCTCCTCTTCTTACCTTTCTTTCATGTCTTGTCTCTTCTCTTCTTTCCTCTCCTTTGCTTTTCCTTTTTTAAATACATTTTTTACCATTATTTTTCTGCTCAGTGGCTTATCTAAGATTTATGTGGCATAACAATTATATAGATTGCTTCAACATGAAAGCATGTAATGCACAAACATTAAGTGAGGCACGATAGACAGACAGAGCAGTTTTCCATGGTGTTGATTTTATATTATTATGTGATGGATAATTAAACATGTCAAAACCAGTTATATACATGATTTTTATTACTATATTTTACAGTCAAAATAATAGTTTGGAAATTTCTTTTCATTCATAATATGTAAAAATTATAAAAATTGTTTTTGAAACTTTGAATGGAAATATCTCGAAATCACACACAATCGTTTTTTTTGCATTAGATTATACTTGTAACCTAAAATGTCAGTAAATGTGTATGGTGTATTGTGATGCAGCCAAATCTCGTAATCGAAACTTTGATAATCTTGTATTAATTGAGTTGAAATAAATGACATATATAAGTAAATATGTCATGTCCTAGGCTGTGCTATGTCATGACTTAATGATTATTCATTATAAACAAGACAAAATGTATTAATAGCATATACTACTTTCAGTGTAACATTGCCATACTGACCATCTTGCCCCTACATTTAAATCCTTTGAGAAGAAATTCTTACATTGAAAAATTGACATTTGTGAGTTTATATATCATTTCTAAAGCATAAGACTTATAAATTGTATATATTGATTAATTACATTTGATGCAAAATTATTTTTTAGTTGGCGCATACTTGCACTGTTACTTTGCCTTGTAGATGAATAAAAAATCCAATATCTACGTTTACAAACCTATGATGATGTTAAAATGCACTAAGCAATGGAAAAAGTAATTAGTGGAAAATTAAGCAGGAAAAGGCTACTGAACTGTAGGGAATTAGCAATTCCACTATAAATGACGTGTGTTGTGCCAAAATACGATATTGTTGCTGAATTTCTCAGACTAAATATAAAAAGGAGAAAGCACTTTTTTTCTATCGCATTTTATCACAATGTAAAATAGTTAATAAAACTTATTTTAGATGAAATTCTCAAAGCAGTATTTATTCCTGTTTAGTGTATTTGAACTGTCAAAAACCAAAGAATAATAATATTCTAATGTATATTTATGTGTTTCTGTTTCCTATCCAACTCTCACATATTTAAATATTGCCAGAGACTTGGAAATAAATAGAGGAGGCAATGTTTGACCTTTGCGGTGTAACATTGCCACTTTGCTTGCTTTTAAAAAAGCAATAAAATATTTCATATTACGGAAGCTGTGACTTCAATATTTTGAAGAAACATTGTACTTTTATGAAGGATTAAAGTGTGAAAATAATTATTGTGAAGATTGATGCAAAAAAGTAGAACTTCAAAAGAAACAAAGATGTGGCAATATTACCCTCTGTTACCAGAATAATAACTGAAACAACATAAAATTGATAACAATAAGTAGAAATATTAGTAGCACTTGCATAAGTAAGTAATATTTGTAATTTTATTTTCAATTCAGCAAGTTAAAAAAGAGTATTGAAATATACTGATGTTTCATCAGCAGGATTTCTACCAGACCTCTTCAGTGTTAAAAGGAAGGCACGATAATATTCTTACAATAGCAATGAACTTAAAAAACTAATAGAAGGTACTATTATACTGTCAAATATAATAATTCATTTTATATACAAGTCACTTTGGTTTTATGTTGTAATGTTTTCAAAATGTATAATAATGTAAAGAGGTAATTTATGATCAACTAATTTTCTTTATATGAATAACTTACAATATTTTCCATTTCTGAAAGAAAAAACATTATTCAAAGGTACATGATGGTCTTGTAACATAATACACTACCTTGTGTACCAAAGAACATAGTTTTTTGTGAATTTTAAAAAAATGTTCAAAGAAAAATTGTTCATTGAACATAATATACTTAGGGCTAATGAAAATAAAGGTCCTGTCTTCCCAATGTAACTATTCACTTGCAATTTAAAAAATGAACAAAATGAAGAATGAAAATGAAGAACAACTTTTTAATTGTATACATAAATTTACCATTATATTTTAAACTGTTGCAGACATTAATCTCTAGGATAAGTTTTTCATTATTTTGTCATAATGTACCATTTCATTGATATAGGTAATTTCATAATTACTAAGTTTGAATTCAGAAGCATCAAATATTTCTCATTTCCATACAGAAATTTGTTTCCCATGATGCTTGGGATACTTCAATTGATATCCAGAGTCCACAGTACATCTGTAATTTATCTTGTGATTGGTGGTGCTTTTATGTTTAAAAATTAAACAATCCCAAGGTTGTCAACTTCAAAATTATTACACTTGAGTTTCTTCACAATTTCATCAACTTCCTTCAAAACGTATGAACTCATTTGATCACCATCTGCATCTCTGATTTTGTATAGAATCGTAACTTCTTAAACATAATCAGAATAACTGTCTTCGTATTGTCACATACATTTAAACATAAACAATAATGCAATCATTAGGGAACATAAGTTTAACTCCTCGCAGATAAAGGATGATGGCTAGTTCAAAAAAAGCCATCCTATGTTAAAGATAGTAGGTATGTACAAAACAAAAATAATTCCAAAGAAATTCTCAGAATATTACAAACAACTTTTATGCCCTGTCAAATATTTTCAGTTTCATCAATCATAAACACAAAAAAATAAAAACTAACAGAAAAAATGCTACTTTTCAGGACAGAAACAAAAACTTGGCTTCAAAGATTAAATGATTTCTTAGCATGTTTTTATTAGAATACTAGTGCCCTCTATCCACACTTGACAAATTAACATGGATTGCAATCACAAGAGGGCATTGACATGACCCGAAGTTAAATTGTTCAAACTATGTCTAACTGACAACAGTTTGTCTTAAAAAATGGACATAAAAATATTTTAATTTACTTTAACGAATGAAAATTTAAATAATAAAACAATGAAAATGCCACCATTTTTTAACATATTTTCAATATTTACAGAAATGTTAATATTATTTGTAAATATTGTGTGTTATTTGATCAGTGGCATATCTACGGTAAGGCTGGCATGGCACGTCCACGGGCGCCACTCACAAGGGGCGATATTTACAGTATACCTGTTAAAACAACAACAGCCTTAATTTCAAGCATCTCCACAGGGGCACAAATTCTATTCTTGTCATGGGTGCCTAAATACCCAGATACGCCTCTGTATTTGATTGATTCTCAAATTTGATTTTTCACTAATTTAATTAAATTTATATTTTTTTACGTCAGAAAAAGAGAAAAAGAAATTCACCAATATTTATATGACATATTGAATTATAATGTGATCACATTATTGATTCTACTTCTTAAGAAATTATTTGTGATTCCTAATGAAAAATTTCTAAAAACAAGTTAATATGACTTTAAGAAAGTAAGTTTTCAAATTGAATATTTGCTGTACTTTTTTTTATAATATAATTATCTAATATCCAAAATATGCATTTGAATTTGAATTTTTTTGTTTTGTTGTGTTAAAAATCATGTTTACTTTAAAACATTTAAAAAAAGTAATTTTGAATGATTTTTATTATAAGAATTATTTTTTAATGAACTAAAGGCACTTATTAATAAATAATTCTATGTCATAATTACTTCTGAAATTTAATGTAAATTTGCTAAAAATAAGTAAAAATGTAATAATAAATATATAAGTATGTAAACACACAAATTGGTTATTTCCATTTATTTATTTTATTACTTCATATTGATCACTTAATACTCACAAAATTTATTCAATCAAGGATCCCTTCAAACTTGTCAAGGTAGAAACCCATTCTGATTTACTTTTTCATTGATAGATAATACATATAGAAGACAATGTGTAAAATTGTATTTGCCAATATGCCTTGAAAGGTTAAAACAAGAGATGCTACAACAGCTTATACTTAATTTGCAATTTTTGCAGTTTATTGAAAATTCACATAGTTAAATTATAACTATGAGGAAAATTATAACTATGCCACTTTTATATGCCGATTTTGACAAGATATGTTTTAAAAATTATCTGTAGTTCATCCAAAATTACGCAAAAACTACTCATATTTTCGAAAAATTGCACATGACGATATTTAAAGACCTGTCTTTCAAAAACATTTCGATTAAGGAAACAGATTAAACAGATTCGATTAAGGAAATAATCGTCATCTTCAATATGGTAGTTGTAGGAATTCGTCAAAAAATTGAACTTTTACAATTTACGAAAATTCAGAATTAAATGAAAATAAAACCTGTGCTATTTTTAAGCGTCCTTTGGTCTATCAGAGAAAAATGTAATCCAAAACTTTGCAACTAATCTTGAGAAAATTTTGCAAATGTCAAGGCTTCATCTGAAGTACTCCCAAATATTATAATATCCGTTTCAAATTCGCACGATTCCGCCAGATAGGTCAAAGAATGTCAATTTTGAAACAAAATCTAGAAATTTTTGGCTCTAGTGTTGACCGGGGATCGTCGGACAGCCAAACTGTCAGGCAGGTTTGACCGTGAATCAATTTTATTTTCTTACCCTACAACGTACTTACATAGTCAAGAGAAAGTATGTAATGATGAGGCAGGCATATTATGGGTTCAAGCTCTGACCAGCTCTTGCGCCGGCTCCATCTCCGGCTTCAACTCCAGCTATGGTTTCGGCTCCTGTTCCATCTCCGTCTATATTCTCTATCCGTCCCCGACGACTCCGGCTGTCTCCAGCTCCAGCTCCAGTTCTGGCTCTATCTCCTCCGACTCACGCTCAGGCTCTGTCTCCGACTCTAGCTCCTGCTCCGACTTCGTTCTATCCCCGTCTTTTTCTCCATCTCCATCCCCGACTCCTTCGACCCACGACTCCGGCTCCGGTCCCAACTCCAGCCCCGTCAGTCTCCGGCTTCGGTTCCATCTACATCTTTTTCACCATCTCCGTTCTCGACTCCGATTCTGGCATTGGCTGTCTCCGGCTCTGGCTCCGGCTTCATTTCTGGTTTCATCTCCTAGGGCTCCGTCTTCGGCTTCCGGTTATTATCATTTTTCTTCTTGTCTTGTTTATCTTCTCTTTGTTTTTGCCGCCTTCTTTTTGTCTGTGGGTCTGTCTTATTAATAAAGCATAATTATTTAAATAATTAGAGTCGAGTACAATAAAATACAATATTGAATTACTATCATAAATCTGTCAAAAATCACGGGACGGAATTAGGCTGTCGCATTAATAATCAATAAATACGCAATATTTACAAAATACAGTGCGTGTGGTTTTTCTTCGTTATAAAATGTCCTTTATGATAGATTTTCCCCATCAAATTGCTGTGACAAAACCTTCTCATTAACCAATACTTTTTACTTTTCCTCCCTTTCTTCTTAAAAGAGAACGTATTGTAATCGTGCGCGGGAAAAAGGGCGAATTTCCCATAGAAACATTTCTATTGTCAGACCCAGGTAACGAAAAAGTCGATAAATCATGTTCAGATGTATAGTGAATTACTTTCTCTAGCACGTGATGTAGTCAGCATCCTTGTTTTGTGGGACCTTGATACTGAAAACTCGATTGAGAGTAAAATGTCTGACCGTTTGTAGTCAGCGCTAGACCCGTAACCGTTCTTCCGATTTTCTCAAAAATTGATATTTCTCGATCGATGTGAAAGAACTCGAGTCTTCGCTACTTTGAAACCGATATTTTGATTTTTAGGGCCAATTTACATAAAGCCTCAACATTTTCACAATTTTATCAAAAATAGCTCCAGTTTTTTTATTCTTTGTCCTCCGGTAACATAAAAGACAATTAAGAGAATGGTGTAGATCTCATTTTCGTTAAAACAATTGAATTTTCAAAAATTGTTTTGTCTTCTTCCTACAACTAGAATATTGAGAATAGAGATTTTTTCCTGAATGAAATAGGTTCTTTACAGACATCTTGAATTAAGGTTATGTTCAATTTTTTGAAAACATGAGTAGTTTTCGTGTAATTGTGCGTAAAATATAGGCAATTTTAATATTTTTTAAACAATTTTTTTCTTAGAAACAGCTTCAATTTTTTTTTTAGATTTTCTCCTCGAATGTAACAAAGATCAGTAAAAAGTTGGTGCTCGTCTCATTTTCCCGAACTTTCGAAAATTCCAAAAAAGTTAACATTCCAATTCTACAAAATTGTAGACAGAAATTTTTGGCTTGAACAAAATCTGTTCTAAAAATCAGCTCTTTAAAAAAACCATGTAAAATTTAAAAAAAACGAGAATTCGAAAATTGAATTGAATTTTCAAAAAGAGCGTGTTTGAAACATTGGGTTAAGACAATCAGATTTTAAGCGTCGGCCAGACTTCGAACGTCAGACTGTTTCCAAGGCGTAGAGGTAAGGCGCGCGGCGAGTTAACTTGGATGACCTGAATTCGAGTTGCGATGCGGAAAAAATAAATTTTCTGGTTGAAAAGACTTGCAGGTTCATGTAGTATTATAATCGTGCAGAGGATTTAGAAATAATGCGAGAAAATGTGCTGTTGTGGTACCACTAGTTTAAATCTGGAAAAAAGTTTCATGAAGTTGACCTGGGCTCTTTTAAAAACATACTCACTTGTCGAAAGATTGGCCCTCGCCGTTCAAAACCAAAAGAGCCGCCAATCGAAATAAATTTAGAAAAGCCTGTCTGGCGTTGCTGCGTTTTGCGAATCCCCAATCCCCAACTTTACTGCAATCACAAAATTGCGCGCCACTAGCGCGCAACTAAAACTACCGAATTGAGTCGCCAGATGTTCCAAGATATCCTGCGCGTTGAGGGTTCTGATTGGTGATTTTTTAATTTTTTACTGCTTATCGAATTGTTCTATCCGAACAGTCTTTTTGGAAGCGTAGCCTTAAATCAGAATAAATAATTTGCAAAATTCCTAGGTTTCTATCCAGCTCTAGTTGTTCAAACTTTACGATGTGATCCCAGAGATGCAGTATATCGTGTAACAGATATTGCTCATTACACATTGAAGTTCATTTTTCTGCAGTATCAACTACTCCTGAATTGACACTATTCTATGGTACCGAATACATCTGTTTTGGAAAATTATTACAAGAAATAATGAAAACGTTAAATGTTTGAATAGTTTCAAAGTTACATCAATTATTTCTCAGGCCATTTCGAATAGCTGTAAAGCACTGCAACAACATTCCAATATAGAGCACGAATCGTGACTAAATCTTTTCACTCGAATTGCTCTGATGTAGACAGATGGTATTCACTTAATTTTAAATAAAGTGAAACGTGCTCAAACGGTTTACAGTAATAAAGCGGCCACATCAAATAACCATCATCACCACTTTTTCGTGAAATCGATTGGTTTTTCCGTATGTCACGTCTCAGTATTCCCCATTTTCAGCATCCATCTGACTAAGGTGGAGGTCGGGCACATATCGTAATTGACCTTCATTAACGGTCACCTGAAAGAATTTTGTACCGCATTAGTATAATAAGAAGCAGAAAAGTGATAGATTACTGTTGATTTGATAAGTTTTTGCGAGTCTCGTTAAATTAATTCGAACAGAGACATTCCGTGCAGCTTCTCGCACAGTTGGACTATTTCTGTTTTAGATAACAGTAGATAATTTTAATAAATGTCTCTTAACGAAAGAACGACGCGATCGCTTCGTCCATTTCGCATTTCTACGGCTTGCTGAGTCGTGCTTTCCTTCTGCGGGGATCAGTTAAGGAGAGAACACACTTAATTTCGTAGCAATTAGCACAATTGAAATATAATAAAGCTTCCAGTACCCGCATACAGTTAATTAAGCATCTAAATCAATTAACGGCCAATTTTTGCCAGAACCGTTGGTGTCGGCTTAAGATAGGTTTCTTCCAATAATCACGTAATATTCAACATTTATACATTCACGATTACTTCTTTGAAAACAGTGACGACTGGTGCGAAATTTTAAGAGTAAATAAAGCAATTGCAACATCACATTAAATAAAATATACTACAAATTAATTGGATACGTCATTCAAACACACATGCATTGTCCAGTTTCCCTGATCCGTTAAGCAAATGCTGAGGTGTCCCCTTGTTTTGCTCCTGGACGTAAACGTAGCTTCACTATCCGCAGGTTTTGTTGAGCACTCCTTTTGCTTTTAGTGGTAGGAGTAGAGCTGAGAGTAACTATTTTGTTTGCAATGCAGAAAAATCGCATCTGCATTTCGTTTACTGTTGTTTTCTATAACTCAAGGAAGAAATATCTTGTTTTTCAAGTGTTGCTAATCTCGCGCTTTTTTAAATTGTATTATTGTATCTTTTTATATTTTATTCGTCATTCAACCATCGTATTTTTAGTTAAAATGTTGGGAAGGTATTGTAAAACTTAAGAAAACTAGCGCAAATAATCTTCTCCCTCATACGTCATATACAGTTTTTTACTGTTTACAAATAAATCAAATTAAATGCCGAATAAACTGCACAAAACAAGTCGATTTTGCTTAATTTCATTGCAATTTGCACGAGAAATACTGGCTGTTCTGCTTAATGCTAGATCAATGCGATATGTTTCGACAAAAAAAATTAGCGTACAATTAAGATGTTGCTAAGATTTTCGTGCATGTGAATCCGCGATCTACATTATTTATATCATTGAAACCAGCACACAACCAAATATTCCGCGAACTTGAAAATATAACACATGGAAAACAGAAGAAGTGGTCTTTGTTGGTACCCCGATAGCTACGACACTTCATTATATTCCATCATGTAAAACTCGTTTCCCTCCCTTACTGGTGCCGCACATAAACTCCCTTAGTGACGGAGTTGAACGTCCTCGATGAGACATGTTTAATGCATATTTTCACGGAAAGTTACCCTAAAATAACTAATACTTTCGAAAAATTGTACATGACTTTATTTCAAAATCTGTCGATGTCACTGCAGCTTCTCTTTTCGAGAGGTCCTACGGTTCGAGCCCCGGCGGGTGGCAGGATTTTCGGTACTAGCTACATAGCTAGGTTGAATTCAGCCGCTATCTGGAGGATAATTCTAGAAGCAGGCCTCTCTGATCGGTAGTTTTCCGTGGTTTCTCCGATCAACATCAGGCGAATGCGGAAGCAGTACTCTAAAAACGGGCCACGAACCGCGTGATCTTTCCTTCCACTTCCTTGTTTTATCCTCACCCCTTACACAAACACACTTACTCTTGTGTGCACAACACTCCTACGGATGACATGAGAGCAGTCGGGAGCGTAAAATTGCACCTCTCCGTCGGTGCCCCGCTGGTGAGAGATACCTGGTTGGGGAAAAACCTCGCAAGCCGATGGGTAGGTTGGCGCGGAATCTCACCATCCAGGAGGGGAAGATCACCGCCACTTCCCGTGATAAAAACATGCACAAAACTGACGGCTCTAATGACCTTAGCAGTTGTCGCGCCCCGAAACACCAATCAATCAAAATCTGTCTTTAAATGAGATTTGATTAAAAAAACATGTGTTTGGCTTTTATATTACTTAATATTACATAACTTATTTCATTTAGTATGTAATGTCGTTCTTGTTTTTGTCTCTTATTGTTATTTTGTACTATTTAATGGCTCATACTTTGTAACTTATTTCTTTCTATAATGGTAAGCTTGTATGTATCAATTTTCTTGCAAACGGGTTACCGATCATTTAAAATAAATAAAATAAGTATAAATGTCTTAATTGTAGGAAGAAAGAAAACAATTTGAACTTTTACAATTTTCTGAAACTCGACGATTTCAACGAAAATTAGACCTGCACCATTTTTTAAAGTTTTTTACGCTTTCCGAAGGCTACACTTTATTAAGAAAATTGGAACCATTTTTGAGAAAATTTAGAAAATGTTGAGGTTTCATGTGAAGTACCTCCAAAAGTCAAAATATCAAATTCACAGTGTCTCAAAATTTCGTTCAGATCGATCGGAGAATATTAATATTGGAGAAAATTGTCCAAAGAATTTAGGCGTTATAGTTGACCACAGACAAATGGAGGAATAGATAGACGTTTTACCGTCAATCGATTTTCCGATATCAACCCCCTTTAAACTTGTTAGAGGAAGTAACTTACTACATATAGAACAATATTTATCCACTTTTTCTTTACCAGGTGCTGATCACGCGAGTTTTTTCTAAAAAATATAGCCTATTTTCGCCGCAGCTTTACAATACTTTCTCTTTACTACGTACGTAATAAGGCGAGAGATAAAAATACAATTTTGGAATCAAGATTACGACAGTACAACACAGTAGACTTTGTGTTCACGTGAATCAACTTGTGAAGGGAGCACAAAAAGGACACTCTCTAGGCAACCTCTCTTTACTGACTGAACATAAAAATGCTTTGTGTAGTGTTCGCACTGTTTGTCGTCTTGGTATTGGAAATGGGAGGGAGACGTATCTGTTCGATTTATCTTTCACCCGAGTTTACGGGAGGAACCACATCAGGCCGCAAGGCTGCATTAAAAAACGTTTCTCTTCTGGCTGTAGCAGGACAATGTTATGTTGACTCTTATCACACGAGAAGAGGAAACGGTGAGAATTGATCCTCAGGCGGTATCGAGTTTTGCTGTCTCTTAAAAAGCGCGTACATTTTAAACTCGATAAAAGGTAGTTTGATAACTATGAAATAAAAAAGTATACATGTTCCCTCTTATCAAAGCAAAGATATTATTTCCACATTACATTCAAAAGAAGACGGAGAGTGAAGAGGGCATTCGCCCCCCCCCGGGTAAACCGCCAATGTTTGAAATAGTTAAGAGTGAATAACTCCCACTCTAATACGTCTACGCAGCAACTAAAATATTCGGAAAAAATGCTGTCAATTCCAAACAAGACTCTTGTATCGAGAAATAGTGAAGTAGACATGACGATGCAACTGACAGTAAATTGCGATGTAAATAATAATCTGGACACATGTAATAATTTGTTATTAGCTTTCCCGAGCAATGAATTATTAGCCGAGTATAAGCTCGCCGCAACACTGAGCGTCTTAATACATTCACGTCAAACGGGTTGCGTCGAGAAGGGGGGCAACGATTAAAATGCTCTTCTTAATGTATTACATCGATACATTATTAAACAATGTATTAGAGTAGAAAGGTAGTCTATAATTCATTTATGACGATTAAAAGTCAGAAGAAAACAAAAACGTAGCCTTCATACATAAGAATTTTATTACAATTCATTCAAAACTTCGGCCAACACCAAATTCATGGCCCTTCTACAGGAGAAAATACGTTCATACTATGTTATGATAATGATAAAATTCGTGATGAAATAACTATACATATGACACATGGTATTTCAAATTTTATCACGTATCATTGTATTTTAAATAATCTACGTACAAAATGAGCTCCACATCACATCTATCTGTATTCGAGTGGTGCTACAACAACACGTATAGAAAAGTTTGACGAAAATGTCGGCGCATGTCTCGACATGCGCCATGTTTAAGCGTCCTTTGATCTATCCGACGAAAAAAATTGTGACATTTCGGATCATTTTTTGGTACAAATTAATGAATTTCAAGAAAAAATTGTGCTAAAACTGCTCGTTTTCTCAAAAAATTGTACATGACATTATTTAAAGATCTATTTTTTAGAACACATTTTATTAACGAAAAAATCTCTGTCGTTAATATTATAGTTCCACAATGTTCATTTTTTGCTATTTTTGAAACTACAGAATCTGCCAAAAATTGAACATACGTCATTTTTAGAGTACTTTGTTCCATCCGAAGGAAAATTTTAAAAAAATTAAGGTGGTGATAAGAAACAATTGATTAAACACTGCCTATATTTCACGCAAAATTACACAAAAACCGATTGTATTTTTGTAAAATTATACAGGATTTTACTTAAAGATGCATCATTGAAGAGCAAGAAAAAAGGGAAAAAATATCTGCCTTCAATACTGTAGTTGTAGGGAGACGCCGAAACAAATTTGAGCTTTTGCAATTTTCGAAAATTTAGAGATTTGAACGAAAACTTGACATAAATTTTTAGGCATCTTTACTCTATCTGAGGAAAAAGCCTGATCAAACAGTTCGTGTAATTAAAAAAATGAAAATACGGTTTATTCTTCATGTAAAGTATATCCAAATATCAAAATATCCGTTTCAAACTTGCAGGGTCTCCTGTTCGCCAGGTCAGTGGGGAAAAATAAATTTTCGAGAAAATCATTTGAACAGATTAGGCGCTATCTATGACCACAGGCAGATGCGTTTGACCATCAACCATTATTTTGGCGTCAAGGACCCATAAAACATGAATTCTGACTACACAACGTGTTAGAGGAAGTCATTCATTACACATGGGAAAATATTTTTTGATAACACGACCGGAAGAAGTGGCTCAGAGCATCAACTTGTATCACTGCAGTGCCTCTGACATGGAGGTACTAGGTATGAGTCCCGACGGCGGCAGGATTCCGACACTAGCTTGTCAGCTAGGTCGAATTCAGTCGCTGTCTGGAGGAGAATTCTAGCGACCAGCTTCTCTGAACGGTAGTTTTCCGAGGTTTCTCTGATGAACACCAGGCGAATGCCGTAGCAGTATCCTAACAAACGGGCCACGGACCGCGCGTGATCTCTCCTTCCTCTTCCTTACCTTATCCTCACACCTTATACACACACTAACATGCACTACACTACCACACATGCCGGGAGACCAGTCGGAAGCTTAGAGCTTGTTCCGGTTGGAGCAGTGCCCCGCTGGTGGGAGATACCTGGTTGAGGAAAATCTCGGAAGCCGACTGTAGGTAGCCGCTGGATCTCGCCATCCAGTGGAAGAAAATCACCGCCATCTCCAGAGGAAAAATGCACTACACTTACGGGATTAATGACGTTAGCCGTTGTCACAAATCACCAACAATCAATCGATAATATGGCACCACAATACGAGATAATCTGTCGAAAAATCGCCGGTTATCGCGAAAGCATTACAATACTTTCTCCTTACTACGTAAGATTTTGTACGTAGTATGACGAGAAAGAAAAAAAATATGGAAAGAAAATCTTAATACACTCAGGGGATTTTTCATCAAATCATTTGATAATTTATAGAAGATGTGATAATATTGCAGTTTACGGTGAAAAATACAAGTGGAGAACTAAGTATCCAGAAAGTAAGTTTCTCTTACGGCTAAGAGATAGCAGACAATATTTGGAGAGGCTAGTGGGTGTTCCTCAGAGAGTAGGAGGTGGCAATCGTATGCACCAGGCAACATTGTCTGTATCTCTGAGAAGAACGAATACATCGGATGAAGATAGCGGCTTTAATTCCACGCTCCAGAGCATGCGAGTTTAGGTCTGATGAATTTGTTCAACGCAGAGAACATGATACTGATCGAAATACATCGTCAATGATCTCAAGTGAACGTCATGAGCAAGCAAATAATGCGTTGCTAATTCAGGGAGCCTCCGACGGTAGACAAAATTTGCATGATATTGAACGCGGAGGGCGACCATCTCTCCTCAAAGATAATGCGCTGCTGCACGTACTGAAGCAAGCGCAGCAGCGCGTTTTGGAGATTCGTAGTTTCACGATTTCTTTCCGCAGATGTTTGTTTCCTTATTGCACAAAATTGTCACAAAACCTCCCTTTAAGAAAGTGTGTGTGAAGTAGGTGCCGAAGTAACTGACAATACAAAAGAACGCATAAGAACAACATTGACATTTCTGAGAATGTACCACGATGATGGCGACAGTTTCTGAGTTGGAATGTCACAGGTGATAAAACGTGGGATGCACACTTTATTCCAGAAAACGAACAGCAGTCACTGCGTTGGCTCACACTGGATCTCCGACCAAGACCAAATTCAAACAGACTTTGTCAACGTGGAATGTATTATGTACGGTCTTCTGAAGCATAATGGGCATTCTCCTCATCGAATTTCTGGCGAAATATGAGGACGATGAACGTGACTGTACAATACTGCAGAATTTGCGAAGGGCCATTCCGAATGAGCGGGGCAGGATACTCAGTGCTGGCGTAGTCTTCTCGCACATTAACGCTCGGACACACACTACTCGGTTCACAGCAGATCTTCTGCAGCAGTTTCCCTGGGAAGTGTTGCACCATCTCCCTGTAGTCCGGATCTTACCCTCCCCCTCCCGAAGAAATGTCCGTCCTCAAAGCATTCCTCTCCGGAAATGCACCTCAATCATTT
The DNA here is from genome assembly GCA_031308135.1 of Acheta domesticus. Lineage (NCBI taxonomy): Eukaryota > Metazoa > Arthropoda > Insecta > Orthoptera > Gryllidae > Acheta > Acheta domesticus. The sequence continues at coordinate 172,714,914 of JAHLJT010008446.1, read as the reverse complement.
CCTCTCCGGCGAGCATTACACGTATCACAGTGACGTAGAGTTGCCGGTGGCAAACACTGGCGCCTCTCCCGGATGCGAGACATCTACGACACGGATACAAATGCTGATACCATGGAAAGACAAATATCTCATTTTTCTGAAAAATAGTGCAACATATGCTCTATCTTCTACAACAAATTGTTCCAAGAAATAGGATTTTGTTTATGTTGTCGACCTAGGGTAACTCACTTTCTGAACTAGAAATGGAGAATTTCGCTGACTTGAATTGGATCTCGTGCACGGAGAAGTGCTTGTTTCCTCGGCGTGCATTCTCCCACGATAGGCAGGGCTGCACAAACCCAGCACGAACGACGATTTGCGTCGTGAAAAGTGCGGAACTTTGTATAGTGCGGAAAGGTCTAGTGCGTGATGCCAGCCAAGTTTTTCACAGCACATTGAAATAGTTAATTCTTATCTATAGAAAAAAATGAGGCCAAATTTCGACCTGTATCGGTTTGAATCTTGTCAATAGTTCTGGAAGAGCAAGTAATATGAATGAGTACAGTCACGAACAGAACCAATACAGTTACCAAATGGTTCTGTTTCCTGGATTATAACAATTACTTTATCAGCACATTGAAGCGTTAGAATCTTGTCACAAACACTAAATATGTCAAGACAATTTTATATGTCATCTGCTTGGCGTTTAAATTCACGAGTTTGTATTAGATTGCTGCGTGGATTCAGTAGCTGCTGATCTCGTCTCTCTGACATATGCGTGTTTGGCGCGCTTGCAAGCATTCAAAGAGTGTACGTACAAAGAGCAGCTGGCTACAATTGTCAATAATGGACTGATTTTCAATGACAAATAAAAACTTGACACAATGCATCCAACGAAGTCTTGGATCGCCCAACAAAGTTTGTGAGAGATTTTTCGTTTTCTTAGGTCTCACATAGCATTTTCTTAGAAGTATGGACACCGTCCGGCTAGCTGCAGGCAGGCAGACAGACAGGCAGGCAGGCATGAAGGCATGTAGGCAGGCAGACAGACTAGCTGGCAGGCAGGCAGGCAAGCCTGGTCAGTGCTGCCCTCTGGCGGCACCAGGAAATACGTTTCATGTAAATGGAGAGGGAATTGACAGGTTTTTCCTTTCCTTCAGTTTCGCGATTTGTTCAGCGCGCCTAACTTAAAACCGTACGAGCTTAGAGAGGATGTCCTAAGGAAGGATTACAATCGTGCATTAAAGGATAGGGGCGTCAACAGTTTTTTAAAATGCGAATGCAGTGTTGTAACAGAGTGTCAAAATTGACCGTACTTGATAATCGCTACCTATTTGTAATTAGAGATATATTCAGATTTTCATATTTCAATTACTGGAACTCTTTTTGCTTTCAATTGAAATACTCAGGTAAAAGTCTGCTTTCTAGAATAAGTATCTGAATATGGTGAAGGTCTGGTTTATAGAATAAGTCGCTGAATCTCTCTGATATACTTTTGCAGTTATTAATTGAAAAGGAGATTCTCTCTGCAGTCAAAAACACAGATATCAATGTGAATTAAGTAAAAGTAAAGAGCATTAACAATATATTTTTATGTTTTGGAAACAAATGAAAGGAACTTACAAATTTGAATAAGTATAAATAAATAATTGGAATGTATGACAACAATATTGAAGCAGGAGAATAGGAAGAAGATGAGCATTGATATTTTGACTGCATCATAGAAGATTTACAAGCAAAATGTGATTCTTTCGATACGAAATTTATTTTTGATACTTTAGTTTCAGTTATTATTTATTTTTTGGCACATTTATCTAGTAGAATATGGAGTGCACGTTTGTATTTTAACTTATTAATAGAAAATCTCGTGTTCGTGTTGCAGTAGAAACTTGTTACCAAAAACATTTTAATGTGAAATAATTCTTGTAAAATTCAATTAATCTCCCAAGTTACACCAAAGCATTAAATAATGCATAATACCTAAGCATAATACCAATACGTAAATGCATAGGTCATGTTTTAAAATTAAAAAGATGATGGCACTATATTCAAAATTAGAAAATAATGTGATAAAAATTATTACTGTTAAAAGTTTTGGACCAAGAAAATATCATTTCTCTCCAATTTTTGTAAATTAAAAGAATCTGATGATTCAAGCCTAGAGTTTTGTAGCTTCCGAGCAAATTTGTTTTTTTTTTAAATAATCTCTGCTACTAAAGAGAGACTTACGCATATTCTCGCTTTCTTTTTCAGAATTCACCCGATCGCGAAAGCAAGAGTTCCGATGATTTCAGCATTCATATAAAGCCTATATATCATCAGTCCACGCCATCATACGGAAACGACGATGAAAGGTAATTCACATCGTTTAAGTTAGAGAAATATTTTTCACCTTCCTTTTTTTTAATTTGTTACAATTCATAGCAACCTTTTCTTACAACCACAAATACAATGTGTTGGAGTAATCCTCCTTTTGTCTAGTCAGTCGTGCGTCATAGTCATTGACTTTTATCCAGAGAATGTGAAACAAAATATCCTTTGCGCGCCAAAAGAAGGTATCTCGGAAGATTATCATTCATAACAGAAAAACTGGTTCAAACTATAGAGATTAGAAAACTAAGTTCTGCGAGACAGTCTGTGCCATTCTATAGCACCACTAGTTTATGTATTTATTTAACGTCCATTATTATACACGTGGAGAAAATTTAAAGAAAAAATTTGGAGCGGTTCTTGAGGAATTTCTATTTGTAATTTTGAAATGAAGATTACGCAAAAACGACTCGTTTTTTCAGAATATTCTACATAACCTTTTTCAAAGATCTAATTTTGTACAAGAGAACTTGTTTGAAGTAAAAATCGCTATCTACAATTTTGTACTTTAAAAAATATATTTTTGCAATTTTCAAAAAAACAATTCTTCCCAGAAGTAGGACTAAGGCCATATTTTTTATCGACCTTCATTACATAAGTGAAGAAAATTTAAAGAAAAAAGTTTGAGCGGTTTTTGGGAAACATTTTTTTGTAAATTGGAATCGCAATTTTCGCAAAAACTACTCGTTTTTTAAAAAAATGGTACATAACCTTATTTAAAGTGCAAATTTTGTACAACCGACTTTGTTTGAGGTAAAAATCTCTATCTTCAATTTTGCAGTTTTTAAATAGTTTTCTGCAATTTTCGAAAAATTGAGGATATCGACAAAAATGATACCTACATCATTCCCTTAAACGTCCTTTGCACTATTTAACAACAAAATATAATCAAAAAGTTGGAGCCATTCTTATTTAACTTTGAAAATCTCCGACGGGCTTCATGTAAAGTACCTCCAAATATTAAAATATCGGTTTCAAATTCCCGGTTCTTGAGACGAGTAAAAACGATGGGGGAATATCAATTTTGAAAAAAATCGTCTGAACGGTTTAGGCGCTAGCATTGACCATAGACGGACAGACGAATGTTTTGCCGTCAATCGATTTTGCAGTATCAAGAAGCAACAAAACATGGATTTTGACTACACCACGAGGTAGAGGAATTTTTTCTTAAATTTAGCAACAGGTTTTATCCACTTTTTCGTCACCAGACTCCAGCTATAAGAGTTTTTCTGGCGAAAATTAGCCGTTTCCCGGCGCAAGATTACATAACTTTCTCTTCTTACGAAGTATTCGTAAGGCGAGAAAGTAAAACAAATATATATATTAAATATACAGATAGTAAATATGAAGCGTTCTCTAATGGTCACTGAATGGTTTAGAAAATCAAAATATGTGGAAAAACAACCATATTTCCTTACCTTAAAGATGTAGTTTCATTAATTGATCAAAATTATCTCTTATTGGCATATCCTTATTTCTTGGGAGGATAGGCCTTCTTGGATGTTGAAAACGATTGAATTTGAATTGAATTGCCAAGACGAATGACAAGGCAATTGACGTGACAAGACTCAAGCCTGCTCTTCCGTCTGACCACGCAAATTTTGCTAAGCTCCTTTCACCAACTGGCGGAGAAAGAAGATATTACATGGGCGACGAAATAGGCGATTTTTGAATTTTGCTCAGGGTCGTCATTTTTCTCGAGGATCTTTTACATGCAGTAAATCACCTAACATGGGACAGCCGGCTCTACTTCCCCTCCGAAGGATTTTTTCGCCCCTAAAAAAAAATCCATGGATTCGATCAGGTTTGAACCCGGGAACTTCGGTATAACAGTCCAATACGCTAACCGTTACACCATCGCCGCCACGAATGTGATGTGATTTATTATAACAACTTGCTTTCAAAATTATCTTCCTATGGAATTCGTGACATTTTTCCAGATTGGATTTCTAAATTCGAACCTTAAATATAGATATCAAAAAGAAGAAATACTTTAGGGGAAACTGTCCCAAAATAACACACCTCATATTTCTCCCAACTGCCGCCACTGTCAGCACTTTTCACGAGCAAGGTACGTTCTAGGATTGGTGACAGTGATCCACTGGAAATTATGTAGTTTTCTCGTGCGAAATTTTCAGGTTGTCACCAAATCAATAATTTTTGAGGTTCAGAAGTTTGCGACAACTATTCTTCTGCAATAATTTAGATTGTTTGGGTGTGATTGAATACACTGATTGTAGATAAGGTAAGTAAATTTTTTCTGAGTATTTTCAGCGCCTTTCATAATCTGCATTTCCAAGTGCTTGGTAACAGGACATTTGCACATTGAACGTGTGATCTGAAGGTAAAATGACATACTATCTGCTGGGATAAAATGACATATGTCATTTTCTGAGAAACAGGTCTTTCCAGGTCATGTTTTCTGTGCGGCATCTGTAACTGAGGTACGTTTGGAGTAAGAAAAGGAAAATGAAGGGGAGGTCACTAACTCTGAAAACAGCTTGCAATCTGGATGGGACCAATCGATAATCACAACTACAAGAAGCACTGGTCACAGCCCGCAATTTTCTCAATAGCAATTCCATCAATACTTCCGGAGGTTGCTGCATCTTCGTTTTCACCAAACTCGTTTATTAAACCAGCTGACATATCTCCACTTCCTTTCACCACCTGGTCAGATCATCTAGAAAAAGGCAACACGGAGGTTCACAAGTTCTGACGAGCCGACCTTATATGGAAGAAGTGAACGTGAAAGTCGCTGAGAAGCAGCGGAAGTTGCAGTTCAGAAGTGCTGCTGAACAGGCTAAAAAGAAACTCTGATTTAACAAATCTGAGGAGAATGATGAAGATGCGGATTTTATTGGTGATGATGTTGATTCTTTCTATTGTAAACGACTTACACTTACTGTATATAGTCATTCCAAATCAAGGGAAACATGGATCAAATGTCATGAATCAAATGACATGGACCAAATGGCGTGGATCAAATGACATGGATCGAATGTCATGAATCATGTAATATGTGGACTAATACCGAGTGTGGTGGTGTGTCACGAAAAGTGTTTATTTGCGATATATGTGAGAGATGAGATTTTTGAATGCCATTAGCACCTATGTCATTTCACCCAAACACTCAGGATAAAATGACATATTGGAGCATTTTCAAAAAATGCATTATTACAGATATATAAGACATGATTTTTTGTTATTTTAGGTCGCATTAACATCAAGGACATTAGCGACCAATATTGAGTTTAACGTTATGTAATGACATGGTGATGACAGAGGGTGAAAGGCCGAACAAAAGTACATCCATGCCCGAGGCGGGTCCCGAGCCCACGACCTTTGGGTCCGAGATCTCTATCACACACCTGCCTTAACGATCTCGGCTACCGCGGATTAGCAAGCATTCTATTTTCTTAACTATGCTTAACTAACTCTGCTACTACCAACTGGTTTAGTTTTCTGGCAATCTTGTATAAAAATAATCGTTCCAACTTAAAAATTATAGATAGTGGAACATTTTGTCTTTAGGGTAAGTCATTTTAGGACAGTTTCCTCTACAAGCATAAAGGATTATTATTTACTCATATTTCCAATTCATAGCCAATAAAGTGTAGGGTCCTTCAGGGATTCGATTGTAGGCCCTGATATCTTCATTCTACGTGTAAACGTGTCGCCCTCTTCAATGAGAATCGGAAAAATGCTTCTCTTTTCAATTGATATGAATGTCCTTTTCCCAAAAAATAATAAGTAATACAAAACAATTGAAATGCCAAATAAATTATTAACGAAAGATAAACTGTTTTAATGCTGTTTTCCGTTTCAAATGAAGAATTTCGTTCTTCATTGAAAATGAACGTTGTGCAAAAGTATCAAAGTGTTATGGTTCTCTCAATTCAAAGTTCAAATTGAACGTGTCACTTCCAAGGATTAATTCCAAGAAATAGTTCACTATATTATGTTTTAAGAAATCTTGCAAATTCAAACTGCCTTCATACATATATTTGCGAATGTACAATATATTCCTGCCTGAGATACGATGTAATCTATAGGGCACATTCTATATTAGCACCTGAGGTGGTCTTGTAAGATATCACCCAACCAGCCAGTCAGGCCGATCCCATAGTCGCCACTATTGTAGGTTATGTAATACCCAAGAATTCGACGGTTTTGCACATGTTGGAAATATATGAGTGAGCCGATTTTTGCTCCGATTTTTGCTTGTTCACCACGCGACTTCAACACGGGCACTTCGTTTGAAAAGCCAGACCAGACCAGAGAGTACCAGATCAGACGTTGGCCGCCATGTTGCTTGGAGAGCGAGAAGTGTTGAGAAACATTTAGAAAGTAGCATAAAGTGACGGATTTCCACGAAAAATAACACAATGAAGGTGTCGTATGAAGGTATAAAACCATCAAATACATAGAATAATATCTCAATGCAGAGTTAGTAATAGCTTTTAGAAATATATTAGACCATTCTGTACAACAAGTTTAAATGTTTTGTTTGCAACGAACACAATTTGCTTGACAACAATACGTACGAAAACATGAAAGAAAAAGGCTCATTCTTTAAATCTTCTTTTAAGAACTTAACATATTTTTTTAAGTTAATATCCTCTCCGACAAGAAATCAGTATAAACATTTTACACCAGCAACTTTCACATTATCTACATCTGGACGTAGAGATTTTCCAGTAGTATGTCAAATCCTGGTACACCAGGCGTACGCTACAAAGTTTGGAGTATGTGCGAGAACACAGGACAGATACATTGATAAGGAATTTAATAAGCACATAATGCATTATCCCTATGGAGTTTACTTTTTACAAATGAGCTTTTCATAAAAAATGATGTCACTCTTGAAGCAAAATCTTTCTCCATTACAACATGAAATGGATCTTTTTAATGTAGGATCCTGACTAACTCGTACATCATTTATGTCTCTACTATCACTCATTTCGTTCTAAACAAAAAGCGATAATACCTTCACATTTGCAGCTACCTGCTTCTCACGTACCCTGCACAGCTTCTTTCAAACGGCATCTTACAAACTTCAGATTTCAAGATACACAAATGAAACTTCAACCGCATCCACTAAAGAATACGGCGAACACGAGTAGCCATTCCGCGTAAAAGGGCCTATAAACATATGTGCCCTTTTTACGTCAACCGCCTCAATTGTTGTATTTGGTCAACGTCAGATCAGCTGTAATGTTTGGTGTTTTCCATGGAGGGATGCTAGAAGTTTTACATTTTTCTGTGTGAATACTTTGTATGTTAAGATCATTGAGTAAATCTCTAATATAAACATAGAAAGTTTTATAGGAAGGATAAACACTTTTTTCAGTATATACTTGAGGAAAAATATCATTGAAGATTATTGAGTTTGTTGATGAAGCAGCTTTAACAGCATACTTGACAGATAATAATTCTCTGTGAAATTGAAGATGGTTCCTTGCTTCAATTAGTAAGCTACCAATTGGACTAGCATGGAAACAACCAGTACATATTCTGAGTCCTTGATGGTGAATTGTATCAAGGTTTTGCAATGTATTTTGTTTGGAAGAATTATAAATGACACATCCATAATCAATTTAGGTCTTTATTATGGCTTTGTAAGTAGGTAAGTGTGGATCTTTATCTGCACCCCAGTTGTTATGAGGCAAATATGAAGAATGTTGAGTCGGTTCTTACATTCATTTATGAGATACTGAATGTGATTTTTCCATGTCATCTTGCAGTCAAATAGCATTCCTAATAGTCTTGTGTATTGGGTAAATTTTAAATCTTGTTGGCTCAGACGTAATTTGGTAATAATTGATTGATTTTGCTTAGAGAATAATATACATTCTGTTTTTTGGCAGAATATTTAAAACCTGATTTTTTAAACCATCATATAAGTTGTTCAGAGATGCTTGGATGATCTCTTGAGTGTTATTAAGGTTTTTTTCCTTTACAAAGGATCACGATATCGTTTGCATATTTCCTAGTTATTGTAGGTGATTCGATTAATTATAACTACTTCCATCATTGATAGCAAGTAGAAAAAGTGAGACGCTTAAGATTGATTCTTGTGAAACTCCATTTTCTGGACCTATTTTAGAGAAGTAACCATTGACTCTGACTTTTATTTTGCGATTTGTTAAAAAAAATTTCAGAAATGCAAACATGTTTCCTCCAATTCTAATTTTGGGGAGTTTTAAAAGAATTCCGTGTGTCCAAACTATGTCATAGACGTTTTCAATGCATAAATTAACAGCTAACGCATACTGGTAATTCATGAAGGCTTCTTGAATATGAGTTAACACTTTTATATTTACCTTATGGTGGGATAGGGTGGAGTGACCTGGCCGAAAACCAAATTGGTTGTCTCTGATGATACTGTGATGTTCCAAGAACCATCGAAATCTGTTGTGAACTATTTTCTCAAGTACGAACTTGCACATGTTACAAGTTGAGGTATTAGCCTGTAATTATCAATATTTGCCTTCTCTTTTCCTGGTTTTGGAATTAGAATTACCGTTGCCTCTCTCCACAAGGAAGGAAATAAATTTCTCACCCAGATTTAATTGTATATTCTGAGAAGAAGATCAATTCCCTTGGGTGGTAGATTTTTATGCGTACATTTGGGATGTTGTCAGGCCCTGGAGACGAGTTCTTAGCAGCAGATTCGATAGCAGCAGAAAGTTCTTCAATTGAAATTGGATTGTTCAGTTGATATTCAGAACAGATCTTCATTGTCTGTTGAGAGATTTTCATGTTCTTGTTACTTTCTCGCCTTACGAATACTTCTTACTTCGTAAGAAGAGAAAGTAATGTAATCGTGCGCCAGAAAAAACTCTTATAGCTGGAGTCAGGTAACGAAAAAGTGGATAAATTCTATTGCTAAATTTAGAAAAAATTCTCTAACTCGTGGTGTAATCAAAATCCATGTTTTGTTGCTTCTTTCTAAAAAATCGATTGACGGCAAAACGTCCGACTGTGGTCAACGCTAGCGCCTAAACCATTCAGCAGATTTTCTTCAAAATTGATATTCCGAATCTACTTGGCTGATGTCGAGGCTCCTGGAATTTGAAACCGATATTTTAACTTTGGGGGGTATTTACATGAAGCCGTTGGACATTTTCAGTTATCAAAAAAATGGCCCCAACATTTTTGATTAAATTTCGTTGTTGAATAGCGCAATGTACGTTTAAGAGAATGATGCAGCTATGATTTTCGTTGATATTCCCAATTTTTCGAAAATTGGAAAATAACTGGTCTAATCTCTTTATTCTGTAAGAGGATTTCGGTTATGACTATCTTCCTAGATATCTTCTTTGGGCACCCAAAGGACATTTTTTTTACATTCTCTGGATTTTTTCGGCTTCCTAATGCTGGAAATGAAACCACCATACACTTATTACAATTATGTGAGTGAAAATGTGTATTGCTCGGGTGGCCGCGGTTGCTACACGGCGAGCATGGATCCAGCTTTTCGGAGGGAAGCTTCGCCGGTTCGAGACTTGGTCGGGAGTGTTATTTCTTACAATTATCTGTTGTCGCAGGAAATCGAGAATTCTAGAAACTGTATTGAAAACCATTTGAAGCAATTCCAATCACAAATATTGATAATTGCAATAAATAAACTGGAAGTGTCTATATGTAGTTTTTGAACTTTTAACTTTTCTAACAATTTTTCACACATCTTCTTGGATTTGTGAAACGTATTCAAATGCATCATATCAATTGTTTTCCTATCATGCATTTAACATTTTATAGCTCTGTCTGAATCATTTTCTGGCTCTGATCGAGCCACACGGTGCAAGTGTGGCGTAGTGGTATAAATGCCGGAACGTTAATTTTGAGGACCTGATTTCGGGTCTCGGAACGGCAAAAATTTGCTGATTGATAACAACATTTTTGTTGATTTATGTAGAAATATAATATTTCGGGACATATAGAAACAATGCATCTAGCGTCATTAGTTGAATTTGAATGAGATTGTTTTGTGTTGTTTGTTGATTTTCAATGAAAAAGCAAAAAGCTGGAATTTTTAATACCATGTCCCAAATAATTTTTTACATGACTTTGGCATGTACCCTTTTATGCCTCTGCCCGAGTTCGACCCATGCAGGTATACTTGGTTGTGGTATAGTGGTATGAGTGTCAACACGTTGGCTCTGAGGATCTGAGTTTGGGTCGCGGAACGGGAGAAGAATTTGCTGGTAGAAAACACTTTTGCTGGTTTATGTGGTAGTATAATAGGATTTAGGACCATGTGAAACAGTGCGACAAAGTATTACTTTTGTAACCACTAGTTCATTTTTATTTTGAATGAATTCTTCTGGGTAATTAAGCATGCTAGAATTTTTAGCAAATCTGTCTACAAACTTGTTAGCAAGGGAAACTATTGTTCACCACAAAAGTGTTGAAATATCAATATTAGTTTAACAAATTATATTTTAGTGAATATATATTCTGCTATTATAATATTTTTTAACAGTTTGGAATTAAATTCAAACGACGTTGTGAATTCCATCACTTAAAAAATTGTCTTCAATTCTTACTCTACTGACTTCTGTGACTGACTTCACTTGTTATTCTACTGGCTCGTTTTGTGAACTCGATTTATCACCACAAAGCAGAACTCATAAATACTCTCACTAATAACTGAAGTGTAGGAATTATTTTTCCTAAAAAATTCAAGCAGGAATGAAGGGTAATTACAAGTAGTAACGTTTTGACTAAAATAGGCATGGAATGCATTTACTATAATAGTTAAAATGGGAATGCAAAACGGTATGTAAAATTGAAAAATCACCATTGAAAAGGAATTATTGTAAAAATTAACACTTACCCGTTAAATGATTCAAAATTATATTCAAACTTTAAAATTGGAACAGCAGTTACATGGAAGGAAACTATTTTTTTCTTTTTAATGTTGTTTGCACATGACCAACAAAATTTATTTTGCACCCACCATTTTCCAAAAATTATTTTTCAGTTTCAGGAATGAAAATAATTCTTAGTAGTGTATTAAACTTCGATACGATGACTACGTTTTTGTTACTCTTGCGACGTTGTTTCGCGTGCTGATTATACAAAATACAATATAATTTAGATTTTTAACACTCCGTGGCTCTGAAGCCTCCTTTTGCAGAGAACGAAAAAACGTGACAATGCCCTAATGCTTCCCAAGGTTGCAGGTATTCTTTCTGCTTGATCGGGAATGGTGCCGAGAGAAACAAGGAAAATTATGAAAGTCTTGAAATCGTAACAATAATAAAAAGACATTTTGCCAGTCTTCCGGATTCTACTAAATAAATCACTAACTACACGTTACCGTAAACTGATTTCACTGTCACTTAAATCATTACTGTAATATCACTTCCTCCAAGTTTGTGTAGACAAAAGTACTGTGTATTCACAAGCCACACACCAAATGAGTAAAATTTTCTTGACTGACTTTTAGAGTAGTTCAAGAAGGAATGGAAATGCTCATACCAGTCCATGATAAACACAAAACTGGGCAACTACGACAATGAAAAATGAAAAATCTAAGCTCAAATGGTTTATTATTGCCACGGTATACCAAGGTGGGCAAACTATACTCCCTAGCAAATAATTAAATTCAAAGTCTATACAATCCCACACAAAAAGTTGAGAAATAAATCTTTAGTGATACTAAACCATGTTAGTAACAATTAGTAAATATGTTAAATCATAATTCTTTATTTCATGTACAAAATTACAAATATAAATAAAATTTGGAAAAAAGTGGCTACTTTTGGTACTGAACCGCTAGTTTAAAAAAAAATGGTTCCCATTTTAATACAATTTGAAATTGTTCCTTCCCAAATTAATATATCTTGAATTTCTGTGAAACAGCACTAGTAGACCTTATTTGTGACGCGAGTACCAAGTTCTCAAGTTTAAAGAGCTCACAAAATTCTAATATGATCAAGTTAAGCATGTTACATCCTCTCACACACACTGTCATCTTTGTGGAAACCACTTTTCGAGTGAAAGAATATCAAAACGGTTTCATCTACCATAATCTCGGCCTCAAATTTGTGGAGGGAATCCAATATTTTCGAACGAACGAGGTAAAGCAAAAGTATCATTGGATGAATGTGATACAGGTTTTTCAAGTTTTCTCATAATTTCCTATTTGTAGTTATGCCTCTTAATGTTCTTGTTACTTAGTTTCCAATTCTATTCACTGAAATTTTGGATACATTTTATACGTAATTTCTTCCTTCTGTTGCAGCTATCGGGAGAAGAGTGCATCTCCCCTTGCTGGTGTTTTCACAATACAAGATGATGGAAAACTGGATGATCAGTACGAACCCCATAAGCATAGAAATGTTTCCCATCCAACAACGTAAGTTTCTAGAAACTCTACGAAATGTATCTAATTTAATAATTCTTATTTTACAGTGCCTCACAGTTGATTCAGATATGAAGGTTCGATTTCACACATCTGTTTGGAAGTATTGCCTGCATATAATTGCTTTCGCACTTTATATGATTTTAATATCCATTTTTTCTTTGATATCATATTCTCCGGTTCCTTCCATAATTTATTCATTTTCAATGTCTCGCCAATGTACGAACTTACGTAGTAAAAAGAAAGTATTGTAATGTTACGGCAGAAAATCGCCAGGTTTTCGGCAGGAAAACTGAAATTGTAGAGATCTGGTATCGATCAAGTGGAATATATATATATATATATAATATATATATATATATATATACATATATATATACACATATGTATATACATATATATGTATATACATATATATGTATATTTTCTGACGTTTCTCCCTTATACGTAGTCTCGCATAATTGGAAGAACGCAGACGAATGCTCGCTGACGAGCTTTTTATCTACTTCAGGGCAATGGGATCTTTCTACGTGAAAAGGAGTTGTCCAAACACACACAGAAGAATTCAATTGAACAAAACACATGAATTTGATAACCATAAAGCAGACACTGTACATTGGTAAAAAATAGAAATAAAATATCTATTAGACTTTGAATGCATACATCCGAATTGCGGATGACGAACGAAACCTTCCTGTACTTTCCAGTACTGTTTACTCAAACTTATAACAATATTATCGAATTGTGCACTGTTTTGGCAACTTTAATTACTTTTGAACGTATCCTGCCACGTTTTAAATGTAAGCAAGCGAAGTTTCGAATCGTGATACATTAACTTCAAGTGCTATTGCATGAACCTCAATATTTAAATTACGCTTTCTTGCTCTATCAATTTCACTAACTTCACAGTCAAATATTCATAAATCCTTTTAAATATTTACATAGTTCTTAGCATTTTTGCCCATTCTGGCTCTGAATTTTTGCCCATTTTGGCTTCTATTAAGCGTTGAGACGGTTCTTTTTTGCTGTGAGTCTAGTGACCATTGGATCTGTCGAAAAACTCTACATGCATTAAGTGCAAAAACTGCGTGTTTTGAGTCAATGACTTGTAATTTTTCTATCGTAAATTAGTAACACGATGGTATAAAATTCATGCAAGAATTAAAGCATGAAGCAATTTCGTGCAACTTTTGCCCAGGATATGCAGGAATCCTCTCTGTGTCTGTGTCTAACTCAATTTCGTAAAAAAGATGACTTATGTACGTTTAGTATTCAATCGCGGGAACAAGATTTTGTCGAATCTACTGAATGGAATGAATTTTTTCGTATTTATTTTCTGGAATTTGTCCAATTTACAATTTAAACAAAGGAATTTCGAAAGTTTCACTTGTTCTACTTTGTTTTTAATACTTCGGGAAAGTTGGTGGGTTTGTAACACTTTTTTCGGGTTCGATAGTAGAATAAAAATATTACGAAACTGAAATACGAGAAAGTACGTACTAATGAGTTATTAGTTAATTAATTCATTTGCCGCATCCCGCAGAGACATTGTTTATGCGATTTTGTGGGAGATAATTATAATGTAGGCAAAACAATTTTAATATACGGAAAATTCTTTGCAATTTTTGGACGTTAATTTATCAATTACTTTTTTAGGAGAATACAGTTTTATAGTGAAGATTTTAGAGTTCGACTTCACGTTACATTTTAGACAATTTAGATGCGCACAGCCTTTAGCAGAATACACAATAATTGCTTCACATATTTTTCCCATTTGCAATATCGCGATCATGACGTTTGTTCTCGAGGGTGCTGAATTCTATCCATTGTTCTCGAGGGTTGCCATCCATTGGCGTATTGCTGCAGCGCCGCGCCGCAGGTTCGTGCGCCCGTGAGTTTGTGTCGTTGGCAGCCCTGCCTCTCGCCATGGCACGACGAAGCAGAGGCAAGAAGGCCGACGC
>JAHLJT010008446.1:172684073-172699226 GCA_031308135.1 Acheta domesticus | reverse complement strand
ATCTGCGCATGTTTTCTTGGGTTTCAGAATCCCTTCCCAACATTTTAACTATAGTTGAAAGATCAATGAAAGTTTAAAAATATATAAATGATAATAAAATTTTAAAAAAGCGTGAGATTAGCAACATTTGAAAAACTAAACATTTTTGTTCTCGAGATAATTCTCAGTAAAGGGAAGAATCTCTCCTCTACGCAGATCATACAAGATGTATTGAACTCAATACATAGCTGGTTGTTCACCTCTGGATTAATAATATCTCCAACCAAATCAGAACGCATTTTGATGTCTAGACAAAATATAGCTAGAGATCTTAATTTGCAAAGGGGAGAGGTAGCGATAAGAATATTCTTCTCGACTAGCTCCTTGGTCTTATAATTTACTGTAAGAATACTTGAAAAAAGCATATTAACGATCTCATCACTGATGTCAAAAGAAGAACAAATTTACTAAAATGCATGGACATCAACTGGGGTGCAGGCTCCCACACACCCGCTCCTCACTTACAAACCTATCATCCGTAGTAAAATCGACCATGGGTGTATATTAATAACAAAGCCAAAAACAGCGTACTTAAAAATTGGATCCTATACACAGCAGGGCGCTTTGTATATGTACTGGATGTTTTCACACAACGCCAACAGGTAGCATCCGTATCGAAGCCTCGGAACCAAACCTGCAATTTCGAAGAGATTATCTTTCCATAAAAAATCTAAGCAAAGCTTTCTCATCCAAAGATATTAACGATATTAACTCACTAATCAAATCTGCTCTCAATTGTAAATACAATCATATCCAAACACCTTTTATGAAAGCACCAAGGACATCATCAGGGGCTATAATTTTCCACTCATATCAGTGGCAAGATATAGAACACCAAAATATTCTCCCTGGATCACACTTAAACTTTCTGATGTTTCGAAAGCTTTTGACGTTATTGACCATAACATCTTGCTCTCAACATTACCTTCGTATGGAATTCGTGGTATTGCCCTAGACTGGATAATTTCGTATTTTAAACATCGGACTCAAAGAGAAGAAATACCATACTGGCACGAAAGGACCTTACATACTTATGTTTCCAATTCTTTGCCAATTGAGCATGGGGTCCCGCAAGGTTTGCTCTTAGGTCCTATCATCTTTCTGTCATATGTAAACGATATGCCCTCGTCTATTAAAAATGGAAGAACAGTTCTGTTTGCCGATGACACAAATGTTCTTTGCAAAAAAGAAGCAGTAAATAGTACGATTTCAGAAGTCTCAAATTGGTTTAATAATAACAAATTAATTGTTAACGTAAGAAAAACTGTTTCAATGCATATTTGCATTTCAAACCGGCAATCGCATGTTCCATTGAAAATGAACAGTATGCAATTAGCTGATGTTGAGGTAACAGCATTTTTAGGTCTCTCAATTCAATGAAACCTCAAATGGAATGTACATATAACAGAATTGAACATTAAATTAAGTTCATTATGTTACGCATTCAGAATTCTTTCAAATTCTGTCAGCCTTCATGCAGGTCGTTGCGTTTATTTTGCAAATGTACATTCCCGCCTGAGATATGTCATAATATTCTGGGGAAGCTCATCCTGTAGTTTCCTGTAATTATTCGAACAATGAAAAAATGTCTTCCGCGTGATACCTGCTGGCCTCTTTTCATAGAGCTTGGAATCTTACTATTGACTTGCCTATATATTTACGAATCCGTAATATTTGTCAAAAATTGCCTACTTAACGGAGGGAACATTTTTTCATGCAATATTGATATTTATAATTACAACACACGTCGTATAATTACAACATACGTGCATCAAGTGTATCGACAGCTCAGTACACGAAATCCACATACAATACATGTACGTTACTTCACAACGCATTGCCAGATGACATTAAACAATTGAAGTCTGTACACAAATTTAAGTTGAAAGTAAAATCTTTTCTGCTGCATAACTGTTTCTACACAATTAGAGACTATACTGATCGTCAAAAAGAAAAGTAATGTGTATTTTAACAAAACAATGATATATAATGAATTAGTTTACATTTGTATTGTATACATTTAAAAAAAGATTTTATACGCCTGTAACAAGTAATGTACTTTAGCTTCCGGGTCAATGACCCCCATCTCGATCAGGTTTTTGTCCAGTTTCCCTGATCCATTGAGCAAATGCTGAGATGGCCCCTTGTTTTGCTTCTGGACGTAAATGTAGCTTCACTGTGCGCACGTTTTGTTGAGCACTCCTTTTGTTGTAGTGGTAGGAGTAGAACTGATGTTCGTTACTATTTTGTTAACAATGCAGAAAAATCAAATCAGCAGTTCATTTACCATTGAAATTGATTTTCTATATTTCGGAAATTAATTTTTTTCTAATTTCTATCTTTCTAAAATAATAATTTTTCTAAATTCTTTTTCTAGTTTTTCAAATATTGCTAATTTCGCGCTTTTTTTATTCTGGCCTTCAAGAAAATGTGCGCAGATAATCTCTTCCCCCATACGTCATATACAGTTTTTACTGTTTTTTGACCAAATAAATAAGTGAAAAATAAAATTAAAAACAAACAAGTGCTCTACCTCATGTTATAACGGCAGTGAAGTTTGTAATTGTAATTAATTAACTTCGCTTTAAATATGAAAAAATATTTTTAAAGTACCCTTTGGCGACGACAAACGGCAGCCCAGAAGCAGGTGAAGCAAAATCGAAAAGGTAGCCCCGACTAAAAGACGGAGGTAACTAGCACAAAAAGGTCTGTGACTTTTTCTAGGTTTACAATTTAAATTTCTAAATGGATCTCTGTGTCCTCCTAAATTTTACCTTTACTAACGTACTACATTTATGATGTTACACAGTATTTCGTGTTATTGGTGTTTGTAAAACAGCTTGAATCTCATAACATAATTAATATAAAATATGTAACGAATTGTGACTTTCTTGTATACTACATGTAGAAATAGTTATGAAATGCTGAAGGAAATCGCGTCAATATTTTGACAGAAATATGTTTCGCGGGCCTTCATACCGAAAATTGTTTTGTCTTTCTGGTTTACGTCGTATATTACTTTTGAGTAGATGAATAACGAAATGAATTTTTTTCTATAACGAAATGATTTTTTTTACAAAAATGTCTATCTGTCCATCTCTGAACAACGCTAAAAGGAACACAAGATTTTCACCAAAATGGTAATTCCCCGCTCGATCTGGTTAATATTAATTTCTATCAAATGTAATCAATCCTTGTGTAATCTTTACAGTCATTTTATTTACTACGATATTAAATATTTCTTTTAAAATATTAGTAGTTTTAGCGTAATTTTCAACTATAATTAGTTAAAATCACTGCAACATTATATTATACTAAACCATACATTGATTATAATATATTACATTATACTAACTACGCATATATTATAATAAATTATCCCCTTGCCGTATGGACTTTTGGGGTTTCCGGGCTTCTCTTGTGATCCGAGCACTCATGTTCAAATAGAAACATAGATAATATTTTTTGTTTGTGAGTTTGGTTTTTTTTGAACTTTTGAAAGAAAATATCACAATTCGTTTAATTTATTTTGAATTGCAAAATACGTTGCGTAACCGTTACTGACAATACGATACAGAATGTTCGTGTAGCACCACTAATTTTTTATATGACCAGGTTGTAGTGGAAAGAAATGTAAGAAAGCACTCGTATTCGCTAGATGGGATTGCTGCGCAACCGTCTGTCCAAGACACGATATCTGATCGGATGCGGCTTTCCTCACTAACGAGTACGGAATTTCATAAGGATGAGAGATGTTAGAAAGTTAGTATATATTTTTGATTTATTATTTAATGCCAAAAAACAGTTAAAACTAAGTGATATACTATGGGAGAAGTGCAATCTGTGTATTTGAGCTGGGCTCTGAGACCATAATAAAAACTATTCGCAAAGGCATATCAGCTACAGATTTCGGCTACTATCTCAAAGTGCCCTTTCGTGAAGGAATTGACTTCTGCCGCGACATGGAAAACGATTATTTAAATAACCGCATTTCCCACTGAGCTCAAGAAGTGAACAGTGAAGCAACATTTCAGAAGTGTTGTTTCATGTGAACATTTCAGACATGTTCAGAAGTGAAACAAGGGGCCATCTCAACATTTGCTGAAAGAATCAGGAAAATTGGACGATAAACCTGATCGAGTTTGGGGTCATTGACCCAGAAGGTGAGGTAAGGTTTTACACGGTTCTCTCGCCAATTTCCTTGTTTGTTCACAGATCATTTGTGTATTCACAAGTCAACTATATGGAATTACTGTTTACTGAAAACACCTTGCCACCAACGGGCATCATTCAAACCTGTGACTTAAATGCAGATGACAGTAATCTAAGCTATTTTACACAGAGCAGAATTGATAATACTTGAGAGGCAACACTGGCTTCAACATACAAGTGCAAATGTGATTCCAAATACTTCATGTAGTTTTTTTTATTTCTGAGCTTATCGTAATCACTTCAGATCCCTCCTCATTCTCTCTTACTACGTGCTTACGTAATAAGGAGAAAGAATTGTTTTCGTCAGAATAAAAACTCGTATATACTTAATAAGTGGATAATTGTTCCTCCTATACATAAAAAAAGGGACAAGCTGTCCGTAAACAGCGGATCATTAAGGAAGCAATTTCTGTTGCCGACAACGACGGATTTTCATTACGATCAGCAACTTTAAAGCATAGAATGACTGATACATCTCTGTATTATCACCTGGAAGATCCAGAGGCGGCTTTTAACCAGACGCCCAGGAAAGGTCGCGAGGCGCGACGGGGCAAGTTTTACCAGTGAAAGCGAGGCTCAGTTGGAGAACTACTTTACTCGAGCTCCAACAAAGTCGGGAATAAGCTCACACTTTGCGCGTCGGTTAGACGGCATCTATCTGATGCATGGCCATTGTTGTTTGGTAGGTTAGGTATAGATGTTCAAACAGTTCGTGGATGGCGTCACAGTAATTTATCAATTTATCAAGGTTCTTGGAAATGTGCAAAAGTATTCAAAATGTAGCAAAGATATTAAAGTAATTTTGTTGACGAACAAGAAAGATTGTCATTGCGGTATCGGATAGAATGATTTTGCTTTAGAAAATGGAGTAGTTTTAATGACGTTCCCGCATCACTGCACACATCGCATGCAATCCCTAGATATGGGTTAGATGGGCCCTTTCAAGGATAGCTGAGAATTCGCTGCAAACTCGGTGGGTATTTTGCCAACTATTCGCTAAGCCAATGATTTCATTTTCACGATCGGCGCGCACTGGGGGGTCTGTGGTTGATGCCTGACGTCGCACCCACCGGTTTAGATTAGAGGGCTTCAAACGGCCGCGCCAGCCATTACGACATCGGATATCATCGCTAGAGCGCCACCTGCAAGTACACTATGTCTACCCATTCGACAGCCAGTTGTCCAGTCAGACGCTTTCGAGAAGAGACACATCGTGGGTGCGCGGGAGGCTGGTTGGTCCTGTCGCCGTACTGCGCGCCACACCGATCGTACGGACACTACCATCGCCCTCTGTTGGCGACAATGGATTGAGGAAGGCATGCACATATGACATGCAGGATCAGGAAGTTCGCCACGCATCAAGAGGAAGGAGGACCGACGGATTTTGCGCCACGCGCGAACTGATCTAACGGCGATCGGTGCTATTCAGCGGGCTGTGAAGCCTGTACTGTCACATCCTGTAAGTGCCAATACCATTGGCAGGCGGTTGCACAACGTAGGGGACGCCGCACGCCGACCATTACGACGCCTGCCACTCACACCCCAGCATCGTCGCTACAGGCTCGCCTGGTGTCGGGAACGACGGACCTTGGGCAACGCAGACTGGCAGCGGGTCATCTTCAGAGACGAGTCCCGCTTCTGCCTCGATGGCGACTACCACCGGGTCGTGTCTGGAGACGCAGTGAGGGAACGCCATGACGAGCGGTATGTGGTACCCCCCAGTGCGTGGTCGACCGTGAAAACGAAATCATTGGCTTGGCGAATAGTGTGCAAAATACCCACCGACGACACGTCCCGCCAGCCTGGTGGTGGTGTGGTGTGCGATGTCCCATGGTGCCCGTTCACCGTTAGTGTTCCTCAGAGGCACCGTGACAGCCACAAGGTACGTTCAGGAGATCCTGCAACCGGTGGATCTGCCTTTCGTGAACGTCCACTCCCATGCCCTATTTCAACAGACAACGCGCGTTCGCATACTGCAGCCATCTCCTGCGTATGCCTTGCAGCCGTGGATACTCTGCCATGGCCAGCCACATCGCCAGACCTCTCCTCGATCGAGAATGTTTGCTATCGGAGTGCTATGGAGTGTGCGATCAGGATCCCATCCCTACCCACCAATCTGCAAGAACTGCCCGCTCATGTGCAAGCTGCAGAGAATGGACTAGCACAGGACTCCATTGGAGAGATGTACAACTCCATACTGCGACGCCTGGACTCGTGTGTTCGCCAATATGGCGGCCCCACGCTATACCAACTTGTACCGTTTGTGGCCATGTAGAGCAATAAATGTTGGACCTACAATACCTATATATATTGACGCCACAATATATATATATATATATATATATATATTGTTGCGTTACCGGATACGGTATAATTAAATAACATTAATTTCAGTAGTTTTCTTGTAATAACCCGCTCCAAAACAGTCCTCGCGCGCTTCACTGGCACCAAGGATCTTCGATGCGCCCGCGGCTCCCTCCCAATTCGCTACGCGGTTGTGACGCCAGCGACACCAGTCCCTTCGGGTCGGCCGCTGCCCGTTTGTTTATCTTCCGAAAAGCGTCTTTTCAGAAAACGCGCAGTCACCCCCTTCGAGCCTCTGCGGCACCAACAAGTGGAAATTAACAGAAATTATGTTCGCCCGGGCCTCCTTGTGCGTCGTAGCTAGACTCATACGTGTTTTTTGTAAATAGTTAGAGAGAAATTATATATATATATACATATATATATATAATCTGAATATATATCTGAATATCTATATATAATCATAAGATCTGTTCCAAAGTATGAAGTAATAAAAATTGGTTTTGTTTTTGACGGCAAACAATTTAGACCTTAGTTGTTTTTTCACAGACAAATACTGAGGAAAAATACTTTTTCGGTATCACAGACTCAGTGGCTTCTGACTAAGCCACAAATTCCGTAATAGTTATTTATGCATCAGGGGCGATAAATCGATGTTTTTGCACTTTTAGTAACGCCCGTGGTGCATACAAAATTTTATGCTTTACTGGTTCGTTGCTGAATCAAACGAGAATTCGATAAACTTTATAACTTTTCTTGCGTCTGAAGTGAAATCACGCATCGTAATTATTTGTCAATATGACGTCAGGTAAACAACACTATATGTATCAAATTAGCAGTGCATTCTCATTGCTGGACTGATTTGTTCGTACAAAATGAAATAATATTGTGTAGTTCTTACGGAAATTCTCGCAAGAGCTAACAAAGCTACAAACAGTGGTTTCCAGTAAAATCTCCAGAAATATATGAAAATAATTATGGTATACACCATATATTGAGAGTTATATGGAAAATAACAGTGTGGATTGCGCTGATGAATTGATACATTACGTTATTTGCCTTTGCCATCAATAGTTATTTAGAATATTTCATAACTTCAAAAAATAACGTTTCGAAGATGTTAGCCGATGCGCCTTACACATCTTATTACTACTAGTAGGCTACTGAAGAAGCATATTCTAAACCCTAAAAAAAAGATACGGAACAGTGAAATATGTGTGATGACAATTATAAATTCACGGGAACATTCTAAAAGTGCAATTTAATTAATCAAAATATCCTTTTTAATGAGTTATTTTACGACACTTATTTGAGAGTTATGTAATTTATTTAATGTATTTGTTTGTGTCTTAAATTTAATATATCGAGTTAATAAAAATGAATATGTTGAGTTGGTATTAGAGTCGGCCATAAAGCATTCAAATAGCCCTCGGGCATAAATCAACAGAAAGGCCCGCAAGGGTATAAACAATACCCTTACATGTTTTGTTTGAGGTCCGTAAACACTCAGCAATGAAATAGTAAACCATAAAATAATGTAATATGTACATAAGCAATCAACTTTCACTCCTGTATTAGGGATTACCAAAACATGTTTTCCTTTCGACAAATCGGGCAACAGAATTA
Source organism: Acheta domesticus (assembly GCA_031308135.1). NCBI lineage: Eukaryota > Metazoa > Arthropoda > Insecta > Orthoptera > Gryllidae > Acheta > Acheta domesticus. The sequence continues at coordinate 172,691,045 of JAHLJT010008446.1, read as the reverse complement.
CATAATTTTTCCAACAGAATTACATAACTCTCTCTTTCTACGAAGCAAATAAGATATCTGTACATATATTTTACAAAGAACATTCATATAAAGAGAACTCGCATGCATATTTTTTAGAAAGAAATGAGAAATAAACTTGCCTTCGTACCCTGTAAGGTTAATTGGTTAAAATTTTGGCTTATATTAAAAATTGAAAAACTCTTCGAGCTACCATTTTCTGACCACCACAGAAAATTTGATCAGAACCAGTTATCTCCCTTTATTGCTACTTATAATTATTTAGAATTAGTTAAATGCACACACACACACGTGCTTATTGTTAAACAACATGCCAACATATTACATTTTTATTTGGAACCAGTTATTCAGAAAGCTGCCGACCATCAATAAGTACGAATTGAGAAAACTAATGTTTTGCGTATCTAGATATAAAAAATATTTCTGTGTTTCGTATTTAATTAATTGCATATTTGGGCATTGCAACGAAATTAATTGCACTTTGTGTGGAAATTGTGTGATTTTCTGATAAGATTCATAGGTGATTTTTTTCGTGATTTCTTTAAAAAAATGCAGGTAGGATGTTTTCTACAATATTGAAAATTGCAAAATCAAGGGCATTAATGTGGATATCAGTACAATCATAATTTTTAATAAATGATGTGACAAACATTGAACATAATGCTATATATCAAATTTATATGGAAGTTTTAAGACATTGGATTAAGCAATATTTTTCAAATGTTAGTAAATTAAACATAGAAAAACAATAATTACATATATTTGCACAAATTTATTAGTTTCTCATATTTGTATAATGTTTAACCCACTGTTTCACTGTCTTGGTTATTTTGCTGGCCTCTAGGTCAAAATAAAGATTTTAATTGAATCTATCAACGTCCTCTTCATTACCACACATACTTTTCCAATTAGTTATAAAATTGAAGAGCATATGATAGAATTAAACGGTGGTCCGAATTGTGATCTTTGCTATGTTACTTATTGAACCATTAGAACCCGAGATCATTGGTTGTAAAAGTAAATGCCCGCCCTCGTATCCTTTCATATATCAACTTTAATTCAGGTGATTCAAAGTTGCATTTCAATAAGAGATTTTGTCGTTCAGCTGGAATCACCTTTATGTCGCTTATTGCTTACATTTTTTCTCATTGATCATTGAAACTTTCCTGTTTGGTATTTTTTTCTCAAGTCCAATAGTTACTTTTCTACCTTTTAAATTAAAACATTTCGTACAAAAAAATTAATGTCGTTTGTAGAAGATGCTGTTCGTTGAAATTCGAGACAGTGGCGATGTTCTCAGGAAATCAAATATCAAACACACTATCCCTTCGCATTCTTTTTCTCGTTGTGTTTTATTGAGAGCAAGTAGCATTCTGAATAACTAGATCCGAATATTTTTCAATTTCCAGAAGCGCAAATATCAGAAACTACAACCTTCACTTCACAAACAGCTGTTAAGACTTGATGCCCAATATTGGAACAATAAATTTATGGATTTGAAACAAGCAAGAACGAAACCACATCACATGAATTCTTTCTGCATACGCAGTATGTAGTATAACTCAGTAGACAGAATGCGTACAAGTAACTTTATTATTTTCTGCAATATTCCGTACGAGTCACAACCAATGTCTTAGGGGCCATGGTCCATACCGAAAATTACAGTTTCTTCTGTTTGTATATTTTTTGTAATGGAAATTCTATTTTATTTTTATTTATTTTTTCGTCAAAAATAGTTAAAAACTGCGTGTGAAGTCCATGACACGTTCCAAACAATACCTCAAAAATTGAATTTGAGGGTTGATAGCTTTCTACATAACTTGATCTATTTGTACTAGTGTGTATGCTTGATTTCTAATTTCAAAAACAAAAAAAACACAATCAAAAAAAACAACAACAATGAAACTAAAAGTGCTTGTATTTCAAATCTGATTTTGGAGTTACCATGTTTTGACCAAATACAACAGATTTGCCGCTAATAAGCTTTGCTATTTATAAAGTAACTTAAGTATCAATCTTTAAATCCCATAAATATTTTGAAATTCTGACGGAGAATGTCTTATTTCGAATAGAATAATATATTTGTATCAGAGTTGTTATGTATATTATTATTACTCTTTGAGATGATGCAGTTGATGCAAATGAAGTCAATTACTATGGTCCCCACTATACCAAAGGCGTATCCGTAAGAGCTTTTGGCATAGCTAGGACACCTGTGCCCAGGCTACCTTTCATCAAATGCAGTAGCGTTCGGAGGTAATTATTTTTAGCTTGGGATTAAAACTCGTGCTACAAAATTCTACTCTAGTGTTTGTTAATTACTTCTTTGTAACATCATTTTTAAAAACCTAGTGTGTTTCTTGTGTAGAAAAATTGAAATCTGACTAGATACTCACGAGAAGATGGATGCAGTAGGTACAAATGAAGCCGATTACTATTGTACCCACTATGCCAATGGCGTATCCGGAATGATGAAAAGCTTTAGGCATAGCTAGGATACCTGTGCCTAGACTACCTTTCATCAAGTGTAGTAGCGTTTCGAGGTTGCTGCAAATACAAAGGAGTTAATTATTCTGACACAGTTGTTACAATATACCTACATTTAGCACACATTAAAGATTCCTGAACATTTTTACAGATCACACGAATGTACGACTTGTAACTAAAACATAATCATAAGATCGAGCTGTTCTGAACGCATGTATGAGGTGAAAGAGAGTATATTACGAACATTTTGAAAGAGGAAATTTGATGACGTATTTTGATTATTGAATGTAGACGTTCGGGTGGTTTTGTGACGATTTGATTAGAAAAATGACAGGATTAGTTGTAGTTTATCGATTTCTGTTTCTTTGGGCTCAAAAGAATAGGTTCGAACAATAAATTAAAGCATTAAATCTAATTTAACCCTCAATAATAGCTGATTATTTAAAAGAGTCTTGCCACATTTGTTTGAGATATTGTGAAAAATAATAAATGAATAAATGAAAGCCTGTAATTCAACAGTTCCTAACCTGTTTTGTTTCCCTGTTTGTGCGGTCCACCTGTTGTGCTAAAAATATTTTGAGGCTTTTACCTCTTAAAATAGTTCACATCACGTGGATAGTTGTGTAAATAATCACGTGTGTGATTATTCATAAACTTTTTTTTAATGTGGCGTGAAACATAAATTCACTCTGCCTTTGCCAATTGTTAACTTCAATCTGTGCTCCTTCTAATATGTACATTATGCAACCATGTCTCAGTGTTTAATGGAGGCGTTATTTTAATAGGTTACAACTCCACTTTTTAGACAATGGAGTTAACTCTATTTTCAGATCCGCGAAAATGGGTTACACTTATTCACGAAGTGGTGCAAATCCATGGTTTTTCTGTGACCAACAAAGCGCATCACAATGCAAGCAAATTACTGGAAATCGCATTAAGTTTATTTTGATAGTGGTACAACTCCATTGAGTTCTACGTGTCACGTGATGAGTACTTTTCGAGAGGATTCTAGCGACAAGGCCGATATTGTTGATGAAGATATTGATCCAGGTATTCTAATACAGATAAATTAAAATAAGATCAGTGTTTCAAATGTTCAGTTTTCTTCAGTGAAAGAAAAGTATGCATGTAGATTACGTGCTACGCAGGAACGTAGTACTATGAAACATTTGTTTTTACGGATTTCGCATTTATTGTTAATACGAAATAACGAAAACATGATTACATTCTAAAATGGCTATTTATTCATTGTAACTAGCGTATTGTTGGGGGACAAATGTGCCGGCAGCCCTTGTTGGATGGACGTGTGTATGTGTGCATTTATGAACTACTCGTATATTGTCAACCGCGCTCATAATGCACACTAACACACAACAGCGTAACAGCATTGACTGAGATAGCAGTTCTGATCCAGAAAACTCTGATATCTCAGGCCTACACGAATTTGTGATCTAGATCCTATTGCATCTTCTTCAAGTGATGTGCAACTGCAGAACACACTAACTAGTGGTAAGTAAAACGCGTTCGAAGTAAAAAGGCTCAAAGAAAAGATATGTACGAACGAAGTCTTCGAAAACGCAAAGAAACTGTGGGAAAGAGTAGGTTACAAAAACAAGCAAAATTATTATGAAGAAAACATTCGAAATCTCGACTGCTCCTGTACTCGGAAATGTTTAAGTAAGATTACGGAATCCGTGAGGAAAGGAAACTTTTGGGCATTAGGAAATTTTGAACTCCAAAATCGCTACTTAAATTGATTATGTACACATCATTCTGTTAAACGTCGTCGACCAAAGAAACGGTTCAGGATATAAGAAAGGGTGAATTTATGAATACCGACTGGAGACTGGTAACACAAGTATAAAAGTTTGCAAAACCTTTCACCATACTTTCAAAATTTCCAATGGAAGACTTGCCAGAATTACATCAAAAATCGTTGAATAAAGGTCAGCTGATCTTGATCGAAGGGGTAAACATGAATCAAGAAAGTGTGTGCCAGAAGCACTGATTGCTGATATCAAAGAGCATATATAAAGTTCTCCAGTATGTGAAAGTCATTATGCTAGGGAGGATAATTCTAAAAACAAGTATTGAATCCTGAGCTAAATTTTGCAAAAATGCTTAGTTTATATTTAGATAATTGTAAGAGTGAAAATAAAATATCTGTAGGGATATCTGTTTATCGTAAAGTTTTAATAACGTTGATCTCTCCTTTCATTCACCACGCACGGATACTTGCAGTTTCTGCGATAAATTGTTTTTCAAAATTGAAACTGCTTCTTATCATAAACAGAAAGGCGACTTAGTCATGAAAAGGAACTTCATCTCAGTAAAGCTGAGGCTCAGAAAAGGATCAGAATAACTTGAAGATGAGGAAGATGAGATGTGCGTCTGATGAGACAGAAGTGTATGTAAAATAGTGACATTAAAATTCATATTTAATTTACTTCAAGAAATCGATTTTTTCATTTACTTTTTTTTATTTAAAATGTCCACCTCCCATATTCAACCATTTGGCACGACAAACTCATTTTTATAGTGGTATGCCTCCTTTACTGCAGTATTTTGTATTCATTAAATTTGCAGACAACACGTTCATATATTATAAGAAAAGGGAACACTCAATTTGTTTTCTATTAGAATTCCCGATTTTTTTTCATAATCGTTTAACTTTACTGCTCAATATCTCAAAACGAGTATAAATGGAGTTGTACCACTATTAAAATGACGCCTCCATGTAAGCCAGTGTTTCTATCATTTTAAATATTTAAACTGACTGTGATAAGTTGAACCATTGTTTTTATGCCACATGTCGAGGCATCGTATGTGCAACCACGATCGGATCATCGACAAGAGCTAATTGGACGGTGTTATGCACAACCGGCTAAGCGTCATTTTTTGAAGAAAAAAGGGATTTGGACGCCATAAATTCCATTAGTGCTATGCCCTAAGTGTACGCAAAATTTTGGCGCTAAATCTGTAAAATAACCTTATATTTAATGAAAAATGTAAACGCCATCAGTCACATTAGGGATTTCTTGTTTCACAACAACCGGCTATTAACCTAGATCTTCGAAACTGCTGTCCTTAATTTCGCATAATTGCAGGTAAGCGCCAGATATTCCACTCATGTTGGAGTAGTTTGGCGCTTCAATGAACAAGGCAGGGCCCATGCAGCACGAACGGAGATGACTTTCGTTTATGACGTAGCTAATGTTATCAAGGTTACGGGAGACCTTTGAAAGATCCGACGTGGGCGCGCGATATCGCCTGCTCGACATGACATTATAAACTTCCTTTCTAAGCAGTCATTTGTTCTATGCGATACTTACGAAACCAACACACACAAACTTATGGATTGCATAGACGCTTTCCCTTTTTGTTTTCGCCCGTATTTATCGACAGACACATTTTAACGCGATGCAGTAGCGCCGTTTTAGAGGCAAGGCTTCAGGAAAGATGTTTTTGAGAATGCTGAATTGTTTATATCTACGATTCCTAATTAAAAAGTATTAGATAAAAAATTATGCAAAAAAATCAGGAAAATGGAAATATTCATTAATATTTAAAAATATGTACTTATGAGTAAAATATGTAAATATATGTACTTTCGGGTAAAATATGTTCGGCGGGTGTGGAGGCCGAGCGGAGAGGCCGGCGGGGAGGCCGGGCGGCATGTTTCATTTTCCACTAGAGTTGTGAATGGGACTTATTTACAGCTCTCTTATTGGTTAGTGATGGTGGCGCGCGAGACACAGGTTTCAGCTGCTGGCTCGTTCTTGAAAAGATACGTGGTACGGTGCTTGTGAAAACATGCATATTTGTAATTTTTATCCAGGTTTATTGATGTATAAATGAATGTGGAGCTGAATTTTCCACTGCATGATATGAAATAAATGAGAGATGAGTTTGCAATCCGTTTAGTAAGCATGAAAGTCAAAACTGAAGTAATATGTAAATTTCAGATGAATTTTATGATTTAACATGCTAATTTAATTATCATTCATTGACAGATGTTTTCTCAAATCGATCTAAAACAAGAATATGTAAATGATATCAAATCAGGAACATGGTTAAAGACAATGAATTGTAAGATGAAATGATAGCCGATTGATTGTAGATTAACAGACAGAAAGCAAACATAATCATGACTTATGAAAAGAAAATACAATTTGGGAGATTATGTATGCCATATTTTACTTATTAGTTAAGCATAAAATAATCACATAAAAGTATCATAGAAAATTATAGGGTGGGGAGGCCGGGCGGGGAGGCGGGCGGGGAGGCCGGGCGGGGAGGCCGGCGAGGAGGCCGGGCGGGGAGGCCGGGCGGGGAGGCCGGGCCGGAGGCCGGGCCGGGAGGCCGGGCGGGGAGGCCGGGCGAGGAGGCCGGGCGAGGAGGCCGGGCGGAGAGGCCGAGCGGAGAGGCCGGGTGGAGAGGCGGGTGGAGAGGTCGGACGGGGAAGCC
>JAHLJT010008446.1:172581685-172673118 GCA_031308135.1 Acheta domesticus | reverse complement strand
GTCAAATTACCTTCGTATGGAATCAGTGTATTGCTCTGAGCTATGTTCGTCCCGGGCAACATGCAGAGAGTAGAAATACCTTACTGGAACACGAACTTTATGTACACACCTTTCCGGTTCTTTGCCAACAACGTGGAGTCCTGCGAGATTTTAGCCCATTCTCTTCCATTATACGTAAAACATGCTTAGCATTGAAACGGAAAACAGTTCTCTTTGCGGATGATACAACTTATTCTTTGCAACAAAGAAACCTAATAGTTCAATATCAGCCGTTTCAAATTGGTTCCGTAATAGCGAAATTAAAATAAATGAAAATAAAACAGTTTCAAAACAGTTTTCCATTCAAATAGTTCTGTACTCCATTGAAAATGAACGGTGTGCCATTGACTGATGTTAAAGTAACAAAATTTTTAGGTAATACAGTCAAACCTCAAATGGAATGCCCACTTAAATGAATTGAACCCAAAATTAAGTTCATTATGCTAAGCGTTCAGAATTCTTTCAAATTCCGTCAGCCTTCATACAGCTCGTTGTGTATATTTTGCCAATGTTCATTCCAGCATGAGATATGGCATAATATTCTGGGGAAACACATCTTACAGCTCCCCAGACTTTCAGATTACAAAAAGAATTGTACGAATAATAAGCAAATCCCACCCACGTGATTCTTGTCTCTTTATTAATCTAGGAATTTTACCATTACCTTGTCTCTTGATTTACGAATCAGTAGTTTTTGTCAAAAATAACTTACTTAAGGGCGGGAATGTATTTTCAGCAAACGCCGGTGTCTATAAGTATAACACACGACGTAGTAATCATATTCAGCAGGTGGCAATATCAACAGCTCACTACAAAAAATTCACATACAATTCATGTACATTACTCTACAACACTTTGCCAGAAGACATTGAACGATTAAATTCCATAGAAAAGTGTAAGTCCCAAGTAAAATCTTTTCTGCTGCATAACTGTTTCTATACAATTCGAGACTATACCGAGCATCAAAAAGGAAAGTAGCATTAATTTTAACAATGGTTGTTAATGTAATTATTTATCATTTGGACTGTATAATTCTAAAGAACCTGTAACAAGTATTGTACCACAGTTTTCTGGGTTGATGGCCCCCATCTCGATCAGGTTTTTCGTCCAGTTTCCCTGATCCTTGAGCAAATGCTGAGGTGGTCCCTTGTTTTGCTTCTGGACATAAATGTAACTTCATTATTTGTGCACGTCCTCTTAATTTCAGTGGGAAATATAGTTATTCAAATTATCGTTTTCCATATTATCGCGGCAAAAAGTATTATTCTTTCATGAAAAATATGAGGGGACAGGGCAGGAGTTTATAACTAATTTACCTTTGAAAATATATTTTATTATATAGGAGCGAATATTTTGTCAACAAAACTTGAAAAAAAACGCTCTTTTCTGTATTCAAAATTCGACTAGAATATGGTTTAGGATAGAGATCACAGAATTATGAAAATGTGCACAAAATTCACTACTCCCCATAGCTCGTCACACAGTTTTTAACTGTTTTTGACGTAAATAAATAAATAAATCCTCCGGGCTCCCTTCGGACCCAATTACCTTACCTTCTGAACTTAATCCTCGTACTACCTCTCTCATTACACCATGCAACAAAATTTTGTTTAAGTTAATTTTGTTGTTGTTGTTTCTGATGCAGTATGATCCAAAACACTATGTAAACACATGGGAAATTGTTTTTAGGGGAATGGCATCGATTTTCTTAATTGGAGAAAAATACATATATTTGAAACAATGAATACTCGTTTACATATACCCATGAAACAAAACAAAAGAAATTTTAAAATACGTTTGGAAAAATGTAAATACAGTAAATATATATGACAAAAATGTTAAAGTACATGAAAATGTTCACATATCACATATAGTGTGCTTAAAAATATGTTGTCTTTCTACAATTCTTCTTGTACGTTACATCACTCTCTCTGATCAGTCCCCAGATATAATCACCAAACATTCCCTCATTATACTGTCCCTTGTACCTTCTTTCAAACAATAGTACGTCCTGATGGAACCTTTCACCCTGTTCCTCTGCATATAAATTTATAAGCTATTTCTTGTCTATGTCGTTTTCTACGTTGGATATAAATTTGTTCCAGGATTGTTGGTGGGCTTGTCTTACTATTTTACGAGCCTAATTACGTTCCTCTTGTTCCTCCTGTTTTTTCTTTCCATTTAGGGCATTGTCTATTTCCATATTCCATGTTCTTAGTCATGTACTTTCGTTGGAGAGCGTTTTTAGTTGGAAAGGTGATCTTTTGGTTCTCTCCAAATGCTTGACACTCCAAATTTCATTCTTCTGTTTTCTCCTCTATACCAGGCCTCGAGAGTGGATCTGCAACATTCACATACGATATGTGGTGCCCAGTTCTTGTCTTGGGTTCCACAGGCATACCAAAATATGAACTGTATGCTAAGCAGAAGATGTTAGGATCCTTTATTCTATGCTTTACTGCTTTCTATCCCAGGAAAATGCCACACACATAATAAAAACAGTCTGGATTACGGTTACAACAACGGGAAGATGCCATTATTCATCAATTGTGTGAATGTGAAACAGATAACATATAATTGGTTATAAAGAGCAACGAAACCATTATATAAAGGTAGGAATACTTTAGTTAAGACCTAATTCATCCAAAACAAGCTTAAAATTCACTTAAACAAGCAAAAGGTTTTTTTTGTTACATGGTATTTTTCATTCCACTCCACCTGCCTCTCCCTGTCACTGCTGCCTCAGGGTACTTCCTTCGGCCTCGCATATGGAGTCAAAATGAGATAAACGAGCAGCAACTACAGTCAGATGCAGCAGAAAAATATCCGTTTAGGTGCAAGCATAAGATTCGAATAATGCATGCAGTGTTCACTGTTTTTGAAATAAAACTGAATTTATGTAGGCAACATTACAGCGCGCTCTAAGTTAAATATACGTTTTTGGTTATTTGTGAGCGTTCATTGCTTCGAAAGAGCTAGTCACAATTTGGATTTTGTGTTTTCTATTGATGATAAAACACTTGTGCAAATATAGGATATTTTTTGAGAATATATTTCTTAAACCAGTCAGAAGAAATTCAACAAGACATACAATGTACTTCACTAAGGTGAATTATTTCTCTCTCGAAGTAGGATAGTTCATACTATGTTTTCTCCAAAATATATATCTTCATTTCAAGCATGCTTCTTCTCAATTTTGTCAAGAAAGTTTCATAGAAAAAATGAAATATCGTTAATTTTAATTGCGTATTAAAGGGCATGTTTCAGAATTTTTAGATCATAAACACCTATTTTTAAAAGCATATATCAACATTTTTAGGGCATAAAAATTCTTTTCCTACAGATAATGAACTAAACCCTCTTCAAATGTCTAGTTTTTATGTTTCAGGATCCTACTTTAGTGCGAGATAATCAAATAAGGGCCCTGCATAAACAGGTTCGTTTATTTGCTTAAGAAATTATATTGATTCTACCTTCCAGAAAGAAATCGATGATTGGCTTGACACTAGAGCCGGACCCAAAGGCACTCACTCCGATCCTTCTCGGCGTCAAGACCACCGCGCGAGGACAACTTTATCCGAGAATGCTAGTTCCGACAGCCATTATCGGCAACGAACGATACCAATACCAAGCCTTCGCATCAGCTTTATTTACTCGAGTATAGCTGCCACTACAGCCAATACTACACGAATAATTTACAACAATTTTTTCTAAGTAAATAAATACTTTATCTATCTTCGTAGGTCATATTCATTCCCCTATACACATACATTTTTTTAGTATTATGCTGTGGCAAAAGTCATCATTCTATGAGTCTTAAACGAAGTCCAAATGTCTTAAACGCATTATTTATTCCAATGTCAATGGAGGAGAGTAACATCACTATGTGTACAAACTGATGAGGCATGCCCTATGACAAAAACCAAATGAAAATACGATTGCATAAGGCCCGTAGCAAACCTCTAAATAATTGTGCATTTAAAATCGGGCGAGTCACTGTGGTGTCATTTTTTAAAGATTCAGTTGCTTCGGAAACAAAGATTATTCACTATTAAGATACAGCTTCCCGTTTGCTAAATTAATTTTAACGGTCTCCTTTGTTACAGAGCTCATGTTGCTTCTCACAGAAAAAAAGGCCGAAAATATTAACTACGCATAGAGAATGTCCCACCGATACTGCCGAAAATAAGCGATACCGCCCACTCGACAGAGACCTACGTACAGATTTCACGGGGAGACTTATCTACGTGCTCGCCCTCCGAGACTCCGAAAGCAAGCCAGTGAGAAAGATCGACAATAGAATGGGTTTTTCGGCTCCACACGGTGCCAAACCCTAGGGACGGGATGCACAATCTAAAACCGATTGAAGAGACTAAAGGGGAAAACGCGTAGTTTATCAGAGATATGTTTCGCATTTGGTTGTGTAATTGGTCAGCAATGTGTAATTGAAAGCAAGCCAGCGAAAACAATCGACAATAGAATACGTTGTTTTGGCTCCACATGGTGCCAAAACCTAGGGACGGACTGTACAATCTAAAACCGATTGAAGAGGAAACTAAAGGGGAAAACGCGTAGTTTATCAGCGAAATGTTTCGCATTGTTAACACACTTGTCCCGGCGCGGACGATAAATTATCAATTTCCCGCCCAGCTGGGCACTCCTTAGTGTAAGCTATTAATTTCCCGCCCGGTTTGGTTGCTGCATGGTGTTTCCAATGGGTTATGGGGGCCAGAGTATGAATTTCGCGCGTCCCACTTCAAAAATATAAATAAATACATTTGACTTTGCCGCCGCTGGTTGCCTCAAACAAGTTAGTTTGTCGTATCTATGGTTTCTTTAGATGCCCATGAACTTAGGAAAATTCCCAAAATTATTAAACAGTTACGATTTTAGCCGAAAATGCAAATATTGGGTTGTGTTATTCTCATACTTCGCGTACTGACTGAATTCTCTTACTTAGTGCAGCACTACTTACGACACAGCTGTCGCAACAGCAAGGCACCAAGGAAGAGACCACACGCTATTAAATATTTGATATTAATTTGTTGATGACTTCTTTTATTTCATGTAATTACATCAACAACACCTCATCAGAATTCTCACACTTCTCAAGAATGTTACTTCTCTAGTAGGACCTTGTTCCACCCCAGACGGAACTGTGTGCATTGAAATCTCCAACCATAAGGAAATGCGTGGGCAGCTGGGAAATAACTTCAAGTTCTTCTTGTGTTAAAGTTTGTCCGTTGGGGCCATCATTAGCGATCCAATGGGAGGTAAACCCGTAGGCACTCAGTTTGAAGACGGGTTCGGGCGTTGTGTTCCTATCACCGCGACATCACCATAAGCACGAAGGTTATCATCTTCAAGGTGAAACGTATAAAAGTTGCAAAGAGAAGGGATGGCGGACAAGAAAAGGGTTTCCTGCAAACAGGAATCGAAAGAAATACGACGAGAAAATCTCAACTTCAATTCATCCAAATGTGCGAGGAAGCCTTTTGACGTTCCACGAGAAACTCATCCTGGAAATTTACTCTATTTTCTCTTTTCCCTTACCTCACTGTCTTATAAGTATTCAAGACACTCGACTAGGGCTTTTCGTCGTCATCAAAGTCGTCCTACCGGCTGTTAGAGAATGTCACCGGCTTTAAGAGTCTTTCCCGATCCCTTGAACCAGGTAAACGAGATCAGGAGATAAGTTCTTTTGGGCCTGATCTCTGTGAGGAACATATTTGCGAGTACGTATGAGTCGCAGTTTTTCCCTTTTCATTATTTTTTACGGTAATATTGACATTAACAGTAAGTCTTTTGGAGAGATTTGACATGTAGTGTCTCACACAGTTTGGTGTATTTTTCGTTTCGGTTTGGCAACTTGAGGTAGTTTTGAGCTGTCTCGGCTTGCTGGAAAACTTCCTGCACGGTTTTCAAATTTGGTAGCGCTGCCGCACTTCAGGGAAGGACACTTTCAATATATACCTTTCTTTCATGTGGGGCATTTCATTCGGATTGGACGGATGATCCCCTGAGCAGATGACACATTGAGAGCCAGTTAGACACACGGAATCGTCCAAATCCTTTCCATAAACCACGCATATTTTGTTGTTCATACAGCATTGCTAGGTATGAGTGTACTTCTGCCACAATTCGTTTCGTAATGCCGAACGCGCCGACTATAAAACCCACTTGACATCGTCTTCAAAAGAGAATGGGGGCCGAAGGTGAGGATCAGTGGTCAGTGTTGAGGGGGTGGTGAGTACCCCGTTCTCTCTTCACTGGACATTATATACGCCCCGTCCGACTTCCCACAAACCCATCCGACTGGGAGAAAGTTTCTTCTTTAAATCTTACTCGCTGACAGAAAAAAATCAAGTTTTCCAGAAATATATGAATGACATTTTTACATGGAGACCGGCCATTTCTTTGAATTTTGATAGTGTGTTCTTCATATCGAAAAACGAATACTATAATTCCAGTGCCCGGGCGATCACCGCATGAACTTTCCAAATTTCTCAATTTGCATTGCAAAATTTATTGCACTTACGCATTGAGAAGCTTATTTCCAAATTGAAGTATCTCCTTGAAACACAACAAAATTTGTCAGGAAGGGAAAGTATTCACATTAAACCCGATTGTACAATATAGGTTTAACAGGTTTTCGAATATCTTTAAACATACGAAAAACGCTATTTTTGAAGAGAAATTTGGCAGCATGATGGAATTGAATCTTAAGAATATATGGATACTTAAAATTAGAAAACAAACAGAAATGGAGATGCCTGTTGAAAATCAGCTCTTGAATTGGCTTTGATTTTTGGAGGCAGGACATTATGAGAAAACGAGGTTTTTTGGTTAGTCAACTTCTTTGCTGAAGAATTCTTTCTACGTCGTTATTATTTTCTTTAAACTTTCTCATCTCTGAGAAAGAGAGCACGATGATTTGTAATCCATGGGGGATAAACGGTTTATCTCCATGGTCCCCAAATTCAACGGAGCTCAAGAAGGTGATTCTCCGTTGAAGTGCCAAGGTCGCCACTGTGATAAAGCAGAGTGGCATGGCTTCCTCCTCGCCACACACTACTAGAAGGCACTATCGTACTGTTGTTCAGTCAGAGACCTTGTCCAACCTGATTAATTTGGAGCTCCCGACTGCCCATCAGGGAGACGTCAATGCCACAGGTGGTGAATTGGAACACGCAGTACACACCTTGCCGCAGTCATCAATACTATCCTGGGTACACACAACGAACGGATTAATACAAAGTCTACCCGCCAGATTCTAGCGTCAATGCGGCTTGCAAGTAAGCATACCCCTCAACTCCCATTTTCTCCAACGTGGCCCGCCGTGCACGGCAAAAGCAGGGGTGGGTGGTTGTTTCGTATTCAGTAAAGTTCAGCTAACACGCAACACTCACCATACTGGATACTCGAATTGACTTGAAATTTTACCAGCTTGTTCAGCACTTTCCAAAACCCCTACACACACATTTTTACGTGCTATGAAGCATTGCAAATAGTGTTTTTGCGATAATTAGTATTGGGACCTTTCTTGACCTTACCGACCGTGGAAGGGCGGAAATCGCTGCTCGCCGCTGGTTCTGCGCCCGTTACTCACACACCGCACCTGCACTATCGGAGTGTCGGCAAGGTCTCATTTACTTGGAGGGCAGGCGGGGTGACAAAAACGAATGTTTACTTTGCAGGTTCAGATGGACGAGTAGGACGAGAAAACATACATGAGTAATTCGAATGAAATAATTAAATGCATACTGGCATTATTTACAGGATTTAAAGATTACAATGTGATTTAATTAATCAGACAATACTTATTAAATAATAAATACATAAATAAATAAATGCACAACAAATCAGTAAATAATTAAAAATAAATAATAAACAGATACAATATGGAAAACATACATTTTTAAGAAGAAAGTGTTAGAAATGGAAGGATTCCAGGACAGGAAGGAAAAGAACACAGGATCAAAATGATCCGAGGAGAGAAAAGTGATACACAGCGAGCAGATGAAAGAGTACTGGAGGAAGAACAAAGGAAGACTGAAAGAAGGACAAAGGAAGAAGCAATGAAATTGGTGCGTGGTCCCTAGATAACCCAAATGAAAGAAGAAGAAGAAAGAAAAGATAAATACGAATTCTTATACGAACGTGCTTGGAAATCTGATATCAGCTGATAGACGCCGCGTAACGTTCCTAGCGCTGCCGAAGCAACGGCTCGCCCGCTGCGGGTAGCGCGAAGGTCACGAAAGGTCCTGATACATAATGCCTATAAAACACTATTTGTAATATTCCATAGCATTTCAAAATTTGCGTATATACGTTTTGCATGGTGTTCTATCAGCTGGTGAAAGTTCATGTCAATCCGAGCATCCAGCACGGTGAGTGTTGCGTGTAAGAAAAGAAGAGGGTAATAAAAGAATGGAGGCGACATGAAATTAAGAGCAACACAAAGTATGTAGGCGGAGAAAAGAACACCTGAGAGCCTTCTCTGCATCTTCCCACTAGGACGTTGACCGACTCACCTCGATGAGTAAAAGTCACGTAAAACTGTTGAATGAGGCAGTTATAAATCATAAAAGGTAAAGTTTAAGATATACATTGCCTTACCTACTCTGCTTAGAATTTTTTTCACTTCGCCTAGGCATTGTAGACATTAACAAACTGCGGACAGACAAAACTATATGAACAATATATTGTCCTTCAAGATTAAATCTGTGCAAGTATTTCTTTTATTTACTTAACTTTTATTGAGTATTGTTACTAGGCAACAAACTTTCAAATGTCACATTACACCAATGAGATGGCGTAATTCGAACCGTAGCGCATAAAAAGAAAGGGCAATCGGTAAAAACATAACGGACTGTTACATTCAGTTCAATATTGCCTTTTGCATTATATCGGAAATGTTTATTGTCTATATCTCACCGTGTAAAATAGGAATCTAAAACGAATTAGGCATATACTCATCGCCATAAAAAAAAGCTGCACCCCGAAGGACCCTACTGATCCGCTGCAAACTCTGAGGGTATTTTGCACACCATTCGTTAACCAATTATTTCGTTTTCGCGGTCAGCCGCGCACTTGGGGGTAGGTCAAGCTGTAGGTCAGGGGAGTGGGCACACGGGGGCCCGCGAGCCACCGCGGGCACTGGCGAAGACTGGCGGGCACAGACTGCTACCAACATTCGCTGCCGCGCCTGGCGAAATATAAGCCCTCGGGGCGCGAGTTGGCCTTGGTCTTTGTCGACAATTCGTCGCTCATGGCCGAAGGAGGGATCTGTTAGGTTGGGGAGCTGAGGGCACGTCGGGGCTCATACTCAGAAATAAATCTCAGAAGTTCAATTAGAAACGTAAAATTCGATTCAATTCAACAATATTTTATGAAATTAATTTTAGACATATTTTTCTTAACAAGTGAAGCAATGTCTGGTGTCAGTCCTTTGGCTGTTGCGATACGTAGAACGCTCTTCAATGTCTTGTCCTGAAGTTGTTCTTTCTTTGGTTTTTATTATTTTCATTGCAGAGAAAAGCTGCCAACAATATGCTGACGCAAACATACAGATATAATCTTTGCTGCATTTTATCAAGCTTGGGGAAGACTTCCATATGTAAATTCTGATGTAATCGCAACAAATTAAGGATATTAAAATATCAGTTCTTTAGAAGTAGGCAACCTGTTACCTCCTGCTGGAACCTGCAAATCTGTTACCTCCAACTGCATCGACAATGGCAACGTATCCGGTGAGACAGAAAAAAGGGTTGTGGCTTCCTCTGCCAGCCATCGCACTACTCACATTGCTTCCGCGAAAAGAAAAGCGAACGTGTTAAGAGAGCCTCCTCCTCCACAACCTCCTCCTGGGTTAGCCACGATTGCCCGCGGGCGCTCGTGCCCGCGAGAGCCCGAGTTGGAACAGCCTGGGGTAGGTGGTAGGTGCGTGACGTCGCGCCCACTGATCTAGATGAGAGGGCTTCAAACGGCCGCGCCGGCCATTGCGACATCGGGTAGCGTCATCTGCGCGTACACTATGCCTCGGCGACGCTTTCCACAGCCGGTTGTCCAGTTAGACGTGTTCGAGAGGGGCTGCATCGTGTGGGTGCGGGAGGCTGGTTGGTCCTCTCGCCGTATTTCGCACATCGGTCGTACAGACACCACCATCGCCCACTATTGGCAGAGCCAGTACCATTGCACAACGCAGGGCTCGCCGCACGCCGACCGTTACAACGCCTGCCACTCATACCCCAGCAACGTCGCTACAGACTCGCCTGGTGCCGGGAATGATGGACCTGGGGCCATGTAGACTGGCAGCGGGTCATCTTCAGCGACGAGTCCCACTTGAGCCTTGATGGCGACGACCACCGGGTCCGTGTCTGGAGGCGCAGTGGGGAGTGGCCACGACTAGTGGTCTGTAGTATCCCATCACAGGTCCCGCCAGCCTGATGAGATGGTGTTGGCCGAAATATCCCATGGTGCCCGTTCACCGTTAGTGTTAATTAGAGGTACCGTGACAGCCACGCGGTACATTCAGGAGATCCTGCAACCGGTGGCTCTGCCGTTCGTGAACAGCCACGCCCATGCCCTATTTCGACAGAATAACGCGCGTCGGCATACCGTAGCCATCTCCCGAGCATGCCTTGCAGCCCTGGATGCCATGGCCAGACCTGTCCCCGATCGAGAACGTTTGGGGTGCTATGGAGTGTGCGATCAGGATCCCACCCCTACCCACCAATCTGCAAGAACTGCGCGCTTAAATGCAAGCTGCATGAGATGGACTAGCACAGGACATCATTCGAGAACTGTACAACTCCACCCCGCAATGTCTGAACGCCTGTGTTTGCTAAAATGGCGGCCCCACGCCATACTAATATGTACCGTCTGTGGCCGTGTAACGCAATTAATGGTGGTCCTACAAATGTGAAAGTGTAATCATTTTGCATGCGTGGTACCCTCTACCTGCCTGCGAACAGTGATTGCAATCCGCCTTGTCCTTCTGGCAGCTTTTTTATAACGATGAATGTATTTGATTTGGACATCAAGTATTACAATTGCTTGTAGGGCCGATAATGTAATTGTTTTGCCACGATGTAATCGAAAATATAGTGTGGCGCTAAGCACAAAATTGTAATATTGAATCGTTTTTGTCTGATGATGACAGTAATAAACTATTTTTTCACGAACTATGTTTAATTTAATAAAATGGCGTCACCGCATGTTAGAGGAATTTTTTTATACAATTAGCAACTGGATTTATCCGCTTTTTCGTTTCCAGGGCCAGACAATAAGAGTTTTTCTGCCGAAATTTCGCTGTTTTTTCCCACAGCATTACATAACAGCCGTAAGCAGTAGCGAAAAAGCAATGAATCAAATTCTTATTTTTACGTTTATATCAATTAGAGTACAGTAAAATTCATTTTTCTCGGCGTTTTCCTACAACTACAATATTGAAGATCGAGATTTTTCCCTTAATGAATTCTGTTCTTATAAGATAGATCTCGAAATAAAATTATGTACAATATTTTGAAAATATGAGAATTTTTGTGTCATTTTACATGAAATATAGGCAATTTTTTTCTCACAACGATTCCAGTTGTTTCTTTACATATTTACATATTCTTTACATACTTCACGCTATAAAAAGTAATCCCGGTTCCATTTTCGGCGAACTCTCTGTATTTTCGAAAATTGCTGAACAGTAACCTTTAATTGGTATCGCTTTTCTAAACCTTTCATTGGCATCGGCGGTCTGTGATACCGCTCACACTTAATTCCTATAATTCAACGTATTATTTGACAAAATTGCACTTATCTAGTCTAAAAATTAACATTTGTTTTATCAAGGTTTATGATGGTGCCAAATTTCGAGTTCGAGTCCCGGTGCTGGCAGAATTTTCTACAAAGTCATGACACGTACACATTGGGGTACCTGGGTAAGTCTCATCTCGAAAGCGAATGAGAGTCAATGGGCGGAGTGAGAACGAGTGTAGTGGAATATCACGGGGTGGATGAGACAATATCAAGGGACGACCGGCGGAGGTTGCTTACGGCTTCAATTGATGCTACTGCAGTGCCTCTGAACGGGGAGTTCAAGGGTTCGAGTCCTGACGGTGGCAGAATTTTCGACACTAGGACGAATTCCGCCGCTTTCTGGAGGAGATTTCTTGTGGTCGGCTGCTCTGATGAGTAGTTTTCCGTGGTTTTTCCAATGAAGGCCAGACTAATGTCGGTGCAGTATCTTAACAAACGGACCACGGAACTCACGAGATCTTTTCATCCTCTTCCTTGTCCTATCCTCACCCTTTACTTATACACACACACACACACTTAAATGCACCACACTATAGTATATGATGGGAGAGCTAAGCTAGGGCAGTACCCTGCTAGTGGGATGTACCTGGTTTGGGAAACCCCCTAGTGGACGTGTAGGTCGGCGCCGGATCTCATCCAGGGGGTAGAAAATCATAGACACATCTCGTGGAAATCATGCAGTACACTTACGGGGCAAATGACGCCGTTGATGCCCGGAAGTACCAAATAACCAATGGAGTGTAGGTACACTAACTTGAAGCATTTTTCATGATAAATGCATGCATTGTTGATAGTATTCGAATCATTTTCATATTCACGTTTATTCTCTTGCTCCTGTTCGATTTTGAGAATCATGATCATGATCTCTAAAATTTCAAGTTATCTTGTAGTTTTGGTATCACTAGGCGAAAAAAAAATAAATAACGCAATTGGTATCGGCGATATCTCATAAGGCACCGCACAAAAATATTACATAACTCTAAAAAGAAATCACTAGCGAAGCTCTAACTTTGTTGAAAGATAGATCTACACCAAGAAGGAAGGTACTGAGCCGCTGGACATGTAGGCACAACAACCAGTGATTGTTGCATATGTGTCAACTTGCCGGCGCGGTATGTCAGACCGCGATATTAATTAAAGGTTAACACTGCAAACGTACAATATTGATGATAAAGATTTTTGTCTTAATTTAAAACTGTTCTAAAACATCAGAACTTTAGAAAAGGTCATGTACTACAATTATTAGAAAAAACTATTATTTTTCATGTAATTTCTGCTTGAAATTAATGTAAATTATAAAAAAAAAAACATGTTCTCAAAAACTGCTCAATTTTTTTATGGATAGAACAAGGGATGGTTAAAAGTGGTGGTGCGGGTTGCGAGAAAGTTTGTGCAGTTAAGCATTATTAGTGAAGCATTTGTTATGTATGGCAATTAAAACAAATAATAGAATGTTTTCTATCATATTTACTTTAAAAGAAAAACTGTGCAGTATTAGAATACTAACATTCATTTAATGAAAAATGAAAAGTTAGGTACTGCGATTCAACCATTCTTGTTCAGTAATGATACAAAGGATTTCTATGAGATTTTGTACAGAGGAATGATGGAAACAAGCATTCAATGAAGGAAAGTAGATTATGTATACTTCAGAAACTATCTACAGAAGTACACGAACAAGGATAAGAAAAATGTATAGTGTCATTTTAAATGACTATTTCACAATTTTAAATGCTTATGTTGCCTGCCTATTGCTACCATTTTTGGTGCCTATAAATCCCCAGCTTAGTAATAATATACAACATCCCTTGGCAAATAGAAACAAAACCATCCTTTCAGACATCTATGAAAGAAATTTGGAGAACATCATCACAGAAGAGAAATATAAGAATGCAACCAAAGATCCCACATCAGGCAAAAAAAAAAAGTCTCAAAACATTCAAATGAACTATGAGATAATCAAGCTGTACCCTAAAGTTTGGCACAAGGAAAAGTCCAGACACCTAAGAGCACTAGAAAGAGTCTTTGTAGAAAACACATCACAAGGAAATACCCTCACCCCCCTATAGTTCACAAAGCAAGAATTGCCTTATATAGACCTAGCCAAAAAAATGCTTTACAAAGATTCAGCACTGCAAACACTGTCTGACATCTGGACACAAAAAAGCACAATGTCCACAAACAGCTGCACACCCGTAGAGTATAATTTGTCATAGACATAAAACAATGGACCATAATGATGGGACAACAGACAAAAACTGACCACTTTGAAAAGCAAAACAAATTGAAATAAGAAACAAAAATTATGGATACAATTGACAATTTTGATATTACTGATGTTCTCATCACGTTTTGTATTCCAGATGAAATTCGACACAATATGAATAACGATAATTTTAACTCCATGCAAGAGGCATTGCTCCCACTGGGTTGCAATGTTTGTTATGAAGCTTAAATAAAATCTTGCAGAATTAGAAGTATACTTTAGAAAATTAATTAAAACACAGATAATATTGTCTCTATTGAAATTAAATATCTTAAGAATTACCAATACTATAACTTAAATTGTTTTACATTGCACTACAACGGAAGTGCCATTGATCAGAACAATGGCATTGTAATATTTGTGAATAAAAATATTGAAGCTGATGTTTTTATTAAAACTTAATGAAAATTGAAAACTGTCAGTGAGTCAGTGTTGATCTTTATAACAATAGTATTGTGATAATTAGCGGTACCTATGTATAGATTTCATGATTACTACACAAAATCATTTACATCAAATTTTTGAAAAGCTTTTTTGTTGCAAATAGAGATTGCAACAATCATTTTATTATTGTTATAATTGATTTTAACATGGATTTGAATGCAATTAACTGAGAAAACATACAAACACAATTTCTTGGAATTTAAATACAGTCCAGCACTCCAAGATGCTATTTGACAAGATGATAGAGAAGTTGAATAATATATTGATACTACTTTTATTAAAACTGTTTTCACTTACAAGACACAAAATAGCACAAAGGAATACATATCATGATATTTTGGCAGCTGTTAAGATCTGCTGTTAAAGATAAGATTAAAAAAATATATAAAATCCTTGTATATTAAATGTACAATTAAACTGGGTGATTGATCATAACTGTAACATAAATTATTAATGATTGAACTCAATAATTGAATATCACTGATGATAGATCAATCTACAAAAACAAATTGAAGAGGTTGCAATGAAAGAAATGAATAACACCTGCAATTATGAAATCCTGTGGGAATTAAAGCTGAATTATATAGAAATTGGCAGAAGAATAGGGAAGATGCAAATTTAAAATTAATATATACTAAATAATCCAATAAATTTAACAAATACATTAATATTGACAGAAGGAACTTTGATTCATTTAAAGTGTATATGACAGAGGGTAACAGTAAGACGTTACGGACTTTTGGTAAAAAAAAAAGCTGAGTTAATCAAGAAATAAAGACAAAAAATTTATGATATTCTTGACAACAATATTATAGTTAAAAATAATGAAAATAAAACTAACATTTTAAAATATTATTTTAGTTCTAAAGGTCTTAATCTAGTTAGTAATATTCTTCTCTCTTCTCTTGGATCACCCACTTTGGAGTACATTAGGTCAATTACTTCTTATGTACTGTTTTCTTTATGTTTCTTCTAAAATTCCTTCATTCTTTCAGATGTTCACAAAGACTTTTCTTTCTTCTGACACTTTTGCTCTTCTTTTCGATTTTGGTTTCTCTGGGAATATGAGCTGCTCATCTTGAATTATTTTGTGAATTGTTCTTTATTTTCAATTAATTTGTCAGTAATTTTATAATTCATTCAAGTCATCTTGAGTTAATTTAAACTAATTGCTCTTAGTTTTTTTTATCTGAAAAGAACTCAAGTATTTGTTTAGGTAGTCTATTAGTCAGTTATTCATTTGTTTGTTTAGTTATTCGTTCTAAAGATATGGCCATAGAAACTAATTCTCCTCCTTCTATCGTATCTGCGAGTTTTCATTTTTTTGGTACTACAAATCTTTATTACGAATTAATTTAATTTCATTATTTTTGTATTTAAAGCCTTGTATTTTCCTTAGTATTTTTCTTCCTATAGCACCTCTGGTTTTATAACTGTTTTATAATGTTTGATTTTTGAATTCCATGATAGTGATTTTCTGTTATATGTATCCTTAGTTGAAATGCTACTTCAATATTTTGTGTCCTAGCTTTTATTGCTTTCTTAATAATATAGTTAGTAATATTATTAAATCATATAACATATTTACCAAGAGAATGAATACTATAGACAACTCTATTTTATTAAGTACGACTCATTCCACTGAAATTCTCAAAATCATTAATTCTTTAAAAAAGAATGGTATATGTCATAAGGTCATATATGGTCGTAAGGTTAGATGGTATAGGTCATAAAACAATTAAATATCTTGGTTGTCTGATAACTCCACTTCTCATAAATATTATGAATAACAGTATGGAGACTGTTTCCAATTACCTTAAGAAAGCTGAAATTGTGCCTGTGTTTAAATCTGGAAATAGGAACTAATGTAAACCAATGTCTCTCATATCTAATTTAGCTAAAATTTAAAAAAAAGTATTAAGTATATAATAGAATCATAGAATTTTTAAGGAAAAAATAATGTAATATCTGACTAATTTATAATATTATACAGCACATCAGGAAAGTCTCTCCACAGTAGCACATTGGTGCTTGCAACAAAAATTATATTGGTAATAGCATGTAACAATAGAAAATGTAAATATCACACTCACTACAATCATAACACTTGCTGGAAGTGTTGTCTCCTTCACTTGTCTCCCAGTGATCTGTTTGCTTCAAATATAAATGCAATTTTTAATAAGATGTCCTGACTTGGCCCAGTGTGAAGAGACTTTCTGGCACGTTACGGTATATATTTGTATGAATATTAGAAGGCAAAGGAATGGTGGTATCACTTCTATCATTGATTCTTGCTTGTTTTCTGAATGTATTGAAAGCTTTTGATTCTGTTAATCATGCATTACTGATATTTAAGTTGGAAAATAATAGGAATCAGGGGCATTGCCCTAAAATTTCTAAAAAGTTACCCAAGTGTCAGATTTGAAATGGTTAAACTTAATACCACCAAAAAGACTCAAAGAGAAATAAAAATTGAAGTTCCCCTCAGGCTACTTATTACAATATATCAATGGCTGAGAACCAGACTGTTCTAAGTCCAATTTTGTAAGAAAATGAGATTTCTGTTTCATTGTGTTGTATCTCTATGACTACATGTGTGCATCAAACAAAATTGTAAATATTCCACTCCATTAGCATGCTATAAACTCATTCCATACTAGCTTATTCCATAAGTCCCACTACACACAAAAACTTTAAATGGCTCTCCTGAAAAATTTGGTAAAACGAACTTTGAACAGTCAGGTTCTTAGCCATTGATATGTCAGTGATCTGATTATAAATCTGCCAAATCACTTGAGTGATTTGGCAGATTTGGCTATATCGTATATTTGAATATACAATATGGTAATGTCTAGTCAATGGGAAAATTTAAATAGTGCAGAAAAGTCTATTAACGAACATCTTACAACAGTTGCTTGATAGCTTGCTGACAATAATTTGTCACTCAACAATATTAAGACCAAATATAGCTATCACTTTTGGTAATTATGTTGATAATTACCAAATAACATTACCCAATAACATTATGTTGAGATTAATAATATGTGTTGTTAATCTCAAGTTCTAAAAGTAAATAATATCAAATACCTTGCTATCAGAATTGACCAACGTATTAAGTAGGACTTGCTATCACTAATATTATAGAAAAAACAAAATACTTCATTTTTGTATTTTCAAAATTTAAAAAATATTTTATAGAAAGCATAGTTTCTGCCTGTTTATTACAGTATTTTCAAAAGTGTTGCCATGTATAGAATTGTTTAGGAATCATTAATACTTTATATCTACTCATTAGATTCCAGAATAAAATACTTAATATTATTCATACTGATGAACATATTAATTTCTATACATAGTATTTAATTCAATTTTATTTCACTATCATTTCACTAAAATGCACTGCATAAACTATATAGGAAAACATCAACAAGTAGGCGATGACTAGACATAAACATTTAGTTTTACCAAAAGTTAAATTACAAGAAGGCAAAAATAACAATTTTTATAGGGCAATTGTATTTTATAATAAAATACCAAATATATTTAAATTTACATTGGTAGTACTAAAAGTGTGAAATATATCAAAATTTGTGTAAAAAAATCCAAATTTTAAAATGTATACAAGAACCCTCTAAATAAAAAACAATAAATGTAATAATATTTTTGTCTGTTTCATATGTTTTTTAAATTTTTTAACTACAAATAGTAGTTTTATTTTTCTATTTAATTAATCTATAGGCCTAAGCCGAGAGATTGTTTGAATTGATATTTGTAACTGTAATCTAGTTTGTATAATTTTTTCTGAGCTATTTTCATGTTTTATATGTATTGTCATGTTCACTCATGTTATTTGTAAAGTTATTAATTAAAATTGTTATTAGTTATCAGTAGTTTATAACTTATGTATAATGGATGATCTGTTATCAGTCCAAAGATTACTAAATTCTTTGTATTTTCTCATAACTTGAGGTCCTGTAATTGCCTGTGACATTGCCTCAGACCTGTGTCTGTCCGTCCGTCTTTCTATTGTCAACGCTAGTGCCTACGGACGGACAGACAAACGGACACAGAAGGGCGGACGGACAGACAGAAAGAGAAACAGAGAGAGATAGACGGATAGGCAGGCGGACAGAAAGACGTTTTGCCGGCAACCGATTTGCCATTTAAGTTATCCTGCCATCATCTTCTTATTAATTTTACCATTGACTTGCCTATTAATTTACGAATCAGTTGTTTTTGTAACCTGGATCCTGAATCATATCGAAACTGTCAACACCTCTTCCGAACCTATTTTAAACTATTGCTCAGTAACAGCGATTAAGAGGAGACCGAGCTATAGCAGTCGTAGTTAATAAGACTGAGCACGAGCTCGGGCAATTCGCTATGGTCATCGTGCCATTCCTCATTAAAAGCCGTTTCCTTCCCTCGCGCTTGTCACGACTTCAATTCGAAGGAGGTGCGTGACGATATTTGTCTCATTTTGATGTCTCCATTGTTTCTGCGCATCCACTCCCCTCGGAGTGTCATAGACTTTTTTAGAATACCCGATTTCTCAGTAGCTCCCTGCATCTGACCGGGAGATCCAAGGGTTCGAATCAGGGGCGTAGCGTGGATTTTTTAAGAGGGGAAGCGTCATATTCTGGATTCAACCTACGTCGTTTACGGATGGTTCGAGGAACTATTTAATTAAAAGTACCTTGTTAATGGAACTTTTCATGGGACATTTCTTGATAAAAGTATTTTTATTCTCAGTATTGTTATCAGAAAGTAAATATCTTTCTTTCAGTACTTGGAAATGTTTTAGTTAGTTTTACTCGTCGATAAGCGAAACAAGAAATACACAGAAATATTTCTCTATCAAGAGAATAGAACGAAATTACATTCTGGAGAGATGTTTCATCCGGAATCTAGAATGATCTGTTTTGGTTAAAAAAATTTTATCAAATAAACATAGATCTTCCCTTATGTGTTGCGCTAGTAAAATTCGACCGGTACATAACCATCACACTGCAGTCAGTCCTACTAACAGGACAATCTGGAAACCTCAATGCTAATTTTCTCACTAAAGAGTGACAAAAAGTTTTCTCACTACGTGTTTTACTATTCCTTATTACTTGATACACTTTCCCTCAGCATCGTCTTTATATTAGATGAGAAAGTCCAAGCATATTGTATAAATCTCAAATTTAATCGACTCAACAAAATATCCCTAAATAATGACGCAGGAGCATTTTGCTCCTTTATATACCTTTTTTCACGTTTCTAAATTTAAAGGAGTCATATTGGAAGGTTTCATAAGGAAAAATCAAAGTGATATTGTAATGTATTAACTTTTATTTTTAACAATTACATTTTAAAATTAAGTGCAATTCTTGTTGGTTTACGGGCATATACATCAATGACATCATTAAAAAACGATGGCTTTGTCATCATGGAATCTAAAAGCTGACTCTCGATATTCAGTAAGGACAAACGAGAAAGTCTTTCATCGCTTTGTGAATTTCGAAGATAGTTTTTTTACTCTCCGGAGAGCAGAAAATGACCTCTCCGCCGACGCACTTGTAGCAGGTATAGTGAGAATCAAAGCGGTCAGTATGTATGTTTGGGGAAAGACATCTGCGAGTTCATAGTGCTTGATATAATCATTTAATTTACTGACACTCTTGTGGAACTCATTATCAAAATAAATGGCCGTGAGCTCGCTTTTCAATCGCGCAGAGTCAAAATGCCTTCCATAAACATCCATTAGACAATTGAAAGCTTCACTGGGGAATGACGACTGATAACTTAAATAGAGATCTGGCTTAAGAAGGCTTAGGAATTTCAGTTTGGAAGTATCAGAAAATCTATCAGATAAATGACATATTAAGTTGTCTATAACTTCTATAAACAATCTCTTCTACACATTCTTTTCATTCTCTGTACTTTCTACTCTGGCTCGCTTGATGCACTGAAATTCGCTTCTTTCTCTGTTGCAACCTTCCCAAAAGCATTCAAAAGTGTCTCGAAACTGCTTCAGATATATCCCAAAATCTTCTATATTTTTTTTTTCATGCAGTACATAATATCATTGGACTTATTTTGTAAAATTTTAAATAATGAGTCAGAATGAGGAAAAATACATGAAAACAAAGTTAAGAAAAATTAAAGTCAAAGTCTTTCAAAAGATTAAAATAGCCACGAGCAGAGCACAAAGTTTCAGCGTCCCAGTCACTTGAATTTTCTGTTACTGAAGCAAATAATTCCTGCAGATCACTCATATGATTTTTCACAGTCAGTACAAGCCTGCTGGTGAAATTCCAACGTGTTGGTGCAGCTGATGGCAATAGCTTTTTCACTACAGTGTCTAAAGCTTCAATCCGTCTAGTAGATTTAGAAAAGAATGCCCCTAATCCTGATAAAGAGGCGAAAAATATTCGCACTTCTTTAATACAGCTAGCAGATTATCCTAAAACTAAATTTAATTTGTGAGCATAACAATGCACAAATATTACTTCTTTACAAATCATCTTTAATTTGGCCTGAAGTCCAGCATGTTCCCCTGCCATAACTGCTGCGCCGTCATACGTTTGCGCTATTACTTTTGTGTTGCACTTGTACGTGATAATAACTCCTTTTGCACGTTCTAATAATCCACATGCGGATCTATCTTTGCTGCAGTCAGTGAAATGCAAGAATCTTTCTTGAACGCCATTCTTTGAAACATACCGCAACACGCTTGTGAGTTGCGATTTCATGGTCGCATCAGTCGTTTCATCAAATATTAATGCTACAAATTGAGCCTCAGAAATCTCCTTTTCAATTTCTCTGTGCATAACTTCCGCAACTGCCGCAATATTATCATTCTGGACGTCAGGAGATGTTCCACGAAACACATTGTTGCTTTCAATAACAGCTAAAAGTTCAGTATTATAATTACCCAAAAATTTAAGAATTTCAATGTAGTTGCCTCGATTATAAGACTCGACAATTTCATTGTGTCCGCGAAACGCCAATCCTAGTTTTCCTAAAGGACAAACAACTCTGATTATATGAGTCAACATACCTCTGTTCTTTGAAACTTCTACGTTGTGACGTTGTACAGACAACCGAAACTGCTCACTGAGACTGCATTCAATTCTTTGTTTTCCAAACAGTTTGAAATTTTTTAGGGATAGGATATGAGAAACTGAAGTTTCATGGCGAGCCTGTGCTTTGTGAATATTGTGAAGATCATCGAATCTTCCTTGCGTCCACACGGATTTCTTTTTAGAAAACAATAAACATGGCCAACAGAATAATTTATTTGTGTTTCTGCACCCACTTATCCACGGAACATTCTCGTAGATTTGTGCACGAAAATGTCGTATGAAATTCTTCTTCCCTTTCGAATGACACTCAATATGAAGTTCTGGCGTAGGTTTTCCAGTCGCAATAATTTTTGATTTTTCCTCAAAAGTAAGGCTTGAAAATGTATTTTGTTTTAAATGTTCAATTGCACATCCACATAAAGACGGCGATGCTCCATCACCGTTCGAATGCCCGGCACGGGTTGCAGCCGCAGCCCCTTCCATAATGCTCTGGAAGCGCCGGCCCGTAGCGCGTCCGTCTGCCTACAATAACCTATGCAAGGAACACGTTCGAACAGTTACGAAGGAATCTCCAACATTTTTAAAAAAGGAGGTGTCTATGAACGCTGATACTTACACGTGCCTTGATGCCCGGTTCACGCTTTATTCACAGTTCAGTAGTCACGTTTCAATCACAATTCTTAACAAGCAAACTCACTATTCCATCTGAACCACGGAGGTCTCCTGAGGGTTGCGCTTCTTGTAGCCTCGCACAGGGTACACAATATTTCACGCGCCGCCCGCCCTATTCGAACTATAATAGCCTCCTCTGACAATCTTCAGGGCGCGGGAAATACGAAGAAGTGCGTGAAAAACGAGACCATGAAAGCCCGGCAAAGTAGAAACTATAGATATTCCAATATTTCATCGAGTTTGATAAGCGGATACTAATACATTTAAAATGTAAAAATTTGTGATGGAAATTTGTAAGGGAAGCGGCGCTTCCAGCGCGTCTATGGACGCTGCGCCCCTGGTTCGAATCCTAACGGTCGCAGGATTTACGACATTAGCAAGATAGCTACGTCAAATTCAATCCCTGTCTGGAGGAGAATTCTACCTGCTCTAATTGGTAGTTTTCCGTGGTTTCTCCGATTAATATCAGGCGAATGCCGGAGCAGTACTCTAACAGGCCACGGACAGCGCGCAATCTTGCCTTCCTCTTCCTTGTCCTATCATCACCCCTTACATACTTACATGCACTACACTACCACACTTGTCGGGACACCAGTCGGGAGCTTAGAGCTTGTCGCGGCTGGAGCGATACCCCGATGGCGGGAGTTACTCGGTTAGAGAAGAAACTCGCCAGGCGACGGGTTGGTCGGCGCCGGGCCTCGCCATCTAGCGGGGGAAGATCACCGCCACCTGTGGTAAAAACATGCAATACACTTACAGGAATAACGATCTTAGCATTCGAATCATTAATCAAGTCCGTAAGGCCGTAATCACTAATCAATAGATCAGTCAGAACGTCTCTGTTATTGTTCTCAGATTCCTGTTCGTGCCAGTAAGGCTTTATGGTGTGGTCAACAGAATAGTGTCAATCAAACCATGAGGGCGCAGCATCCCGCAGACCTGGTCCTGTAGTGCAATTACAACTGATAATTTTCTAACATATATCTTGATCTTATTATTGTGAAGCATTTTAATAAAGTTTGAAAATTTCAAAGTCAGAAAATTTGTTTAATGTGTGTTTGTGCTTCAAACACCCAACAGTTTGTAAAGCAAGATAAGCTAAAAGTGATATAGGCTATCTGTAGATACAGGCAAATTACTCTTTCTCATAATATAAAATTCTGTATTTATCCTTGTACATGCATCAACCTTGTTGCCTGTTTCAATGTGTCATTTTATGAAAATGATATTTATAATGTACATAGTATTTAATATAGAGCCTTTTCTTTCGAATACTTACCAAAACCGATATATTTTATGTAAAATGTCATATGCTGAAAAATTTAATTCTCATTATTCGCAACAGACCATCTGGATATTTAGCGTGCAATCAAGTTCGTCCAAAAAATAATTTCGGAGGGAGCTTCATCGGCTTGCGAGGACTTTCCCACTCCAGGTATCTCCCTGCAGCGGGGCACCGCTCCAGACTGGACAAGCTCTAAGCTCCCGACATGTGTGGTACTACAGTACAGTGCATATAAGCACTACTGTACATATACTACACATACTGTACATACACTACAGTGCATATAAGTGAAACTGTGCGTGTGCGTATTTAAGGAGATAGGATCGGACAAAAAAGAGAAAAGAAAGATCGCGCCGTGGCCCGTTCGTTAGGGTGCTGCTCCGACATTCATCTGGTATTGACTGGAGAAACCGCTGAAAACTACCGCTTAGAGCAATCGGCCGCTAGAATTCTTTTTGAGACAGCGGCTGAATTCGAAATAGCTATGTAGATAGTGTCCAAAATCAGCCACCGTCGGGACTCGGCCACTAGGACCGCCCAGTCAGAGCCGTTGCAGAGTCAGCAGCTATGGTGACTCCGAGTTCAGCTCAGCCAGCGAATTTGGAAATGAAGTGTCTGCTCACGAAGTGCCTGCCCCAGCGGCCGCTCTTCCTCTGCAACTTCGACGGCGACGACCCGACGGGCAAGCAGAGGCCGCATCACAGTCCGCCTTATTTGCAGGATTATTTGCAGGACAGCTTGCAGGCAGTCCGCCAGGCTTCGGAAGTACCCTCGTGCACCCACTTTCGCAGAGACCTGTAGACTAGGAGAGTAGGCTAGTAAAGTAGGTCGTTCTATATTTGCAAAGTACTAGTGAATGTAGAACTGAGACCTGTACAAATCCAGACAGTTCCTGAAAGTTTATTTATTTATTTACTTATTTGTTTTTTATTTATCTATTTATTTATTTATTTTACGTCAAAAAGAGTTAAAAACTGTGTGTGACACACTACGGTGAAAAGTGTATTCTGTGCACTTCTTCTTCTTTTTTTTTCTCTCTTTAAATTCTGGGATTACTACTCAAATCCGTGTTCAAGTTGAGTTGTGAATAGAGATGGAAATAAACATTTTCGGCAAGAATTGATAACAAAGATTTGCTCCAATGTAATAAAATCTATTTGAAAGGCAAATCACCTACAGATTTTTGCTTTTATTCCTCATCGAGCCCCCTGTGAATGAACCGACCTCCCACCGTCAGAACATGGAGGACGATAATTTGAATAACTATTGACTACAGAACACTAGAAGATGCGCACAGGTAGCGATGTTGCATTTATATCCAGAAGCAAAATAGGGGGCTATCTTAGCATTCGCTCAAAGGATTAGGGAAGCTGGACGAAAAATCTGATCGAGATCGCGGGGGTCATCGACCCAGAAGCTGCGGTACAATACTTGTTAAAGGTTCTTTAGAATTATAAAGTCCAAATGATAAATAATACATCAAATACGCAGGACTGCGAAAAAAATTAATTCTCTACGCTTTTGGTTCTGATGGGTGATTTGAATTCATTTAAGCTAATAATTAATAGGACTGAAATTCATTTTTCTCTCACACGTAGGAATTTCTTGCAATTTCAAAGGAAAGACTGGTAAAGAAAAACTCTTAATTTATGGAAGTTTCAAGAAACACACAGTGAATTAACGACTTAAAACTAGATATACACAATTCTACTTCAGGAAAAGTAAGTATAAATATGTATACATGCGGTACGCATCTTATGCACATTGCCAACATACATTAACAACAATGTTATATTTATCGTAGCTATGTCAGAGACTCCGCCAACACTTCCTTTTGCTGAAATTTTGCTTTCTCGGTCGGCTTCTGTGCAATTCTACATTTTCTTTAAAGATCATCAGTCGTCTCTCATCACCTCAAAATATCTGCCCTGATAAATTTTTCCATCTTTTTCAGGTCTTGACGAAACTTCTCTCCATGTTCATAACTGAAATCACCCACATTATAAAGGGGATGAAGGTGGTTGTGGAGAAAATGACGTTTGATGCTCATGTTACATCCTAAATTCTTCATAGAAATTTCATTCACCGTAAATTTAAAATCTGAATGTTTTTTATTTCCTTAAAAATTGATGGAGACAGTTTTGAAACCTGACCGGGCCAATCTTTCTTCATCACTCAGTCAAATTACAAAGTGTTCATCTTTCATTAGATTTCTAATTTGAGGTTCAACAAAGATGCTTTCTTTAAGCTTGACCTCTGAAAGAAAATAAATTTGGAACAAATATATTCAAAGCATTCTCGATTCTTTTTCAGAACCTTGACAAACTTTCATTATACCAAGCTTGATAAGGAGTCGTGTCAAAATAATATTTTCACGATTAACCAAACTTGTTATTTCATTATTATCTCCAAGATTCAAAGTAATTCCTGATTGACTAATCTCTTTGACCCAGTGCAATTCACAAGCCCTGCTATCCCATACAATGCTGTGACAATCTTCAGTTTTAGATGGATGATATTAGAAAGCACATTGAGATTACATCTCAGTTTGTGGCAACCAGTGAAGTCGAAATGCCACCCACTGACAACAGAGATGTTAAATTTGTCACTGGAATACCTGCTCAGCAGCACAAGTGTCTGGAAGAACTGTCCTTTTTGAAACAAATCGGTTCTGCACTCAATGTCTCTCTTGTGAACTCGAATCACTCAATCTAGTGAATCAAATGTTCCGCTAAACTCATTGTTGGCCGATTTACATCAGCCTTGGTGGGTTTCCGCCTAGCCTTTCCGCATGTCCATCCGCACCCGCGTGAGCTATTCCCCCGCGTGGGGAGCCCGGCGCCCCTGCGGGCACGGGCAACTTCCCCTGACTCCGCTCTCATTTCCCCTCCGAATCCAGAAAGGGGCGTACGCGCGCAAGCTGAAGCGCTGGGCACGAAGCGTGGAATAGTGGCTTCATACGAAGATATATTTCCCAGACTTGTTCTATGAAACAATTGAGATTTGAATTATGTTTATATTCGTTACTACTTATTAGTATTTTATGTTTATTTTCTTTTTAAGTTATGCCCTTTATAAACATTTTTGCCATGGGTCAGGAATATGTTTGCCATGGTTCGAATTTTTTTCCTTGTTTTCGTATGTATGCATGTATTTGGTCTTTTGGGTCGATAGTCCGACTTTGTCAGCGGCTAACGGTATCCCCCATGCATGGGAGTAGTTAAATTCCCGTGCTTGAGCGACGTACGTCGTACAGGACGTATTCCCTTCACTGTAAGTGGCAACATCCACCGGCCCGGAACGATTTTAAAGGAGAGGTACAATTCTATTTTTACCTTGACCGGGAATGGAACCTGAGACCACATCACAGGACGATAGTACGCTGACCATGAGGCATCTTAGAGGCTGTTTTCATCTTGTGTTATTTGTTGTGTATAGCGATAATGTTAAATAAAATAACAAGTATATACGTTAATAATTCTCGCTTAAGGACAGACTACTCTTTTAACAGACAGGAATATTTGCTTAACCTACTAACCTGAACGTAGGAAGTTATGAAATTATTGCTCCACTAAGTAAACACGATTACACAATCAAGATATTTTCGATTCAAAATGTCTAATTTTACTCACAATTAACAATTTAAAATCTTACTGATATATTACTACATTTTAATGGATCTTTTTTTTTTTTTTTTGCTTTAGAAGCTATTGAAATGAATGGAGCTAAATTTGAAGAATTAATAGTCAAACTGACTTACCCAAAAGACTGTCATGGACCAGGTATTCAGTGATGTACAGCCACTCCGAAGATATTTGCACAACACTTACATTTAAATTTCGCATCAATTGCTTTGGACGCATTGTTTGGGAACTCAGTAAGCTTTAGCCAGAGAACTTGGCATGCCTGGAAGATTAAATGTTTCTCGCAGGCTTCCGCCTGTGTTCCCTGAAGGCGTCATACACCTAAATGAACCATCCACCGGAAAGGAACCCGTTCGAGCGTTTAAAGGGGATAGATTCCAAGATCACTTGGCTAGTCTGGATGCGCCGCGATATCTCGCTTATTCAGAAGAAAGCGTGTCCACTTCCTGTGAAGATCCGCTGCGAAGCTGAGCTTCATCAGTGACATACCTGACATCCGGCAAAGGGGCCCTCTGCCGCATCTGACTCTGCGCGGCCGCTGTGTTTTTATTGTAAATGTCATTTAACTTTCGCTCAAATGAAATATAGATTATCACTAGCTCACACTGTGTCTGCGAGACTTGACATCCTCGTGAGATTGTGATGTTTTGACGATTTCGGAAACCTGGCTGACTCTGTTGTGTTTATTTCAGGCTCTGATCTTATCAGGCGAGATCGAGTGGGAGGCAGGGGAGGAGGAGTGGCTATCTATGAGGGTCAACTTTTCGTACTCTACTTTAGATCCTTTTGCTAACATCACTGCTGTCGATGGGATTGAGGTTTGTGGAATTTTGATTAAAAATCTTGATGGCACTAATGTTAATAGTTCTGTTGCTATAATAACTGCTTACAAACAACTTATTGCTCACCATCATGTTTCCATACAATGGTAGGAGAAATAATTCTTTATTCTCTGAACTTTACCTGTTTGAGAGTTGGCCTTGACAACTCTATTATAGATTTCGGTCTTGAATTTTCTGGCTCCCAACAGCCGATACTAGGTTTTAGATATTTTTTATTATTTTTAAACCTTCAACAATTCAACATAACCCAACGCGATTTGCAATTCTACGTGAATCACAGCAACTATTTTGGATTTTATTTTATTCTCTAGTTCTCATCGCCTGAAGTATAAACTCCAGCAAATTTAATGGTCATGAAGCTATATTTTGCTTCATGCTATGTAGACTGCGTTGCTCCTAAATATTAAATCATTCTCTTCGGCTATGTAGACTCAATTCCTCAATACATCTTTACGTAATTTACTATCTTACAGGTTTGCTGAAATTTAATTCATCTCTGCGATATTTAGATGGCAAGGTTAAATTGTTTCCAGCCTGGTAACATCTTATTGATGTTTTCCGCATTTTTGTCACTTCGAAATGAAAAAGTTTTCCTGGAACATAACTGCCGGAAATCCACCATCATATTCACCGTCATATTTCCTCCAGGCGCAATTATTTCAACTCTTTAGTTTGTAAGTCCCTCTGATGTTTTGTGGCAAAACCTCAAACGTGCTAGCAAACACCTTATTAACAGTAACTGCTTGTCCTGAGATAATCCGGCTTTTCAGATTCTGATGCTATTAACAACTTTATTCTTTGTTTGTTCAGAACTGACCATCATATATTTGATTGGGATCCCACCACCTCTCGCCGAGACTTCTCTAGAAAATTTGCATTTTCTCTAATCTCGGATTTAGATCATTATAATATTTTTCTTTATTTGAAACTTGCGGCGGCTGCTTCTCATCGGGTTTCTGGCAAGACGCTATAATGCTTTCTTCACTGCTTCCCCCATTTGTCTCTCATTAACATATCATTTGCACTAAATAAAATGTGTATTGAACGGAAGCATGGATTGTTGACTTCCGCCCTAAGGTTGTAGAATTTCTTTTTTTATCTTCAGTCTATTAATCACATTCCTTTTATATCAAAGACCTTGCAGAAGACCACTGAATAACGAATTCACGACTTCATTAGGAGACATTCGATACTTTCTACTCTTCAATTTGGCTTTCGTGGCAGTCCTATCATCACAACTGTTCTTTTCATTTTAGAACAGGTCTGGTCAGCCTAAGATAATGGCTTGATCTCAGCTGTATGCTTACTTGACGTTTCCGTGGGCATTGAAACTTTCAACAAATCTTGTTTGACGCACAATGCATAAATTTAACTCTCCGTCTTCCATTATTAGCTGGATGAAGAGAAAGATTTCTGAAAGATATCAATCTACGTTGTTACCTCAGGGTAAAATAGTACATTCTCATCCACGTTCCCTACGTTCTTGTGTCACACAAAGATCCCTTATGGTTCCTCTGCTCTTCAGTATTGACATGTTTGATGTTCTGATCCCCTGACTGTCACCTCATTGACCAGATCATTCTCCTATTAAGATGTACCGTAGACGTACCGTACTAATACCATCGTTATCTGCTAATAATTGCTCAATAGATTATAAGAAGTGGATTAATTTCTTCAGGACTTCTTTCTTACACTGCTGTTTGTGAAAATTGCAACACCTAGAAGGAATGACTTAAAAATCGGTGGATGTGTAGAACAGTGAATTCATAAGAAATGATTAAATTTGCATAGAGATGACGTGCACGTTGGCCTAGCAGCACCCTCCTTTGGGTGACAGGTTAGGTCTGTGTTACGCCACACTCAGGCAGTGTTGAGCCGTCAAACAACAAGAAAACGAGCAAGTGCCATTACGCCTCGTCGACGCCAAAGGGCACAATGTCAGCATTTGAGTGACTTCGAATGGGGCAGAATGATCGGTCTTCGGGAAGCGGGTTTGTCGTACCGTGACAATGCGGCCCGAACGGGGCGTGCTGCTACGACAGTGATGCGTGTGTGGAACCAGTGGATAGAGGAGGGTCGCACACAGTTACGAGCGGGTACCGGACCACACAACGTGACCAAAGCGCGAGATGACAGCCATCTAATCCGCATGGTCTTAACCGACAGGATGTCTTCGTCCACAGTGTTGGCTCCACTTTGGAGCACTGCAATGCTTCAATTGGTGGTACAGCGATGTCCGCGTACGAGTGTGAGTCACGTCTGCGTCGACGGTTCGCACCGTCTGCTGAGGGCTGGACTGGTGGCACGCATACCTCTGCGTCAGATTCCGTTGACCAGAAACCACCAACGCATCAGGCAGCAATGGGCACGAGAACGTGTTCACTGGTGCGCTGAGTGACAAAATGTAGTTTTCGGACGAGTCCCGCTTTAATTTGTGTTACAGCGAAGGCCGCGTACGTGTTCGACGCTACTGTGGTGATCGCAATCTGCCAGCCTGCATTGTTCCGCGCCGTAGTGGACAAACGCCAAGTGTGATGGTTTCGGGCGCCATTGGCTTCAATGTGTAATCTCGCCTCACACGTATTGAGGGCAATCTGAACAGCAACCAATACATTAGGGACGTTTTAGATCCCGAGGTACTGCCCCTCCTGCAAGCAGCTTCACATGCCATATTTCAGCAGGACAATACCCGATCGCATGTGGCAAGGAAGTTTTCAGGAAAGAACGACGGGTACCACTGCTTCCCTGGCCTCCACGTTCGCCTGGCATGTTGCCCGTCGAACATGTCTGAGACATGATCTGTCAGCAACTTGTTCGTTCTGGTTCTCCTGCAGCCACTGTTGATGCTTTGTGATCACGCATAGAAACTACGTGGCAGTGTGTTCCCCAGCAGTACATTCAGACTCTCTTTGAATCCATGCCACGACATCTGGAGGGTCTGATGGCAGAGCGTGGGGGCTTCACACAGTACTAAATATTCAAGGTCAAAATGCAGGTACAGGGCTGAAATTCTAATAATTTGTATGTAGTGATATTCCTAATCTGTGGAATAAATATCATTGTAATAGCATGGCTCCTTGGTGTTGCAATTTTTACAAGCACTAGTGTATTTCCACATAATGGTCTCGAATGACCGAAATATTAAGAATGAACTGGAAGAAATGCATTCCTGTGACAAGTCTTTCGGTATTTTTTTACTTTCTCGTCTTATTTCGTAGGAAGAGAAAAAACGTTTCAGCTCGTATTCAGTCAATTCAAAATTCTTGCGTGTAATTTGCCTTCATCGTTCTCAAGTTCTCTCAGAGCTCTGAATAGCGGAATCTCTGAATATCGGCACATTGGCTGAAAATGAAGCAACGCTGGGTATTGAATCTTTGCTGTCTTATCGTATCAACCGACTCCTTAACATTGGGGCAATTGTTAGTCTTTTACGCTTATTTTTATAACTACTCTGAGAATGCCTATGAGTTTGGATAAAAAATTCTATAAAAAGTCAAAATTTCGTTTATTTATCTCGAGATGCGTTTTTACATTAGACCTATCGAACTTCAACTTTTTCTGAACACCCACCCCAACTAAATAAGTCTGAATATTATAGCAAATATTATTGATATTTTTTATTTTACTGTACATAGTTGAAAACACATAGGCAAATTTGGGGTTGCCTTTCACAATTAGAACAAGAATAATGAAGAAAAATATGAAGTTTCAAATGTACATGACCATCAGTCGTGAGGTCGTCACAATCTGGAGATGGAGCGGGCGCCTTACAAAGCGATGAGTCCTCTCAGACCAATGGCTACTGCACTTTCCAATTCCAAGTGCGAAAATAAGCTTACGTGTTGCTAGTTGACAGGAATCCAGATCGAACGCGATATTTGGGTCTGCTGCATTTCCGCATATTTTACTTTTCAGTGCAAACTTTACTTTCCGCGCATTTTCACCTTCCAAGAAACAGTTTAATAATACGAAATGGTGAAAATATGTTATAATCTTACAAATTATGATTTATAAGTTAAATTTTTGGGATATTTGTAATTTATACATATGGACATTTGAATGATCCCCTTAGTCAATATTCTAGTAACCTATTCCTCAAAAATAGGCTCGGAACTTCTCTTGGACATGCATTAATTACTGTTAGCTTTTCTACTTGTGAAATTGAAACAAATTGTATTTAATTATCCATATAAAATATTCCCAATTAGGGCGGAGTATCAAAAAATGTATCGCTTTTTCTATTTGATTTTTCTTACCGCCCCTCCCAACTGGCCAATAATAAGCTGCGACCCATCTATCTTTGGAGGCGGTATATATCGATCGCTGTATTGATATGCGATAAACCGCGTGAGTATTGTTACATAATCTCTTTGATTTTAACATGCCTTCTATTATATTCAATATTTGATGCATTTTGGAATTCTATTGGATGTAATTTCATTCGTGGAATAGTCTTATTAAATACCAGTCGTGCTTTGAAAATTTTCAGATAAAACCTTTCCTTGCTTCGCGTGTCGAATATTAATCGACGATTTCCAAAGCACTCGTGATATTGCCCATTGATGGAGTTTGATAATTTCCAAACTCCTGGGGGCAAAAAGGCCCACCAGGAAATTGGAAATTCTTCTGAGTCAAAATCACTTCAAATTTTGACTCTATCCTTTTTCAATTATTATATATGTTCATACTACTTAGATACATATCACGCTTGATTTGGTAACCTTACAACACTTTATATTTTTGTTCATAACACTTCTAATTGTCAAAATTCAATTAAAATATCTCCTGGCTCCCTCCCAGCAAATCTGTCAAATACCTGGGAGTTCTGATAGATAAAAGTCTTCTATTGCGACAAAGTATACAATACCGAATAGCACTAGCCATTAGCAGAACCAATCTGTTATATTATATTCTAAAAAATCATCCCCCTTACAATTACATGTTACTATTCATCTCTATAAATATATAATTCGTCCCATACTCATATGCTTCTCCAGTCAGGGCTGCCACAGCATCACAAAAGCTCCCTGGCACATTCCTAATACACAATTACATAATGAACTTGACATTACACCCATTCCCGCCCACTTTTCTCTGTTATCCATAAACGTCTATTCTAAAATATTACAGATTCCTTCAGCAATTCACTTTCACCTAGATAAACAGAATCCGCACTACAATAGATTAAAAAGAAAGTTGCCCAGATAATTTTTCAACCCCCCGTCGACACAAATCGATGAGTCTCGTTTAACCCTCAAATCTTTATTATTTTAAACTAGAATTTTGCTTGCTATGTATCATATAACATCATATGAATATTCTGTATGTGTTGTAATTGTATTATGAGGCTGAAGAGGGCCAAGGGCCAAGCTTCAATAAATTAAAGTACTTCAAAATTTGACTGTATACATTTTGGATTACACATTATCTGCTGTTGATGTCTCATAAAAATCGGAGTGTCCGACATCGTGAGTGTTGGGTGTTAGATTTCATTTCAATAGTAGTTTTAATTTCGCAACTAATTATAATTTCGTCACTATGTGCCTGTTATTAGGTTTATTACCATCTTTGTTAATGTGCTTGATACTAATTTGTATTTACTGCTATATTTTTAATATTTCTTATTTTAATTCTAATTACTTTTAGGTTAGTCTATAAATCAGTTAGGTGTATCACTGACGCACAATTTAGTTTCCCTTTATTTTAATGAAAAACTTGTTATTACGTTCGCTATTTGAATGCGATAAATTTACAATAAAAATAAATTAATACAATGAAAAAAATAGAAAGTTGCCTAATTGACAAAAAAAATTGATTGCACTACAAAGTTCAGGTAATAAGGAAAATATGCAACTATGACCGAAATTGTATAAACGGATGATTGCTGCAATAGTGCAGTGCAAATTACACACAAATGCGTATAATTGTGTGTGTGTGTGTGTGTGTGTAAGGAGATTGAAAGGTACAATGATAAGAAAGAAAGATCGCGCGCGGTCCTGTTGTTTGTTAAGGGAGTGCTCCAGCATTCTCCTGAAATTGATGGAAAAAACACGGAAAATGACAGATCATTGTAGCCAGCCGCTCGAATTCTCCAGACCTACATATACAGTGTGTCCAAAATCCGCCACCGTCGGACTCGAACTCGAGGACATCCCGATCAGAGGCGCTGCAGTGGCAGCGGCAGCGGCTGTTGTCAGTGCGCCACCTCAGTCGGCAAGTGCCCCGGTATTAGCGGCAAAGCAAGCAAATTCCCCAACGCGGGAGAAATGGGGCTCACTTCTAAACATCTGGAACGCCTGTTCGTTTTCCTTTCCTAGACCCCGCAGGTCGCAAGCGTTCGGACGCACTCAGAAGGAGCGTGGCTGTCGCCTTCGAAGGAAGGAGTGGCAAAGGGGCAAAAGTTGGTCTGTTCTGCCAAGGTGGGGTTGGAATTCCCGACCATCGCCCCTCTCCCGACGTGTCTCGTCAACGTTTTAGATTAGATCTAGAGCTGAGGCCTCGGAATCACATAACTCAGATCGGGGAAACGGGAACTCCCGTCCAGTGGCTTTTTTCTCGCCCCCGCCGATATTCATTGGTAGACGGGGACCTAAGCTCCGGGCCTGAAGAGATCTGATTGGCCTCAAAAGAATAAAAATTGTCATAGCACGAAGTCTGGCATGCTATACATATTGGGTTACCTGCCGTTCTGCTAATAGCTCTCAGACTCACTTCAGGAGCTCTCCCAGTTTACTGTGAAGAAGAGAAATATGCAATGATGGCCGCATTCTAACGTATCCAGAGATGAACTGCAAAGTGTGCTTGCGCCCTGTAAAAGGGTAAAGAGCACAGGGAGAAACCGTAGATGCCCACCACGGAGGTCCACCCCCCATGATGTGATGCAAAACCTCCTTGAGCAACTCCTGTTTTGAGGCAGCAAGTTCCTCGCAGATGAGGAGCCTGCCCCCGGCGAAGGAAAGGCCGAGCGTCGCCTCAGTTCATCGCCCTCATCTTCCGCCGTCTCATATTTCGTTACAAGATTCCAAGCGGAAGATCCAAATATGCAAATGTCAAGGATTTGATAACCTGTTATCGTGCCGCCAGGTGTGTGCGTGCTAATACATAACAAACTAGTTATTAAGGAACTTAAGAAAATCCTAACAATTGAACGAAAAGTACTCCAAAACTATGAATATATGTACACAACATAATTTAAAAAATTAATATTGAGAAGTACATTTTATTAAGAATGAAATCTCTAGCTTCATTGTGTGAATTAAGAAATAATGAAACCACAACAATAAAAGTTTTAA
This sequence comes from Acheta domesticus, assembly GCA_031308135.1. Lineage (NCBI taxonomy): Eukaryota > Metazoa > Arthropoda > Insecta > Orthoptera > Gryllidae > Acheta > Acheta domesticus. The sequence continues at coordinate 172,637,750 of JAHLJT010008446.1, read as the reverse complement.
TAGTTAATATAACATTAGTACCTGAAATGTATCAAAATCATTAGGCCGAGTATTAACAAAAACACAGTTTATTTGAACCTTCTCCACAAATTTCCATAATCCAACGAATACCAGGAAACAAAATCAACCAACAGATTTTGCAAGAGTATAACCAAGCTCAGAAAGAATGAACTGTCCGACAGAAGATGTACATATGCGTATCTCGGTCACCCCAAACAACAATAGGGTACAATTCTGTGTCGTATCTTCTGTCGACGCACTACTGGAGGATCTGTCCGTTCCCGAAGCCGCTGCGCGGCACACTGCGCTCAAGGTGCCGGCTAGCCTGTCGTGAGGGCAGGCGCCGCTGCCCGTGGAGACTCCCTTCTCGTTTCGGCCCCCGTGGCGCGTTCCCGGCCGCAGCCACATGGCCTCCAAGAGGCGCTGCCCTGGGCGCGCCCGCGGCCAGTTTAAACGTTTTCCGAACACACCCAAAGTCAACTTTCGGGAACATTTTTCCATCGTCAGTAGGTCTGTAACAATGCAAAAGGAAATATAAGAGATAACATTAAAGTTCAGAAGGATAAAAAGAAATATAAGGAAAATATGAAAGAATAATTGCAATATAAATTACTACCGAAGTAATGTAAATGACACTAATAAGCAACAGCTAAGCAATGAACTGGAAACGGCTAGGAGTTCGCCATGTTATGAAATGAAAGAAGTGAAAGTCCATAATCGAGGAAGAGACTGGAAGTGCAGAAGGAGCTAGTCAATAAAAATATGTAAAATGGGACTGTTTTTTTTAGTGAATGTTCATTAAGGATAGAAAAATTAGGATTTTTGAGAACTTTAAAATTTCTTAATTTTTCAAGATGTTTCGTTCATTTTTGCCTTCGTTAGGTAAGTGAAGAATTTCGAAGTTATTTTTGGGTTAACCACTCTTTTCAAAAGAATGGTTAAATTGAATCAAATGATTTTCGACAAAACTATTAGTGTTTTGGAAAAATACGAAATCATGGAAAAAATATGTTTGTATTTCACCTAATATCTAAAACATCTACGATTCTGCGAAGCAAAATAAAGTATTTTATTTCTAGAACTTTTATTTAAATATTATTTCTACAAATTTTACCAACTGTTACACGCACATCACACTACTTCCTGAAGAGTTTCTAAGTGCCGATGTTAAACTGCATGTACATGTAAATATGTACATATTCCATTTGAATAAATATTTCGTTGATCAAATTCACTTACTGCCTAAAAATTGTCAAAAAAGCATCATCAATATGTCTGCGGCCGTAAGAAAACCTCGATAATCACTCACCATCAGATTCATGGGATTCAATGCAGTTGTACCGCTATCAGAAAATGATCTCAAATTATTCTAAATTTTTATGCCCTTGTCGACTGCAGATATAACTTGAAATTCCAACACATTGAGAATAAATGCTAACCACTTGCACGGAGCTGAAAATGGACTTAACTCTCATTGGCCAAAAAGTGAAGTTGCACGACCATTAAAACTCTATTTACTCTATAGGGAGTATAGAGTAAAATATACGTAGTATAGAGAAAGTTATGTAATGCTTCGAGAAAAAACGGCGGATTTTCAAAAAAAAATCATTGTCGGGCCCTCATAACGAAAAAGTGGATAAACCCAGTTGCTAAATTAAGAAAAAAATCTCTAACACGTGGTGCAGCCGGAATTCCTGTTTTGTGGGTCCTTGATACCGAAAAAACTAATTGAAACCAAACGTCCGTTTGTACGTCCGCCAGTATCTGTCCGTCTGTGAACACCACTAGCGCCTAAACCATACGTAGGATTTTTTTCCAAATTGAAGAAACCCCTGCCCATCTGACTCGAGTCGAAGCTTTGAGATTTTGAAAAACATTCTTTAAAATTTGTTGGAACTTTACATGAAGGCCCCTTGACATTTTCAAAATTTTCTCAGAAACGGTTGTATATTTTTCTTTAAATTTGTTGTAAGAATAGTGTAAAATACACTTATTAAGGTGGCACAGATCCAATTTTGACGGTTAACTCTGAATTGTCGAAAATTGCAAAATTTTGAATTTTTTTCCGCGTCTTCCTACATTTACAAAATTGAAGATTGAAATTTTTCCTTCAAATGAAATTTGTTCTATATGGTGAGTTCATTCAGTAATGCCATGTACATTTTTTCGAAAATTTTAGTCGTTTTCGCGCAAAATTTCGTGCAATATGTGCACTTTTCAAAAATTACAAAAACAAGGTTTTCTCAAAAACGGCTCCACATTTTTCTTTAATTGTTGGTAGGGATAGTGCTAAATGTACTCTATGAGAAGACATAAACGCCATTTTGGTCTATACTTTTGTTTTTACAAAAATTACAAAAAATTAATTTTTTGACTTGTGTCTCAAGTCGTTTATATTTATATTAGCGGCAATTTGTTCACATTACTGCCTTTATGAGTATATGTGCTTTAAATAATGTCACATAGAGGTTTTCGAAAACTCAAAAGTTTTCTGTGAAAACAATCTCAAAATTCCGCATTTTCAGAAACGCTCAATCGCCATTTTTCTTCAAAATTTTCGTGCACATAGTGTTAATTGCACTCTTTCAAATGCCATAGGATTCATTTTGCTGTATAATGTTTTTTTAAATTACACAAATATATTTTTTTATATCTCACACCGTTAATATGCACATTTGGAGCTATTTGTAAACACTATTGCATTTGTGAATTCATGTGCTTCAAATGACTTCCAATTAAGTTTTTCGAAAACTCGCATTTACAGTGACGCTGAAACGCAGTTTTCTTAAAAACGGCTCCAAATTTTTGAATGAAAATTGCCATATAGGACGAGAATTTACCTTCTTTAATATTCTTAAAGTAATATTTCGGTTCTACTATGCACTGTATTATTAAAACGAAAACTGAGAAAATTTCAAAAAAATGTACTTTGGGCAGCTGGCAAAAGTGTACATGGTTGCTGGCAACAGTATGTGGCAAGACAAAAGCTAGGCCAGACCAAAGAAATTTTAAAACTAACGAGTACGAGAAAGTCTGTGCAATTCTGTAGCACCACTGAGTTTAGACTCTAAATGCATCTTGTGAGCCGTTTACATAGTGACATACGCTATGTGAAGATCTAGTCTTCACAAAAACTATTGGGGATAGAGAAAATATAATCTCAGTTTTGGAATGGTGGTTGAAATGGTGAAATGGAAATCTAACACATTGTTTTCTTTTGGTGATTTTTCTTTGTTGACTAGTGTAATTCATAATACAGTTTTCTTCACATTTTCTTCAGCACTGAGTGAACGCAAAGTGCGTTAAATAATGCAGCGTTAATCGTTACTTAATTCGATTATCCAATTCACGCAAGCAACAAATCGCATTTTATGATTTTAATACCGATATAAATATGTATTGTTGGGTACTGAAGATTGTCCTAAACTTTGACATAGCTTATAGAGAGGGTTGGAAACCCTGGCTGAGGCATTTCGACTGGGGACGGCTGACAAAGCAGCTCCAAGCTCGCGCCCCGCCGTTATCAACGCCACCTGTGAGTGGCCACCTGCTCCAGCAATTGTTTCATTGCCTGTTGCAAGTTGGACGTGTATCACTGTTGCCTGCCCAGGATGGGTTGCGCGATACGAGTAAATGACACACTTGTAGAAATCCTTACATAATACCCAAAAAATGTGATTTCTTTGTACGTGTATCTTAAAATTATATCTATATTAGGAGTTATTAAGATTATTATATAAGAATAAGAGACATTTTGTTTTTATTGAAATAATTGAATTTTCTTCAATTTTTCTGTGACAATCATGAATCACTATATAATATCCCCATGTAAATCAGGGGATATTGGTCAGGTGAAAGAAAACTTTTTCACTTTGCCAACGTTTCAAATTATGTTATTCCCTCATCAGAGCTATGAAAGTAGAAACAACATAATTTTACACTAAAAATGTAATCATACACTGTGAGACAATAAACACAAAAATAACAATTGAATATTTATACTGTACGTAGAAATGCATAAATCTTTAACTTAAGTTACTAATTTAACCGTACTAAATTTGTTCCAACTCATTACAAAGTTGTAGTCAGGATGTAGAGTGGTGAGGTTTTATGTTAATGGGGAGAATTTCTTGGAAATCATCATTCGTATTTCATGTGAGATGAGTTGGAACAAATTTCCAGCAATTTTCCCAGTTTTGCAGCAATTCTTAGGGTGAATGCTGATATGGATTTTTGTTAACCTCTTATTCTAGGTTCATTCCTCTTTAGAATCTTCAATCATACGCAGTATGCATTGCTCTTTTCATTTGTTAAGATATAAACTACAAAAAGGAAGAGTGAAATAATATGTTTAATACAATTTTATGTTACACTCTTTTATAACACTTGAATTTCTGTAGTACAACAATTATTTACAAAACTCTACAAGGCTAACATTATTACAATCGATTAACAACATGACAAGTTTAATTTCAGAAAAAAATATTTGGTTTTGTTCGCAGTCACGTCGTAAATACATTTCTTCTTATCTACCAATTGGGAACGTGCTGTGTCTATGTCGTCTTTGTCGCAGAAAATGTGAAAGCGGTGAGTTCCATTAAATTCATAATCTGCTTACTGTCTCGGATAAAATGTGTCGTGTTTGATTTACCGCATTACTCTTCAGATACTTTTTAAACTGCACTCTCAGGACAAGTTTCATGTAACTTATTTTTACTTTCTCGTTTAATGCGTGTGTCTGTTCGTCTGTAGAATGACACTTAAGCGTATACCGTACACAGGATTTTCCCCAAAATGAATATTCCAGGATCGATCTCGTCAAACTCGAAGAGCTGTAAATTTCAAACGAAACTTATACTTTTTGTTGATACTTTACACGATAAAATCTCCTGGAAATTTTTCAACAATTTATCAATAATAGTTTCAAATTTGTTAAAGCGTTTGTTTCACTAGAGCAAAGCGCACTGATAAATATTGTATAAGTCCAATCTTCATTAAAATATCTGCTAATTTGAAGATTGTAATAGTTCTTTTTTTCGAACCTGTGTTAACTTTTAATATTAAACAGAATCATATTTTTTCCTTAATGTAATCTGTTTTACAATATCATGTTTCAAAATCATTTCATTGACTGGTTTTCATTAGTTGTGTTTGTCCAATTTCGAGATTCATCGTGATAATTTCCATGTTAGAATCACTGGAATAATAAAAAAATCATTGCTCCTGTCAGGGAATTTAAGAAATTTTGCTGAGGAGTGAGTGGTAATCTGACTTCGAAAATCTAAGCGCTCGGATTAGAATCTCAGCCCGGACAAATTAGTTTTTCTTCTAACCTTTTTGTAAGATGAGAGCAGAACACACTAATTAAACGTAATAAGTGTCGTTTTCATTCAAACGTTTGAACTTTCATAAATTAAAATAGGTATTTGTTTTCGAATATCCTGCGCTTCCTTTTATGAGCTTTTCAAAAGGTAGATAAAGGATGCAAGTTGCATATTATTATATGTAAGGTAACGACGGGTAACATTGCCATGGGTGGAACATTGCCACAACTTCAAAATATTTAAATAGCATCGTATTATTGGCTGGCAGTGGTCTCACACTTACCTACCTCTCTTAAAAACATTATATACAATCGTTTGTGCATTGGGTTACAGTTGTAACCTAAAATGTGCATAAATATGTATGGTGTACTGTGATATAATGTGTCTTCAATATTTTGAAGAAACATTGTACTTGTGTGAAGGATTAAATTGTCAATATAATTATTCTGAAGATTGATGCAACAAAGTAGAACTTTAATTGAAACAAAGATTTGGCAATGCTACCCCCTTACCTTATAATATGTACAGGGGGTGCATAAGTAGGTATAATTATTTTAAAAAATATTTTGATAATGATTACGAAACCTAAGGAAAAACTTATTTATTTTAGAAATATAGATTTATGAATTCACAGTAGGGCTAACATACAAATTGTAAATAAGTGCAATGTCTCAAGTGCTCAAATTGACGGTATTCACTATTTACACATTGCTGTAGTCTGGTTTGTACACTCAAGCATACTTTGACACAGAGTTCTTTATTGTTTTTGTCTTGGCACGCTTCTCTTGTGAATTGACACATATCATGAACAGTGTGTGGTTTTCTTGAAAATTCTTTATCTTTGATAACACCCCAAAAGAAAATGTCCGTTGGAGTAAGGTCCGATGATCGTGGTGGTCATTCAATTGGACCTCGTTGACATATCCACCTATTGGGTAATTCGTCACGAAACTCACGCACTGTTAAAGCACAATGAAGTGAAGCTCCATCTTGCTGGAAGTAGACGTTCATTATTACCCTGCTGTAGATGTAATTCTTGAATCCAGTATCCCCAAGCATGTCGAGAGAGGCGTCGTGGGTAACAGTTGTATTGAAAAAAACAGACCCAATGACTCCTTGACATGAAAGGCATGCACAAACTGCAACCCCAGGGATTCAGTGTTTTTCAGTTGTTTTTCAATTACATCATGGGGGTGTTCTGTGCAGTAATAGACACAGTTGTGCCTATTAACAGCGCCTGACAGCTTAAAATTCATTTCGCCAGATCAAATTTTACGAATTATGTCATCACCTTCCCTTTTGCCATTCAGACGAATCTCACGTAATTTTAAACAGCGATCTGAATCATCCTCTAGTAATCCGTGAAGTATTTTTGGCCGAAACATTTGCAAACCTAAACGTTGCGTTGCTTGTCATCCGGTGGTCATTGCTTAAATTAGCAGCCATGATTATCTGAATATTTGAAAGAATAGAAAAACGGTCTTAGAAAAGATAACAATTTAGTACACGTCCTGTATACCTACTTATGCACTCCCCTGTATTACGTAAACATCACAAATGATACAAGAAAGCAAGTGGTATTGTAGAACCACTAGTTTTCAAAACGTTCTGTCTGTCAATCTATGTATGAACAACACAACTTAAAACATGCCCAGGATACTCCTTAAAATGAATAAGCTCTAATTGATCTGATCGGCATCAAGGTGCTGGAAATTTGAACAGGAACTTGTGAGTTTCGGAAGATATTTTACATAGAGCCCTTAGAAAATTCCCAAGCATTTCGGGAATGGACTCCTATTATTTGCTAGAATTTCGCAAACTGCGATTATGAAAATGGTACAGGTTTGCTTTTCATTAAAATTTCTAAAATTTCAAGAAATCTAAAATTTCAATTTTTGAAATATGCAAACTCCAGATTACTTTCCTATTAATTCAAGACATTGTTCACCAATATTATATTATTTCAATAATTTTGAAATATTCGTAGATTTCGCCCCAATTTTAAATGAATTTGGGATAATTTTCTCCAAAGTCATAAAAAAAAGGTTCTCAAAACTCCCCAAATTTTAAATTTTATTTCTTGCCTTACTACGTACTTATGTATTGAAGAGAAGTTACAGTAATCCTGTAGTAAAAATGGGAGATTTTTCGACAGAAAAACTCTTATTGTGGGGACGTGCTATCGATAAAGTGGATAAATCTGGTTCCTTTATGTAGTATTCACATTATTTGGATCTCGATAAATTGGTTGACGGCAAAATGACTGACGAATTCTGAGATTGACGATCGGGACGAATTCGAGGGCCTGTGCGTCTGAAATAGATACTTTGATTTTGAAGGAGTTTACAATTTTCTGAGAAATTACTCCTAATTTTTTGTAATTTTCGTTCAAATCTTTTAAATTTAGGAAATTTTAAACAATTACAACTCAATTTTTTCTCTCATTTTTCCTCGGATAGAGAATAAGACGATTAAAATATATAACAGATGCCATTTTTTGCGAACTCTGTATTATTGAAAATTCCCTCCGGTTTTCCGAAAATTCCAAAATGTTAACATTTCAAAACTAGAAAATTGAAGATAGCGATTTGTTTCTTGTACAAAGTTTCTTCTAAAAAAAAATCAGCTCTTTAAAAAAAGATCATGTAAAATTTTTTGAAAAGAGTTGATTTCGCGCAATCTGAGTCTGAAATTTATGCAATAAAAAAATATTTTCTCAAAAACCGCGCAAAATTGTTCATTAAATTTTGTCCTCACGTGTAACTACGGACGGTAAAACATATAGTTCGAGTCCCATTTTCTGCGAACTCTACGCATTTTCGAAAACTGCAAAAATTGAATGTTGGAATATTGGGTTGGAATATTGACGTTCGGCCCACCAGCTCAAACCTTACGTCTGTAGTAGGGATGTGCCTTTAATAGCTAAACAGTTCTTTCTTAACAGTTAACGTTTAGTAACTGTTACGCGATATAACAGTTATTTGATTTACCCCGTTATTGGCTGTTATCGGTTGATATTCATAGTACTCCAATCTATTGGGCCAAACCCGAACTACTCCAGGCTTTCGCGACAACCGTTTTGTACGACAACACTTTCACTGCATGTAATCAATCGTGATTAACAAGTGTTGAAATTATAGATTCATTACTACATAATTCGTCATTATTACACAGCAAGTGCCACAATATTTTTATATTTTATGGTATACGTATGGTATAATACTATAAGAAGTTTTTCCTTTAAATTAAATCCGTTCAGTATGTTTGTTAACTTCTTTCTGTCCCATTACAGCTTATGTGAGATCCACTAATATTTCCCTAAGTGCGATAGAATACAATGTGTTACGGTCAAATAATTCGCATTATAATATTTGATATTCAATAATCATTTCCACTGTAGCTGTGGGTAAGCAAAACACAGTTACTACTTATTATTTTTGGCACTCGTCACTTCACTATGAACATGTGTCATATTCGAAAGAATATTTGCAAGCTGATCACGAATCACTGTTATTTTAGTAATATTCTTTACACATTAGCTACTCATCACATTAATTATTATTCTTCCTTGGCAGTTCATGGGTTTTCGTTCATATCAGCTGTTTCTCTGGCCGTCCCGGCCCAAACATGTTTGGGAAAGTAGTGCAAGCAGCCGCCGTAAGGTAGCTGCACACGCGTTACGTTGCTACCAACGTTATTCGTTTTGCCTGGTTTAACTCTCAGCAGTCGCCACAACTGATTTAACTCTTAACAGACGGCCATGTTAGGTTGCTGATCATGGACCTGTTATTTTTCAACTGTTATTAATAACCGCTATTACGAGTCCACTGTTATTCCGATAACAGTTATTGAAGAAAAGCCGTGAAGCCCATCTCTAGTCTGTAGCCAAGTACTGTAGCTGACGGCTAGTTAACTTGGAAGACCTGAGTTCGAATCTCGGCGCGGAAAATAGTTTTTGCAGGCAGAAAACAGTTTTACATTTTTATGTAGTGGTATAATATACCGAAACACTTAGAAATAATGCGAGAAAGTATGTCCTGTTGTAGCACCTCTAGTTTCTTAAAAAAAATTGTTCTTTACAGACTGATCTTGAAATAAGGCCAAGTTCAATTTTTCAAAAACATGAGTAGTTTTCATGTAATTTTGCACTAAATATATGTCATTTAAAATTTCTTTAAATTTTTTTTTAAAATCCCTGCCAATTTGTTTCTTTAAATTTTCTCCGCATATGAAGGAACGGTAAAAAATATGGTGCTAGTTCCATTTTCGGCAAACTATCATTTTGAAAATTTGCTAGATAGTTATTTTTGCCTTAAGCAAAGCCCGTTGTAAAAAAATCAGCTCTTTCAAAAAGATAATAGATTTAAAAAAACGAGCAGATTTTGTGTAATTTGAGTCCGTAGTTTGTGCAATTTGTAAAAAAATATTTCCTCAAAAACCGCTCGAAATGTTTTCATAATATTTTCACTCCTAAGCAAAAAAGGGCGGCAAAAATAGTTTGCTAGTCTCATTTTCGGATAACTAGGCTTTCGACGAAAATGACAAAAATTGCAAAAAGTAACTACAACCCCAAGTTCTATGCTCACTATTTCGATAGCATAAATGTAAGGCTCACCGCCAATAAACTCCGAGGACCTGAGTTTGAGTGTCGGTGTGGAAAAAAATGTTGCTGGTTGAAAGCGCTTTTGCATGTTTAGCGAGATAAAAAGTATGCGCTGTAGAAAACCAATTGTTTTGTAATGTCGATCGTTTTATCTCTATCGCGAGGGGCCCAGCGCCGTTAGTATTCTGGGTTCCCAGACGGTAACCCATCCAGGAATCATCGGTATCTCGAGCTGCTTAACCTCCGTGACTAAGAAGAATGGTTAAGCAGTTCGTATATCGACGTCGGCTGTGAAGCTGTGCAGACTGAATGGTAAAACGTGCCTTCTTATAAATAAAGCAATAATTGTTATTGTTTCTAATTGTTTTTTGTTCAATGCTTCACCCCATATATTGGGTAGAACACAGTGCACATTTAATATTGTTTAAATAATAATCTTTTCGATTAAGTTTGGTTCACATGTCATTTCTGTTTTAGAATGATATCATACATAATTACAAGCAAGGGCGGCAGGTGTCCCCACAGACTAGAGATTGCATCTCTATCAAATGACTGAAATGTAATTTCCAAAATTCAAAATACTAATATATAATAAAATGAAAGAAATTTAAGTAAATTAATTAAAAGTTAAATAAAATTGAAACATTACTTACATACTTTTATGCGTAGTGTCCGTGTCATGTACATACCCCTTCCACGCACATGGTTCTGCCTTTGATTTTCACTCGGCACTTAAGTTCGACTCCAACACATTGCAACAAGCACTATTGCTTCGATACGTTTCACACAAATACAATTATTTTATTTCGAAAATTTCACAACCCTGGTATGTTTTGTAATAAATATCCTTCCACACACATCCTCGTATTCTCACCAGCGCTCTCCGACAGTAACTACAGGTGGAAATACGCATCTACCGTGAGAGGCAGAAAGGGACTTTCTTCCAGAACGGCCAACTTTACACAAAGCATTCATCAAGTGTACATTTTGAATCAATGTACCTAATATCAAACTAAAACAACTTCTCTAAACATCATAAAAATTAATTAAATGTAAATAATTGACTTAACTGGTGTACATTCAATAACAAGCGAAATTCATAAAATTACGTTGTAGCGACTCCCGAAAACAGAATATTGGTATTCCCCTGAAAGTCCCTAGGTCGCCGCGCAGCGCACGACAGCGCCACCCGTTTAGTTGCGCCACCAAAGGCCGCAAGTTCCCCGTGTTAAATCGAAGGGCCAAAGAGTAAATGCAGTAAACCCAGTAATACAGCCAAGAGCGTGGCGCAAAACCTGGCAAGGCACCAGACAACGGCGAGAGCACCAGTTGGTCGCGCTTTTGTTTCAAAATGATTTCATATACATCGATATTGCTGCAATATCTTGAATATTGAATGTCATTAAAAGAAAAATGTATATTCCTAAGTTATGAGATCTTGTTTGATTATCTGGGGGTTGTGCAAACGTAAAACCTAAGCACGAGCTGCCACTGATTACAAGTATGTATGAACTAGATTTAATCTTTTACAAGTTTACGAATGGGAAAATATTTACATTCGAATATTGATTTCGTTAACTGATCAGTTTAATTTTTAAAAAAGGGATGGACTATTTTGATCTCCTCAACCCATTACAATGATTTTCATTTCCCTGCACCATCGTAAAAAACAATGAAAACATTACGCACAAAGCTATAAACCGGACACCCATATACACAAATATCACGAAACTGAGAAACTAATGAAAAAATGTGACTAAAGATTCTAAGTAATGGTAACAAAACATCAAATGTCATTACCGGTATTTTGTGCAGTGTTGGAATTTTTAATGTCGTGATTTCTATAGTGAGTTTCATTATACTACACTGAGGTGACAAATGTCATCAGATACCTCCTAGTACCGTGTCGGACCTCCTTTATCCCGGCAAACTGCAGCGATTCGACGTGCCATGGTCTCAATACGTCTTTGGAAGTCCCCTGCAGAAATATTGAGTCACGCTGCCTCTGTAACTATCCATAATTGCGAAAGTTGTGCCGGTGCAGGATTTTGTGTACGAACTGACCTCTCAATTACGTCCCATAAAAAATGTTCGATGGGATGCACGTCGGGCAATCTGGGTGGCCAAATCATTCGCTCGAATTGTCCAGAATGTTCTTCAAACCAATTGCAAACAATAGTGGTTGGGTGACATGGCGCATTGTCATCCACAAAAATATCATCATTGTTTGAGAACATAACCATTTTCAGTCAATGATCGGTTCAGTTGGACCAGAGGATGCAGTCCATTCCATGTAAAAATAGTCCACACCGTTATGAAGCCACCATCTGCTTGCACAGTACCTTATTGAGAACTTGGGCTTCGTGGGTTCTGCCCCACACTCGAACCTTCGGGCATGGCTTCGTGGGTTCTGCACCACACTCGAAGCTTTCCAACCCGCCGCTCTTCCCTACTGAAATCGGGACTCATCTGACCAAGCCCCGGTTCTCCAGTCGACTAAGGTCCGTTCGCTCTAACTTTACTCAGCACGTAAACAAATGCACGTGGCCGTCACTTGTTCTCATTGGCTGACGGACACCACACTCCCCTTCAGGGCGTCGTGCGCTATAGGAGTTAGGTCCCTTTCAAATTTGATTTTCTGACTACACAAACAGTCGAAATAATTTTCTCCTTTCCCTTGATGTAAAATCAAACACCGAGCGTGACCTTAACTGCCAACCTTGAGCTGCTAAGGAACCTCTTTCAAATAACGTTCGTTCGCCAGGCCGTCGGCGCCGCTCCTGCCAAATTTTATCAGTACCAGTTCCGTTCTCGAATGAGAAAGTTCTAAAAGAATGCTGTATTTTTGTTTGGTTAGTGAAAGTTGTGTTTGCTCATTGCGTTGATTTTTATTTCCACATCGAACACAATAAGTGAAGCAGTTCCCGGGATAACCCGGTTTGAAACATTTGCAGGGAAAATCCCTCAGAAGTGGTGAGAAGAAGGTTGGTATTTGAGATCGGTATTTGAGATCGTTTGAATAATTAGCGGGTAAAAATTTGTCAATGACTTTGTGGCAGGTGGAAGAAATGACTGCTGAATTGCAGGTGTAGGTGTCAGAAGTGTGTGAAAACTGTGTAATGAATTAAGTCACTGGAAAGGTAACTTCTCCACGTAAGAAGAGATGTAGAGCAAAACAGATGGAGAGCGAGTGCGATGAATTTGTTAATTTGCCATTCGTATTCATGTGCAATTTTTTTCGTAAAAACGAATTTCCAACATAAAATAAAATTTTTGATGTCGGTAATGAAGATTCGGGACTGCCAAATTTTAAAAGAACGTCACTGTATGTTCTATTGAAATTCGTGCTTCGGGCGGGATTTCACTGCTACCTTGCAAGAACACACGTTAATGTAAGTTCTGTGATATTTAAGCAAAATATCTGCATATTTTGGCTGATATTTTGGGAGTATTCAAGAAGTACTAGTGAAAATAATATGCTATGACTGTTCTGGCTATGACACGTGCCGGCATTTGAGTACGGTCGTGGCGCGAATGGCGTAGCCAATCACGAACTACAGAGCGGAGGGATACACACAAAGTTTGTTTACATGCGGAGTGAAGTTACAGCGAACGCACCTTAGGGTCCAGTCGACATAGTCACAAGCCCAGGAGAGGCGCTGCAGGCGATGTCGTGCTGTAGGCAAAGGCACTCGCCACAGTCTTCTGCTTCCGTAGCACATCGAATAGAAATTTCGCCAATTATTGTCCGCATTTAGCTCAATTATTGTCCCAACGGATACGTTCATTATACGGCCCACATTGATTTCTTCTGTTATTTCACGCAGAGTTGCTTATCTATTATCATTAACAACTCTAAGTAAATCCCGCGGCTTTTATTTTATTTTATTTTTTCCTGAAGGTAGATACATAGATAGTTATTTAAACTTTACATATGTAATTTTGATGCTTACTCACTAACTTATTCTAAGCTTACATACTATACGATGGGGAGGTGTCCCATAATGAATCCTCGAATCTGGTTCTATGTTGGCGAATTTTATTTGGAAAACATGGAATGGGTATTTATTTTGGATTCTCGTTCTATGGATTGGGTTTTTTGCGAGTCTGAATTCGGAGAGTGCTGTAATTTGATGGATGTTATGATAGAAATTTGTAGCAAGGTATGTGATGTGATGATCTAATGATTCTATATTGAATTCCTTGTGAGGCTGTTTATTAGAAATGAACCATGAGGCGTTAGTAATGGATCTCAGAAATTGATTTTGAATTATTTGGAGTTTGCGAATATTGGTCTTGGCGGCATTAATCCATATGGGACAGGCGTAAGTAATTGTGGGTCTTATTACGGATTTATATAATGCTATGGCAGTGTTGTATTGTAGTGAGCTGTGTCTGTTTATTATTGGTTTTAGCTGATGGAGTTTTGCTTTGGATTGTAATATTCTTGATTCAATGTGATCGCGCCAGTTTAATTTTGTATCGAGATGTAATCCTAAATATTTAACTGATTTGTTGGGAGGGGTACCATTCTATAGAGATGTTGTTGATTGTTAGAGGAGTGGGGGGAGTATACGGTCTAAGTGAGAATATGTTTGCTGCTGTTTTGGTGGGGTTTAACTGAATTTTGTTCTTAGCGGCCCAGCTATCAAGTGTGTGCAAGTATAATTGGGTTTTTGCTCTTAAGTCTGCTAATGAATTGCCAGAAATGTACAGTGCTGTGTCTTCTGCGAACTGAGCTAAATTAATGTTTTTCGATTTAGGGATGTCTGCTACATAAAGATTAAACAGAGTTGGTGATAACGGGGATCCTTGAAGTGGTCCTGCTTTAATACATCTGGGGTTGGAGAGGTGGCTATTGACAATGACGGAGAAAGTTCTATTACTTAAGAAGTTCATGATATGGTGTGTTGGTAGTGAGGTGTGCCTATTTGGGTGAGTTTGTAACTGAGTGCTTGGTGCCATGTGCGGTCAAACGCCTGTGCTATATCTAAAAGAGCGCTATGGTATAATGTTTTGATTGGAAGGCTGTGTAGATATGTTCAGTTAGTCTCAACAATTGGTGTTGTGTATATATTTTCTCTGTGAAACCGAATTGTACCTTGGGAATTGAATTGGTTACTTTCAGGTGTTTTTTAGTCTAGTTAGAATTAATTTTTCGAACATTTTTGAGAAAGGCAGTAAGCAAGCCGATAGAGCGGTAACTATTTATCGCTGTTGCGTTCTTTTTTGGTTTCTCTATGGGGATTACTATTGCATGTTTCCATGATAGGGGGAAATAACCAGTTCTGAAGCTAGAGTTGTATATATTATTTAAGTATGCTATTGCAGATATGGGTAGGTTTTTAATTGCCACATTGGTGATATTGTCATGTCCTGGTGCTTTTTTGCTAGTAAGGATTTTAATAATTTTATTAATTTCTGTGGGAGAGGCGAACTGTATATTATGATGTGATCCATATGGGTATGTTTTGTTACTTTGAGTGATTTTCTTATGTTCAGGGTGGAAGTTGGTGTTATTAAATACAAACGTTGTTTCGAAATATTTGGCGAGTTGTTCTGCTTTGTGAAATGATGAGAGAGCTTTACCGGCTGGTGTATTTAGCGGGGGTATTTGGTTTTTTTTCTTTAATATTTTTCTGGTGAATTGCCATATAGAGTTATTGCTAATACGTAATGAAATTATAAATTCAAGGAATTGCTTATTGTTATGAGTTTTTATTAGTCTTTTAACAACGTTGGTGATTATATTAAGTTCTTTTTTATTTCCGGTGTTCTGAGTTTAAACCATAGTCTTTTGTTTTATTTTTTACTTTTATTGCGTGTACTATGTCGGGAGGAAGATTATTGAATTTACTTTCAGTTTTGTTGTCAGTAGTGGGATATTGTGCTTCTAAAGTAGATTTGTTGACTATGTCAATTAATGTTGTTACTGCCTGGTCTATTTCGAGTGGATTTTTTAGGATTTTTATTCTGGGTATTGTTTGTTTGATTGTCTCTCTGTACTTTTTCCAGTTTATTTTACGTGTGTTGGATATTGGTCTTGGGGTGTGTTGTGGTGTTAGTTGTTGTGATGAGACAAGAACAGGTATGTGATCAGAATCTAATATTACTGATGTGTAAGTTATTGTTGGTGTTGGTTATGCCAATGTCTAGTATGTCAGGATTACATTTTCTATCTAATGGAAAAAACGTCGGTTCACTAGGTGATATGATTTTAAGATTGTGATTGTTTATTATTTGTGTTAATACTTTCCCGTCTCGATTTTTGTTTCGGCATCCCCAATTTGGGTATTTAGCGTTGATATCTCCTAAAAGTAAAACGTTTTCTCTTGAATCGAATAGATTTTGTATATTAGTGTTGGCTATTTTAGTAGTGAGAGATTTGTAAGCAGATATTATTTTCCAAACAGTATTATTAAAGCTTACTTCAATTGCTACGGTTTCTAACCCTGGTGTGTTTGGGAGTATTGTTAAATTGTGCATGTAATTAGATTTTATTGCTATGAGAACTCCACCTCCCTTGGTTTCTTGTCTGTCTGTTCTGTATACTGTGTAATTAGGAAGAAATAGTTTGTTGTTTTTATGTGTGTTTCGGTAATACTTGCTATGTCGAAATTATAGTGATGTAGAAAGTGAATTAGTTCACTTTTCTTATTTGCGATAGAGTTGGCGTTCCAGTTTAGTAAGACTAATTTGTTATTGTTCATTGTTATTGTTATTGTTCATTGTTATTGTTCATTGTTATTGTTCATTGTTATTGTTCATTGTTATTGTTCATTGTTATTGTTCATTGTTATTGTTATTGTTATTGTTATTGCCATGGTTGTTTAAGTATTCTACTACCGAACTTTGAATGGTACTAATGATTGACGGTATTAATGAATTTATGAAATTGATGATACAAGTTGTGATGGAATTAATTATTGTGGAGAGAATCGGATTATTTGATTGAGCATCAGGTATGCGGGATCTATGATTATTTCCATTCCGGATATTTGGTCGAGGTGGTGGGGGGAATGATTTACTTCGAATATATGAGTGAAATTTTCTGGTGGGAGGGTCTGCGGTAGGTCTGGGAATTGGATTTGTGATTGATTGGGAGGGGTGGAGGGGTCGAGGTGTTGACAATATTTCTATTGCTATTGTTTTCACTAGCTTTGTTTTTTCTGTCTATTACGTCCTTGTAGTAACTACACGTTGGGTTTCTTACATCGCCCTTGTGAGCGTCGAAACAGTTTGCACACACAGGGTTTTCATTTTTCTTTTGACACAGCACAGAATAGTGGTTCCCGGCACAAAATGCACATTTGATTGGGTAGTTACAATTATTTTTAGTATGTCCGTAGTCCAAGAACCGTTGACATTGAATGGGACCGTTGTGTTTTTTCCGCTATTCAGTAGTTACTCGATGGTTGCATATTTGATTTATTTGCAATATAGTTTCAAGTGTTTCCGCGCCGTTAAATTCGGCTGCGACCACTGGTATTGGTGTTCCATCTTTATGTAGTCTGGTGATATTTAACAATGAAGGGTGGCGATGTTTTAGGTCAGCAAATATATCCTGTTCAGTTAATGATTGATGTAGATTTTTGAACACGACGGAAAACTTTTTGTTGGCAGGGTCCTTGTATAAGTGAATTTTTCGTTGTTTGTATAAGATAGTTAATTATTTTTGGAAAGTCTGTAGAGTTGTTTGCACTTATTTTTATTTTACTGTTCTTTATATCTGTTACGAAATTATTGGTAACATTGATTTTGAGTTCAATTATAAAGTGTTTGAGATTAGTTATTTCTGCTACATATATAGGTGGAATTTTTTTCTGTTATTGTTTGACGGACGGTCGAAGTTATCTTCGCGTATTCAAAACGTTTTTCCTCTAGTTTTTCGAGTTCACTGAATCTGTTTTGCGTATCAACTCCGTAGCTGTATTGTATATCAGTATTTGCACTGGGATCGTAATTGAATCTTTTGGGATCTTGAGAGTTTATATTGTCACTGACTAACCTCTTTTTTGGATTGCTTCCATCTTGATTCACCCGTTGTTGCGTGTTGAGGCCTTGCAGAGCTGGGCTGTTAGCCGCCGCGCTGTCCTCGATACGTTGCTGGTTCGAGGTTGGGTCGGCGGTGTCGTCCATATTTTCTTCTGATGAGGTGTTTTGTTGCACACAATTCACGGCACTGTTGATATCATCGGTGAAATCCGAATTGATGAGGGATTGTAAGGCCTGGTTTATTGCCTGGCCTGTTGATGGGTCAACATCGTACGCCATTCACTACCACTGTAGGTTCGCACTGCTCTGCTCGCACTGAACGGACACGACTGTTCACGATCGCTGCTATACGAGAACTGTGTCCGCGGAGCGATATGCACCGTACCACGGTCGGTGAAGTAATGAATCCCGCTGCTCTCGGTCATTAAGTGAAGGCCATTGGTCACTGCGTTGTCCGTAGTGAAAGGTTATGTCTGAAATTAGGTATTATCGGCACACTCTTGACACTGTGGATAACGGAATATTGAATTCCCTATTTCCGAAATGGAATATCCAATGCGTCTAGCTCCAACTACCATTCCGCGTTTAATGGCTGCTAATTCTCGCCGTGAGGCCATAGTCACGTCCGGAACCTTTTCACATGAATCAACGGAGTACAAAAGAAAGCTTTTCCCTTTTATGTCTTGTGTTAGCGATACTACTGCCATGTGTGTATTTCCGTATTGCTATCCCATGACTTTTATGACCTCAATGTATAATATTGCATAGCCGTTACAAATAAGTCGATAAAGTATGTGCTGTTGTAGCTTCTCTAGTTTTTTGCTTGTGTTTCTGTGTTGAAAAGATTCAAAGAAATTGTATAGGAATATATTTCCTGAAAACCCCGATAATTATAATGTAGGGGATAATTCCCCCGAAAGCCATGAGTCTGTTTCTAATGTGTATTTTGTTGTCAGATGACGTTTGTGGGGCATGAAACTCACTGAATCAGCTCTTCAGACACAACAATATATAAAATTATAGTATGAAAAAATGTCCAACTAATCTCACAATAGACAAATAATATATTGCTATATCTGGCTATAAAAACACTAAGGCCCAGTTGTACGAACTCGGAATAAAGCCGAGATCAATTTTATTCCGCGGATACAGGAAAAACCGGTTGTATGAAACATGGTGTACACCATGTACGAAGTGCGTATACTGCTTATCCATAGAATAAGCTCGTGATAAACTATTCCACTGTTTTTGCGAAGCTATTCAGTAGATAACGTGAAATAGCCTCAAAGTAGAAGGAGCAGTGAGACGCGTGTACTGTGTGGCAATCGTATTTTCCGATAACGATGATGAATTCTTATTCGGAGTGTATTTGTTGTCGCGAAAACGATGAAAGTTTCGACACTGACAAGATTTATTGAACAAAACCGATGATGATAATGATGATGATGATGATGAATTATTAGTTTTCTTCCATACAAATCCACAGTGCGAAGGGTTTCGGATTTTGTGAAGGATGATTTGAATCATCAGAGATGTAAATATACATTTTTGTATTTACATATTTACAGATTATATATACAAGAGGTCTTTTTTAATTAGCTGTCTTGTGACCCAGAAAAGATAAACTTTTTTCTCAGAGTAATTGGGTAACTTTTTGCTCCAATTCCAATTGGAATTGCTGCAGTATAATAAAAAATTTCATTTTTCCATGAAATGATGTTTGATAATCAAAATTATTTATTTTTACTGTGTTATACTTTTTTATCAGTATATTTTTCACATAGGGGAAGCCATTATATGCGAATTGAGACGATTCTTTTCCTTTCTCATGAAGTATTCCTCAATAATTTATATCATTGTAGATTCATGACCGTGAAGTGGAAATGGGCAATATAGATCACGGAATTTAGTCGTAGTGAATTACAGTTTGCTAACGTTTCGGAATATTTTTAATGCATCCTCAGGGCAGGTGGTAAAACATGATATGAGAACAACCTTATAGATATACAATTGGCAAATACAACATAACAGCATAGTACTATACGTAATGATCACAAACTGTACTAACCTTACTACAAGGTATACACATGTGATAACTACTTTGTCATAAGGGGAGATACCCAAAACAACTCCACGTGGAGTGCAAGGGTCCATTCCGCCCAGTTCGTGGATTGGAAATCGGCAGAAAACAGGCAAAAATATGCAAAACTTGAGAAGTATATAATAAATATTTCAAGATACCACTACCAAATGCAGTACCAACTTTCTCTTTCACAGATGCCTTTTCAGATAAACACGAGATAGTTATCCGTGGAATAAAGATATGTTGTACAACAGGATGAGTGATTTATTCACGGAAAAAGCAATTCTTAGAGATTATTATTCCTGGAGATATCTCTACATCATACAATCAGCCCTCATTCTTCATAATTTTTAAATGGTAGATAAAAAGTGAAAAATCAGTTAATAAAATAAAAATGTATAAAATGTAAATGTATGTGGATAAAAATGTATTTAAAATAATTTAAAAAATCTGCTATAAAATACCCACAAATATGTAAATGACAATGGAAACAGAGTTAAATCTAACAATAAAATAGTAGGGAAGCAGAATCAAAGTAATTTTGTTTCAGAATTCTTGTGCACAGTGGTTTTAGTCTGGGAATTCAAGGAATTATTACAGATTTTGTGTATTATTTCCGGTATTATGGTAATATTTGTGAAATTCTAGTATCTTCTATTGGTAATGTCCATTTGATGCCAGAATTCAGTTCAATGACCGTTGCAATAATTGTGAATACCTAGAACCTTATTAATGTTGAATTTAAGTTGATAAATCTGCTTACATAAGAATTAACTAGTTTCCCCAACATTGTCACTATGGTGTGGTATATTTTATTTCACATACATAAAATAATTTACAGTCTTGGTGCGATCCTTTTCTATTCAGATTGAACAATTAATGTTGTGAAAACGAGGTAAAATTAAACTTAACCCTTAATAGGTACAGTGGGGGTCGAATCCGACCCGAGCGATTTTTTCTCCTCTCTCCTTCCCTTGCAAAACTCACCAGGGTGTCGGGTGATGCGGGAACCCTTTCAGGGGTCATTCCATATTAAATCAACACAGTCATTTTACATCACCATCTCAGATTCAAATGAAATTTGACACATAGGTAGTATGCATGGAGAATAAGAAAACTACCAATTTTGAGTAAAATACTTCCACCCGTTTCTGAAATACAGCCATGTAAAATTTTGCAAAATTGGCTTCCCGAAAATTTTTAAATTGATGTAGAACCTCACCAAATTAAGATAGAGAGCTGGAACATGTGTCATTTTGCAGCTTTCTTTATGACCTTTTATATGATATACAACTCAATAGGGGTTGCGTTCAAAAAGTTTTTCAAATTTGAATTTAAAATTTTGATTTTGAGTTTTTTCAAAATGCTCATCTTCAAAAAAATTGAAAAAATTCTATAATAATCCTTGTATATATCCAAACAGATGGTGCAAGTTTAAAAATGGGACTGCAATGGGTTCATATGGTAATCTTTATTTAAAATGCAAATATTTACTTACTCTAGACTTTACTGATTTAAAATGCATTTTATTTCAAATTATAAGACCTAATATATACAAATTATTATTTTGTGTTTTTTGTTGGTCAGTGTGTTGTGTTTTATTGTTATTGTTGTTGTTGTTATTATTATTATTATTATTATTATTATTATTATTATTATTATTATTATTAGACAGGGGAACTTCATGCAATTGCGAATGTTTTGACTGTGCATATCGAAAGGAAATGTATATAACTTTATCTATCACCAAAAATAAAACAAATCTACCCTATTTTTATTTTGTATGTGTGCAATTTTTTAGTTTAAATGCGTATTTTAATGTATGCGGTTTATTTTAGTGCATGTATTCCAGGTTTTTGTGGAGAAGAGGATCGAGGTCAGATATTTTCGGGTATTTCTCTTTCAACTTAGAAGGCTTTCTTCTGACAACGCGGCTAGGGAAATTGAACTTCCTAAGTACCCTTCGCACGGTTTCGGGATTTAATTTCTTGCCAATTCCAATTTATAACTGTGGAGTAACTTTTGGTGCATTAATACGAGGGTCCTTCTTTATTATTTTCACAACAAGATTCTCTTCTGGATCAGAAAGTCTTCGGACGTTCTCCTCCGGGTTGCAGTTCAATCGCCAATTCATTGATGGACCATGAGATTGTCACTCACTGTGCTTTTTTCATTAATGGCATTTTGCAAAATTTTGGACATCATTAACCCTTTGCATGATGGTAAATAACCAGCTGAAGCTGCTCAAAGTTGGTGTTCATTCCTCAACGATTCATTTCGCTTAAATGTTTAGGTTCCCACGTATCTGGTTCATCAACTAAAAGGTGACCATGGTTTGTTTTATTTTTGGTGATAGGTAAAGTTATATACATTTCCTTTCGATAGGCACAGTCAGTAAAAATATGCAATTGCATGACATTCCGCGTTATAATAATAATAATAAGAAGAAGAAGAAGAAGAAGAAAATTCATAACAATAAAACACAACACACTCGCCAATAAGAACACTAAATTAATAATTTGTATATATTAGGTCTTATAATTTGAAATAAAATGCATTTTAAATCAGTAAAATCTAGAGTAAGTAAATATTGTGCATTTTAAATAAAGATTACCATATGAACCCATTGCAGTCACATTTTTAAACTTGCACCATCTGTTTGAATATATATATATAAGGATTATTATAGAATTTTTTCAATTTTTTTGAAGATGAGCATTTTGAAAAAACTCAAAATCAAAATTTTAAATTCAAATTTGAAAAACTTTTTGAACGCAACCCCTATTGAGTTGTATATCATATAAAAGGCCATAAAGAAAGCTGCAAAATGACACATGTTCCAGCTCTCTATCTTAATTTGGTGAGGTTCTACATCAATTTAAAAAATTTTCGGGAAGCCAATTTTGCAAAATTTTACATGGCTGTATTTCAGAAACGGGTGGAAATACTTTACTCAAAATTGGTAGTTTTCTTATTCTCCATGCATACTACCTATGTGTCAAATTTCATCTAAATCTAAAATGGTGAGGTAAAATTTTAATTAAAACTGTGTTGATTTAATATGGAATGACCCTCAGCCAGACCTCTGGAAGGCGTTGGCGTGGTCGCCTCGGTACGGGTGAGTGACCTTGACTTCCTGCCCTCCTGTTTCTCCGCGAGGTGTCGCGTTGTGGGGTCGCATTCGACTCGTCTGTACAGTTAATGCAATGGAATTTTTCCAAAAATGTTTTCCTTTTTCTCAATTTTAGTCAAATATGGCTACAAATAGACTACTTTCTAGTTCACAAGAAATTCTACGTCAACTGTCAGCGTCAGACAGTGAAGAGGGCGATTCTTACAATAAAGAATTTTTTTCAGAATCGGAGGTTGAAACTCTGCTGAACAGTGATGATGATGTTCTCGACTGTAATGGGGATGTGAACTTCGTAAGTAATACGAGCATCTGTATCGAGTATTTACGGCATGTTTTTTTGCTAGTCTTCTAAACTTATAAGTTTTTAAAATTTTTTAATGTAATCGAGTGCATACAATTTCTACTACTCTTACAAGTTTACGTCAAAAATTAAAAATAAGTGTTCGCAATATTCCATGTAATTGACAATACTGATGTTATAAAACAAATAAGAAATTATTACAGTTGAAAATGTGTATTGTGTACATATTTCCATAAAAAAACGCATCAAATCGAGGTCGGGCCGCATCCGACCCGACCGTACCTTCTACTTCTTCACAAACCACTCTACCGATTGAGGGTTAAGATTGTTTAATTTTTACGTCGAAACCACTTAAAAACTGTGAGATGCTACGGAGACAAGTTGAATTCTGATTATATAAAGAAATAAACGTTTTCAGCAAGAATTGTTAACAAATATTCACTCCGTTGCAATAAAATCTATTTTCATAGGCAAATCAACTTTAGATTTGGTTTCTTATCCCTAATCATTTGTGTCATGTTTCTTATCCCTAATCATGTAGTCCTTTGTGAAGGAATACACTTCTGCTACGACAATATGGAGAACGATAATTTGAATAATTATATTTACCACTGAACTCCAGAAGACGTAAATGTTAGAAGATAAGAAGATAACTCTAGAAGATGTGAATGTGAAGATACTGAATGTAAACGCCTGCAAGAATAAGGACAGAATAAGAATTGAATGATTCTAATGATCCTGATATACATTATAGTAAAGAATTATTTGGATTCTGTGGATGTGAAATTCCTGATTTCAGGACATTCGTATATGCCATGTGATCGCGAATTTCGCATTCTAGAGAAAAGAAAACATAAATGTAAGAGAATGGGTTCCGAAAGCTATCCGAAATGAAAAGTTGTGAAGCCTAATATTGTAATAATGATGAAGAATTATGTCTTCTTTAACTTTGCTGCATAATGTGACAAGTTTTTGAACATAAGTACTATGAAAATTAGTACTTTCAGGTGGATTAGATTTTCAAGAGCTGACTCTCCTGTTATAAGAACGAGACATTACGACAGAACGAGCGTTAATTACATGGAAACATGGAAGGAGAAAAGGATTTTTTGAGAAAGAGCAGTCATTAAAATCAATCACTAATTTGCAGTACTTGCAATCCCTTGAAAGTAGGCGAAGCATCCCTGAAGCCAAGAAAAAAAGACTTGATATTTATGTTGGACTTTCTTGATGAAAAGTATAATGCATTCTTAACGGAAAATTTGTGCATAATATATAAATAACATTCATACTGAGTTTACCGAATGAATTATTTCTATGTTTCATTTTCATAAAATAGGATTTCTTACACACATCGGTGCCAGACGTATTAAATAACATAAGGGAACACGAAACGTAAGTAAATACCTTCCATTTCAAGCCCTTTGTACAAGAATATTGGCGAAAATATGTTAATAAACGTGCTTTTTGCTTCTCAGAGCCTCGATTCGTGTCTGCTAATTGTGTGGAACAAAGATTAAAAATTATTGCTCTTCTGTAAATCATAGAGTAATGTAAGTAGAACTCAAGTATCTGAACAAGTGGGGTTCTTGTACTAGTTTGAAATAACTCGATTACTTGTAACTTCTACATCCAAGTTAGAAAAAATATATTTCCGAGAAAATATTCTTCCAAGGTAAATTGTAAATTGAGATATTTTTTAAACTAGTGGTGCTACAATAGCACATACTTTCCCGTGTTATTGGAAACAGCTACGTAGGATTGAAATATTGCACTTTCTGCGTTATTAACATCTTAACGATTATTTGAAACGTCCAATTCAACCTAGAAGCGAACAACTCACTGTTTCCATCGAAGTGTTGTCGAAACTATGTGAATTCTACAACTGCATGAAAATATAATACAAACGTTTTGTAAACTTGTACTGGAAAGAGAAGTCTGACACCCCGGACAATATAGAAATGCATTTCATAGGGCCATGATTAGAGGAGTATTCTAAAACCATGCAACAAATACTTTACTCATTACAAATGGTACAGCATTTGGTGCAAAACTAAAGATTTTCATGCAAATATCTACATAAATTTGACAATCATAACTCCTTTTGAACAGCTATATCAAGTCACAACAATGACACGTAATTCACAGAAATTCTCGACCGCGAAACGGAATTCCATTGTTGCATTCCCTGCATTGTCGATACTCCTTTAAAGAGCCAGCAATTTTTACTTCAAATATTTCAAAATAAATAATTTCTAAAAGATTAATGTGTAAATGTATAACAAAAGGTCAAATGTAAGAAACGAACAAAGAAATAATATACAATATTGCAAATTCTAATTTACGACGCATCCGGCTGTTTGAAGCGCAGTAAATTTGCTGCGGGCTATTATGTTTGTCATGAAATTATAGAAAAACTACTCGTATTTTCAAAAAATTAAGCATGACCTTATTTGAAGATGTAGTTTCGATAAATACATTTCATTGAGATAACCAGCTGCCATCTATCGCCGTCCAAAGTACATTTTTTTGACATTTTCTTAGTTTTTTCTGTTTCCTAATGGTGGAACGGAAATATCAATTTTAGAATATTAAAGAACACAAAAACCTCGTCCTAAATGGCAATGTTTTTTTAAAAGTTTGTAGCCATTTTTAAGAAAATGGCGTTTAAGCCGTTATCCGTGAAAATCGGACCTATGCCACCTTAATAAGTGTATTTTACTCTATTCTTTCAAGGAATTCAAAAAAAAAAATTAAGAGCCTTTGTTAAAAATTTCGAAAATGTCCCATGGGCTTCATGTAAAGTACCCTCCAAAATTATAATATCGGTTTCAAATTCAAGGGGCCACGAGATCAGTCAGATCGATCGGAGAGTATCAATTTTGGAGAAAATCGGCTAATTGGTTTAGTCGCTAGCGTTGTTCGCAGACAGACGGACGACGTTTTGCTTTCAATTGGTTTTTCGGTATCAAGGGCCCACAAAACTGGGATTCTGGGTTAAAAAATCTGGGAAAAAAATCTCCTTCTTAGGAGATTTTTTTCTTAATTTAGCAACTGGATTTATCCACTTTTCGTTACCAGGGTCCTGTAATAGAGTTTTTCTGCCGAAAATCCGCCGTTTTCCGCGCAGTATTACATAACTTTCCGTATACGAGAAAGTAAAAATATTTACTACTCTGTTAATATTGATTTCCTACTTTCCAAATTTCCTCCCCCGATATAAACAGGTTCTCGTCAGCTGTTTGACTGTCAGGTGGTTCGCTGACTTCCATAAGAAAGTATGGAGGTATTTTTGGATCACAGTAATTTATACAATGTGGCCACAATGTTCCAGACGTGAAGACAAACAAATCATTGTATTACTTTCCAAGATTTGGGATTCCGAATTGCTGGAATCTAATTGGTCAGACACAGCCCGACCAACTGATTCTTTTGGTTTAGCTCACAGATTAGAAGTACGAATGATGAAACGTGGCAAAAGACCTAAATTTTGTAACGCTGTCTCTGGGACTATTCTGCCTCCATCGCTTTCAACCTCCTTTTCAGTCTGTCAACGTTAGGATCCTATTCTTAAAGTAGAGCCTCGCAACCGCAACCGCAGAGATCGAGAGAAAGTTATTCGCGCATTGTTTGTAAATAAATATTATAATACAACGAACGCAAAAGTGTTTCCAAACAGCATTTTTTTTCACCAAGATTCGAACTCAGGTTCTTAGACACACCATTCACGTGACCCCTCCATATCCAGCCTTACAAGTAAATACAAACTTCCAAGCACTTAAGACACAATGTTGAACATGTGCATTCGCAGTATTCAAAAATTCAGGGCTTTTACATGTCATCATTTTTAAGAGCTAAGTTTGAAGACAAGATTTCATTAAGGAAAAAATCTATATCTTCAATATTGTTGTAGTAGGAAGAAGCCGAAAACATTTTGAACTTTCGAAGTTTTCTAAAATTCAGAGAGTTCAACTAAATTGGGACCTGCGCCATATTTATAAGCATACTTTGCCCTACCGGAGAAAATGAATAATTCAAAAGTTTGGACCCATTTTTGAGCCATTTTTGAAATTTTGAGTCTTCTTGAGAGAAAGAGGGAAAGAGAGAAAGAGAGAGAAAGAGGGAAAAAGAAAAAGAGAGAGAAAGAGAATGAGAAAGAATGAGAGAGAAAGAGAGAGAAAAAGAGAGAGAAAGAGAGAAAGAGAGAAAGAGAGAAGGAGAAAGAGAAAGAAAGAAAGAGAGAAAGAGAGAAAGAGAGAAAGAGAGAAAGAGAGAAAGAGAGAAAGAGAAAGAGAGAAAGAGAAAGAGAGAAAGAGAAAGAGAGAAAGAGAAAGAGAGAAAGAGAAAGAGAGAAAGAGAAAGAGAGAAAGAGAAAGAGAGAAAGAGAAAGAGAGAAAGAGAAAGAGAGAAAGAGAAAGAGAGAAAGAGAAAGAGAGAAAGAGAAAGAGAGAAAGAGAAAGAGAGAAAAGAGAAAGAGAGAAAGAGAAAGAGAGAAAGAGAAAGAGAGAAAGAGAAAGACAGAAAGAGGAAGAGAGAAAGAGAAAGAGAGAAAGAGAGAAAGAGAAAGAGAGAAAGAGAAAGAGAGAAAGAGAAAGAGAGAAAGAGAAAGAGAGAAAGAGAAAGAGAGAAAGAGAAAGAGAGAAAGAGAAAGAGAGAAAGAGAAGACAGAAAGAGGAAGAGAGAAAGAGAAAGAGAGAAAGAGAAAGAGAGAAAGAGAGAAAGAGAAAGAGAGAAAGAGGAAGAGAGAAAGAGAAAGACAGAAAGAGAAAGAGAGAAAGAGAAAAGAGAGAAAGAGAAAGAGAGAAAGAGAAAGAGAGAAAGAGAAAGAGAGAAAGAGAGCAAGAGAGAAAGAGAAAGAGAGAAAGAGAAAGAGAGAAAGAGAAAGAGAAAGAGAGAAAGAGAAAGAGAGAAAGAGAAAGAGAGAAAGAGAGCAAGAGAGAAAGAGAAAGAGAGAAAGAGAAGGTATGCAATGTAGAGGAAATGTCCGAATAAAACGTTTCTTCGATTTGGCAGAATTCAAGAGCCAAATTTACCGTTCAAAGGTCGTGCCAAAGATGTGTCTGAAGATTTCCCAATGTTGGCAATAGTCGTTCATGTGTATGATAGTCCCTTCATGTTGCACGGTATCTCGTCTCGTACTCTTAACTCTGCCAGTTCAATGTCATTTTGAGTTGAATGATCACCGCTCCTTGTTTTAGCTCCCGAAAGCTGAGAGCGAGGCACTGGCGACAGATTGGCTCGGGGCGATGGTGCGGTCAGGCCGGCGCTAAGCTGGTGCTCAGTGATGAGAGTAGTGCTGGCACTCGGTTGAGTGATTGGTTTTCGTCCGAATCTTTCCCGCCTTTTCACTCAGAGGCTCCAAGTAGTTCTTGAATGCGGACTTCAGTTGTCTCGTAAGAAAAGCTCCGATTTTCCGTTCAAAATTTTCGAGTTTTGCCTGAAAAATAAAACTAAAAGATATACTGTTTCAACTCATTCCTCAACTTCTGAATCACAAATTCAGAATGAAAGCTCGCTGTGTCTTTTCACACACAGTTTCCAACTCCTGTATTTTCCTGAATGAGGTGGTGGTATATCTATGATGCAACAAGCTTACAAAAGCAACAAAATGGGCAGGCATTTCTAATAGACACAACATGCTGTTTTGTTTATCTGACGTCATATTGGTAAATGAGGCAAATTCGTCTTTCATTTAGATCCCCCCCGGAAAAAATATAAAATGTTTTGAATTCTAGTTGGATTCAGCAACGAGCTAGTAAGCCGTAAGGTTTTATATGCACCACGGGCGGCATCCGACCCCTCGGGCCGGAGGCTCTTGGGTTAGGGCAGGGTCGCTCAAGCAGAGCAAATCGGCAGCGCGGAGCCGTGTTGTCAACCGAGAGCGGGACACCGGAGCCCGAGCGTTGCGCGCCTTGCGATAACCTCTGTCACAGTGTCCCGGTAACTCCAGTCGCGGAAACATGGAAGTCGACGCGAGCACTTCACAGACCAGAGCATCTACACCGACAATTTTCAATACAGTATGGGAAGAAAAGTGTCCTTTCGCCGACTACGGCAGCTATGCCAAATGTTTTGTTTACATAAAGGGTTCAATCACGTGAAGAAGTTTAGTTTGCAACGACATTATACATTTAACCATGCTGATGAAAATTACAAGGACGCTGAAGAAGAACAAAAGGAAGTTTTCAGTGTTCTGAAAAACAATGCCTCACTAGAAGTAAGTTTTTGATGTATTTTGATGTTCTTATGTTGTTTTGACAGTAAAATAACCCAATACAAAAGAGTTTAATTGTATTGCATACCGATACTACAACGTGAGCATTTAGGAAAATAACTTCCCACAAAACAGTTTTCCAAAACTACATCGGAATGCTGCTCGATTGTTAAGTACGTTTGGATCAACATACAACTGTGAGCAATTTTTTGCTTCTTTGAAAATTTGTAAATCTCGAATGACAAGTACAATTATAGATCACAATCTGAAATGCATGTCACGGCTCAATAGCACCATGTCATCTCTTCCAATTATAGAAAGTATATCGCAAGAAAAAAACACATAAAAGGTGTAATAAGAGTATTTGATTTTGCAATCAACTTCATTTTTTAATTTTAATTTCCTTTACTTTTAGTATTTTTATTACTAGTTTATTTAATAACAATTTTTGTGCAACCTTTATAATACTTTTCATATTCAGCAGCATGATAAACTGTGTAATGTCACCGCTATTAAATTTCTTTGTGTTATTGAGCACTTTTTTTGCAACAAAACATTTGGCATTGCCGGCGCAATCTGCAAAATGATACTTTTCTTTCCATGCTGCGTTGCAAATTGTTGTTTTTTTAATTTCCAAATTACACTAATATGTTTATATCTAGTAACTGTTCCAATAAATGTTTCAAAAGTATTTTACTGTTTTTTCTGTCGTAATATCCTTTCCCAGAGCAGTGAGACTTTTTCATTCCGAACGACGGGAAATACCCCGCAGAAATAAGACGCGACCCACTGTGCCACATGCCGCCGATCGATATTTGATGACGTCATTTGCTCTTTCTGCGGCGAAAGAGGAGAGAGCAACCGGCGGCTCCTCCTCGGAGCAAATGGTTGAGCGGCCCTGGGTTAGGGGGTCGCCTTCGGGATGCGGGCATCTACTTGGCGCCGTAGATACATAAATAACTATTCTACTACTTGTAAGGTACTGTTTACTTTCAAAATTCTTAATTGTATAAAAACGGGGAGTACTGTAATTATTGTATTATTAATATTATTGTTTATTATTATAATAATCTTATTTTACTATTTTATTACATTTTGAATATTGTCTAAGATTATTATATTTGTAACTTGCCACCGGACAACAGTCCATTTGCAAGATAATAAACTTATTATTACTTATTATATTATTAACACATCCGATGTGTGAGACAAATTATCTTCTGAGGCGATGTAGGGCAGGCCCCGCAAATCGCGCCCGCACGAGCCACCCATCTGGGAAGGCTGGTGCTCCCGCCACCTCGGGCAACGTCCCCTGGCACCGCTCTCATCGCCCCTCAAAATCCAGAAAGGGGTGACATGCGCGAGCGGAAGCGGCGCGAGGGGGGGAATAGTGGCTTCATACGCAAATGTTTCCCAGGTTTGTTCTATGAAACAATCGAGATTTGAATTATGTTTACATTCGTTACTACCACATTTTGCAAGCGGCAGGAATATGTTTGAACGACGAATTGTTTCCTTGTTTTCGTTTCGTGTTGTATTACATCATTCAGGCATTTGTTGTACGGGATGTAGAAATAATGTGAAATAAATTAACAAGTCTCTATGAATACACGATTCTCACTTATTGGCACACATCTCTTTTAACAGACAAGAATACTTGTCTGTTAAAACTCATAAATTAAGCGTAAGAATTTAATACACTTATTGCAGTTTTAAGTAAACGGGTTAAGAAATCAAAATACTTTTGATTAAAAATTATTTATTTTATTATCATTTTATAATTTGAAATCTGATTGATGTATTATTTCATTTTAATGGATAATTTCTTTGCTGTAGTAGATGAAATGGGAATTAATAGAGCTGTATTTGCGGAAATAATTGTCGTGACTTCTCCAAAAGACTGTCATGACGTATCGAATGACGTATAGCCTCTCCAGGGCAATACAACCCTTACTCTTAAATTTCGCTCCAGTAACTCTTGCCCGCGACCTTGACATATTTGTAGGACAGTGAGGTCAAGGTCTTCTACTGGTGGCAGTGGCACTCTCCGTGGCACCGTAACGTGCTACGAGCAACTATGCACAACTAGCGTCGGGAAAGGAAACTATCAGTAAAAATCTGCCGTTTTACAATGGTGATGGCGTTGTCTCTTGTGGCGGGCTTATGAACTGTTTCGTCGTGGCACTCATGCCACTGACTCCCGCTCGTGGTATCGACCTTGACAACACTGTTTTAGGAGTTACTCGTCGAGCGTCGTCGTGCGGAATAATGACCCCCACGCATGTCCATGTCCTTCACATAACTTCCCGCGAGTAGAATTGCTACCCCGGCAGCAATCTGAAGGTTAGTTGCAAATCTAATAGTTTTACCCGGAGGTTCGAGGCTTCTCAGAAATACAGTAGCGTTCAAATGATCTAGCTCAATCGTTTCTGTCCTGCTTAGAGAGATTTTATATTTTGTATTGAAACTTTTATTGTGCTTGCTGTATTGTAATAAATATAAAATATTACCAGGTCTATATAAAGTATCAGTTTATAATTTGCCATTCATGCGACGAGCTGTAGCATGGACAAATTATTGTTATTATTATTATTCCTCTATTTCACGAATAAAGATGTTATGAGTCGGTTGAATAGAAAATCTATTCCGAGTTAGAACCAGCTTTCTAAGGAGCAGTTGTGGGGACTGTCGGTACCTCTATAATCCTTTCGCAAAATGTGTGCTGTTCTCAAAGCTATTTCTTCCCAGTCCTTTGAATGACCTATGATTGTAGCCAAGTTCTTACACAAATTTTGCGGAACAAATCCCAGAGTTCAGATAACTATCGGGACGACCTGTGCATTTACATCACATATTCGGCTTATAACGATTTTCAAACACTTGCATTTATGATGTTTGCCTGCCTCCTGAGTTACGACGTTTAGATCGCACGCCACAGCAATATTTATATAGACAAATTTTGTTGTTGTTAGATGTTGTTAGAATAGGCCACCTTAGACCACGCGTGCATACACCCTGCATTTACCGGGGCTCAATTTTATTATTTCGGTAACAGGTGTATGTATTTTTTTATTAAGGGATCAGCATTTAGCTGGATACTATTTTTATCCCTTAGGGTTGTTAGTAGAGGTCTGCATTCTCCGCGATTTTTACCGACCAGCGCTCGCTCGCCTCTCTTCTCTCGAGACCACGCGCTCGCCTGTCCTTCGGCCGGTTGCGGACTCCCGGTCGCCGGCGGCCGACCGAGACTCGGTCGGTTGTCGATAACCGGCGGACCCCGTTCAGGCGAATTGCGCGTCGCAGTAATCAGCCGCCACGTCGGAGTAAATATCTAATGCCACGTTTCAGGAAAAGGAAGGAGTATTAAATGGTTTTTAAAATAAATGACCAGTAATTTCGTTTTTTCAAAATTTAATATATAGACGAATTTTAATAATAATTTTCAAATAATAAATTTTAATATCAAAAAGAATAAAAAGCTTTAAAAATCGACTCCTCGGACGCACTGGAGAACCTCAAGTGGATCTATTGCAGTTCTGCCTGTGAATTCAAAGAAAAGGCATTCACAAGTTTTAGAGATAAATTCCGTTCTTTGTAAAGACTAGACATCCGATGTTTAGTAAATTGCCTATTTTATTCTAATGAACATAAAATCATTAATTTTCCTTAATTTTTTATGGTGTAAATACAAATGATCTGATAAATTTAGATGCAAGTGCAGTGAAATGTATTAGTACCTTTCCCTTCCAATTTTGTATTTTTGTTGCCTTTTTCCAAATATTGTTGTTATTGTTGTTGTAATTTTCAAGTATCTGAAACGCAGGTCTTAGTTTCCTAACCCGGCAGTAGGCGCGCGGGGTGCCTCAGTCACCCCAGCATTATTTTTAGCTCATTGTACTTTTAGTTTTATTTATAATCTTGCGAGCTTCTCAATACCTTTCGAGGAAAGCTTTGTGCACATATGTCGACCCTTCTCTTTCAACTGCTTCCTGTTCTTTCCTGGAAATTTCGTCGCAAAGGCGATGGCGCGCTGCGTGGGGGCCACCGAATCACCTCGCGCAAACTTTGTTATCGCTTCCTGCCACGTTGTTCACAGTAGTTCACCCAAAGGAAGGGGGTCTCGTGGAGCTTCAGTACTACTCCACAGAAGCCAATGATTCACAATTACAGCTTTTACGATATTTAATTACAATTAATCGCTTATCTTGTATTGAAACCAAACATAATGGAGTAATTGAAAAATATTACGTACATATAAAACTTTATATGCATCATTTCGTGAATACATACTTTTGCCGAATTTAAAATAATGTTAAACAACGTGTATATATAATAGTAAATAATGTATTTTGAATTATTGAGTTCAATAGGCTGATGTGCTGTGAGCGCTGTTGTTTGGCTGCCGACTGAATCGACCAATTCAGAGGCCATGGCGGCTTACATCAATTATTTCACTATTTCACAATAAATTAGTACGCCCAAAAACGACAAGACGTTTTGACGCAAGGAAAATAGTACCCACCTCATTTTTGTTTAGCTTATGCGTTTTTCTTATATACTCGTGAAATTTTGACCAAATATTCATTGTATATAATAAATATGCCTTATATTCGGGTTTGTAAGAAAATTAAATGACATTACAATTGGTACGAAACGAATTATTTTCCCTTAAGCACTATAAATATAAAAAAAAACAATATAAAAATGCATGCAATAAAGGCTTTAATTTATTTTCAGACTCTTTGTCTTAATTCTTTCAAAAAATGTGTTGTTTTTTTCTCAATAACATTATTTCCAATCAATCGACAAATTGTTACTTTTCAACAAATTAATCATTTAATTGAAATTTTATTTCTTTCGATTACAATGAATTGAAAGAGTTTTGCGATCACTACGCGCAGCGACTTTATATCCCGTACATGCATCGAGCATGTTTAATGTAGTAGATTGAAGCTGCAAACTAATAAATACAATTAGATTACTATACTTTAACCTATTGAAAGGTCACGAAATTCAGCACTTCGTCAATTTTAAATATAAAGTTCAAGTCTTTCCGTTACTGTTGTAGACGAAACTTTGAATTTTGATGTTTTCACAATTATCACAACACTTTCACTAATAGTTCAAAACTTTACGCAAATTTCAATTAATTTTCAGAGCGGAATAAATATTAGTAGTCTTTACACTGTTCAAATAAACGTTTGTCCGTTACGCCGTCTTTTAAACCAAATATTTGGAATACTTCTTTTTCACTGCTTCGGACAATATCAATCTCTTTCAGCTTAACTGCAACAAGTAAAGAAGACAGTTTAGCAGCAAAAGTCACCTGAAATATGTAGAAAAGTAGCTGAAACAATTCAAATACTAAGATCCATTCCCTACCCAAGCACGCGTTTGCTGGTGGAGCGCTGCGTGACCTTGTGAGGCGAACTGTTACACTGTTACATTAAATTTCCGTTAAACACTAGCCTCAAAACAATCAAAATTACTCAAAAATATGCTTATCTAACATATGACAATATGTACATCATTGGATTTGTCTTTTTACGCTCGTCATGGTAGATTGAACAAATATGTATAGTTCCATTTGGAAAAAAAATTACTTCAAAAATCTCGTAAAATACAAGTCATAAAATAGAAAAGAATACAAATATCAATTAGTCCCATTCCCTCATGTACTTCAATGAAAACTGCATTGCAATATCTTCAACCGTTCAAAAGTTATATGAGGTGCTAAAGTTACGAGACTCACCTCTATGTAGTAAATTACTTCCTCTAACACTTGGTGTAGCCAGAATCCATGATTTATGGGTGATTGATGCCGAAAAATCGATTGACGGCAAAATGTCTGTCTGTACGTCCGTCTGTATGTCTGTCCGACCGTCTGTGGTCAGTGCTACCTCCTAAACTGTTTAGCCGATTTTCTCCAAAATTGATATTCCTCAATCGATTTGGGCGACCTCGAGGCTTTGGTAGGTGTCAAACGGATATTCTGTTTTTTGAGGTTATTTACATGGAACGTCAAAATATTTTCAAATTTTTCTCAAAACTGGTTTCAATTTTTTTATGAATCTTTGTCCTTGAATAGCGTAAAGGAGAATGATACATGTCTAATGTTCTTTGAAATCCCTGATGTTTCGAAAATTGAAAAAGTGCAATTGTTTGGGTCATCTTCCTACAACTACAATATTGAAGATATTTTTCTAATCGAAATCTGTTATTTAAGACATTTGTGTCATTGTAAGCCAGATTTTGAAATAAGGTCATTTTCAGTTTTTCGAAAATACGAGTAGTATTCGTCTAATTTTGCGCGAAATATAGGCAATTTACAATTTTTTAACACTTTTTTTGAAAAATCGCCCCAAATTCTTTTCTTTAAATTTTCTAATCGTATATATCAAGAGACGGTAAAAAATATGGTGCTAGCCCCATTTTCAGCGAACTCTCCGTGTTTCGAAAATTCTATAACTTAACATTTCAAAATTACAAAATTAAAGTTAAAGGTTTTTGCCTTAAACAAAGTCTGTTGTAAAAACTGAGCTCTTTAAAAAATGTTATGTATAATTTTTGACAAACATAGTTTTCGCGAAATTTGTGTCTGAAGTTAATGAAATTTCTAAAAAAAATTGTTCTAAAACCACTTTTTTCCAAACGTTTCCGTTCTTTCAAACGTTTTCCATGGATAGAGGGACGTTCAAACGAATGGCGTGGGTCTTATTTTCGTTGAACTCAATGAATTTTCGAAAAATGAAATTTTAGAAATAATGCGAGAAAGCATGTGCTGTTTCAGATATACTATTTTTGCTTTCATTGCACTTGCGCAGGAAATGCCTAGAGAATTCTAAACGTCGCTAGAAGTCTCTACTGTCTGTGCGCCAGGCGATGGACCTCGCGTGCGATTTGCCTTGTGCTCGCTTTTGGGGCTTCATGGGCATTTCAAAATTGCGCCTTCTAGAGCTGTGTTGTGCCTTCTGTTACCCGTGTGCGAGGACCTTCGAACACATCCTAAGGAACAAATTCCTTAAAAAATTAATTTCAGTGTTATCACAATCACTTCTCTGTGCATGACTATTCAATTTACCTGTTTCTTTCAAACGGCAAAACGCCACTGTGAACGCACGTGCGCCCGGCTGTCTTTTCGATGGGTAACGATGCTAGTATTATTGACTAGCTGCACGCGGATTTCCATTGCAGAAACCATAGGCAAAAATCATGTCCCGTATTCGGCATTCGTAAATGTCGCCATTTCGGCAGTCCAAGAAACACCGAGAGCACAGAGCAACTCGACAGCCAGAGAAGTGACAAGCCCCAACGCGAGGTGAAGCCGTTTGCTGACATGCCGTAGCCCATGTTACACGACCACAAGCGCATAGTCCTAAGTTTAACGTTATTTACGACACTAAATGACAAAAAGTATCCGATTTTGGTAAATTCTATTCCGGCGTATCTATCCGTTCTATCTAGATTTCGGCGTATTAGCAACGAGGACTGAATCACCCTGTATATTGAGCAATTGTTTCTTTTACATCTCGAAAGGAATGGTTTGCGTCTCTTGGAAATCGAACATTTCCACATAACCTTTCCTCCAAACTAATATTCGTTGCATACTTCTCACGTTTTTACTTTGTACACAATGAAGAACATTGAAGAACATTTAGACCTCTCTTTTGATTGAAATAAACTACACGCTAAACCATGATATCAGATAACTTTACACTAACCAAAGAGTTAAATGTCATGAATTTAAATATGAGGGCCTTCTGAAACTGATTCAAAATCATACTCGGGGCTTCAAAAGGTGATTCGTGAACGGGGACATGTTAAGATATAAGCCCCGCCATGTGCCATCTTCCAGCCGCTAAGCCAGCGCCCGTAATGAAATGTAAGGAAATTGAACCTTGCATGAAAATGCTCGATAGTGCATACATTTTATATTTAAAATTTTGTGTACATTTCGTTACACAAGGTACAATTTCACCAATGCATTAGTGACGGAATGATACTGTAAATTGTGAAGGCCGAGTTCGACCTCCAGAAATTAATACAAATAATTTCAAGTACCTATCCTTCCAAGCACAGATACTGAAAACTCTAAGATGAAATAACAACTTTCAGATGCATTCATATCTCGAAGCACGAATGAGTCAAATATATGTAAATTGGTGCAGGAGACGTACTCACTGCCATTACTATATTGTTCACTTCTGACAGCCACCTACATATCAACTTTATGTCAGAGACGGTGGGTAAATGACGGGGGATTTTCTAATGGTTGCTTGAAATCAGGAGCGAATTTATTTCTTAATTTTAAAGTTAATTGCTTGTTAATTTGATAATGTATTGGGTGTATGTTAATTTAAATTATGTATGATGCAGGTTGTGGACCAATATCATACTCCTATTGACATACGTCTCTACATGTGCTGTCTGCTGATTCCACTCATCTTGCTGAATTGGGTGCGGAATCTCAAGTTTCTGGCGCCGTTTTCCACACTGGCGAATATGCTGACTCTGGTGGGATTTTCCATCACGCTTTATTACCTGTTCAACGACACCTTCAACCCTTCCGACCGACGAGCAGTTGGGCATTTGCAGGAGTTTCCTCTTTTCTTCGGAACGGTTCTTTTCGCTTTGGAAGCCATCGGAGTGGTAAGTAAAACCCACAATTTCTCTTCTTTGCACTTTGTTCCCAATATTGTCACATTAATGATCGCAACGTCCAAATCAATATAAAATAGCAAGATTATTGAAGAGTTTATGAAAGGTAGTTTGTTAAAGTAAAAAACGTGTAGATCATTATGATCTACACGTTTGTGAATATATATATATATATATATATATATATATATATATATATATATATATATATATTCACACATACACACACACAAGATGGACCACCTAAGTTGGCCATAGCAAATATCTTCAAACGGTTTAAGGTATCGAGATGCTATTTACGCCATGTTGTTGCTGATGATGGGGCAAATATCATATTTTGTTTTCTTGTGAGTACCGTATGTGATTTTGGAGATACTGACACAACTTTGGTTTTTTAAATGGAAGTATATATTTTTTTCTCCAACATTCTAAAGTTCTCTAAAAATGCATTGCAGTGATATAAATATTGTTAATATTCGAAAAGTATTTATTGCAATAACAGTGCAATTTAAACGCCATGCTGCAGCACGCAAAGACAGCTGATCTTGCGGATATCTAACACGTGAGTCGACGCACCTTGTCGGAAAACGTGAAATTTCGCCGATTCCTGTGCTCTTGCTGGAAATCCTAATGACCTCAGTTTTGCACTTTCACAAGTTCTACGTGCAAGGCTGGAGAGTTCGAAAACACATTGATTTCAACGGAGCTGGTGTATCTAAATACCTATATTAAATTTAAATTTGGGGAGCCTATCGTTTTCCAGGGAAAGAGAAGAAAAGCACGTGTACCCTGAGAAGAAATCACAGTACTTTTGTTTCCGTTTATTTAATCATTTTGTAACAATTCTGTAGATTTGCTTTGATGTCTCTTCGAGAAGACATAACATTCCGCAACAAAATTCACGTATACGATGTCAGCATGGTCAGCTGTCCTTGCTCGCTGCAGCATGGCGTTTATCAGTTCTAATTAAACTGTTTTTGCATTAATACTTTTCGAATTTAACAATATTTATATCATTGCATTTCATTTTTAAAGAACTTGAGAATACTGGAGAAAAAAATATATACTTCCTTTTAAGAAACCAAAGTCGCAACAATATCTCAAAAATTACATACGGTACTAACAAGAAAACGAAATGTGTTATTGGCCCCATCATCTGCAACATGACGCAAATAGCTTTTCGATACCTTAAACCCTTTTGAAGATATTTGCTGTGGCAAACTTAGGTGGTCCATCCTGTATAATTCATTACAAAATTGGCAACATTTTTCAACGCCATTTCTATATTCCTAATTTCCAATGCGCACAGAAATTGAAAGAAACTTATGCAGCCTTCGGCCACGTGAAAATAGTCTATGGTTACAATAGATACCAGAAACACGGGAAAATCCAAAAACAATGAGTTTTGATTTTGACTGAAAAATGGAAATATTGTGTTATTCCGAATATTTTCATACTGGGAGTCCAACAATTCTCATCCTCATTGCATCACTGTTTACGGTACAGCTGACGTCATGCGACAGTAAGGTCCTGGGGGCTGCCCATCGGTAAACTTTTATTATTCACGTGTTGCGTAATGGAACAGTAACTGATCTTCAGATATTCTTAATGTGCAAAGGACTGTTGTACTCTGTATAAACTGTATTATGTGTATTATGTTTATTATGTTATCGTGTAATACTGTGAAATTCTGTTATCGCAATATTCGTGAAGACAGATTTTGGTAGAATATTTAATTTGTTGCAGTGTATTTGATAAACCATTTTCTGTTGTATTGTTCAGTAGCATTTTTGCTGCAGCATGTGACTAGTTGTGTATTACTTTACTAATTTGTGTAGAATCTACAACACAGAAAAATTTCCGTTTTCACTAATATTCATAGGCTTTTATTTTTAGAAAAAAGTAATCAAGTTTTCTCTTGTTTAATGTGTAAATATTTCATCTGTATCATTATCAGTAATCCTTTCAATGCTGAAATTTGTTGACCTTCCATAAGATACATTTTACAGTCCGTTTACACCATCTGGGTCCATCTACTTCTTATTGTTACTCTCCAAGACGCATCACTAGTCAGACTGTTGAGCAACAGAAAGCAACACTGTGAAATTTTGAAGCCAGGCACCACTGACTGCTCACAAGACATACACCATATCAATTTATAAAACAGAATAATATTAGCATTTTATATTATGAAATATATTTTCACCATAGTAATAATCTTCACAATCCTGTTTTACTAGCAACAAATTCGTGCGAAGCAGAACACAAGGGATAACGTCAACACGTAAACCTACGCGTCCTACCCTGTTTAAAAACATTCGTACTGAGTAAACATATGAAACTAATCTTAGCAGGTAGCAATGGGCACCGTACTTCCTCCCTTCTCATCAACCTTTCAGTTTCAGCCGTATTCAAGCCTGACGGGACGTTTACGGACGTGACTGAAGTGTTTGGGCGGCATTTTATATTTTTTTACAAGAAAATAAATAACGATTTGCCGTTCAAAATACTTGTTTGTAGTCTTCACTCTGCCCTTCTGATATAACTATAGCCGGGCAAAACGCATTCTATTATCGATCGTTCTCGCCGGCTTTGCTTTCTCAGTCTGGGAGCCTCGAAGGTCGCGCGCGCGCTCCTTATCTGCCAGTTGAAAGCTACACGTAGGTCTCACTCGAGAATCGAAACTACCGGAACCGCTCGATTCTCGCTTGCATCAACATGGTAACTTTTGAGACAACAGTGAATGTTCCAATCATTACTACCTCTGAAAAATATTTAAGTGATTGCTCTCGCAACAGCGCCTAATGACGCAGCAGAGCGACATTGGATGTTGTGAAATATATTTATGAACAACGAGCAGTGAAGAGTCGGTTAAAACAAAGGACCATGGCACTGTACTAAGAATAATTGCCTAAATGTTTCTAACGAAGTTTTTTAAAAAGTGTAAAGTTGTGTATAATGCCGGTATTTTTCTCCTGGTGTAATACTATAAATAGACAGAGAACAGTACAAAGAGAAAAGAACTTGTTCTAAAACAAATAAGGGTTTCGAAAACGTTTTTTTCAGTCAGGGCGTTGGAGAAGACAGGTCCGTGAGGCGAGTAGGGAGGATGGTGTGTGGCGTCTTAGAAGGGAGGCGCCGCTGACCCACTCGCGAACCCGATATGGGGGACGGGTCACTATGACCGACTGCGATTCGCTAGGGACTAAATGCATTGTCTGCATTCAGACAAAGACGAAAGGTGAATTCTGTAGGAAATCTAGATGCATCATAGGGGACTTGGACACGACAAAACCAATAGCGTTGTCTAGTGACATTGTTTTGTCTAGTGACAACACAATGGGTCGCCCAACAGCGAGTTAAACTCGCAACGTCACCGACGAACTAAAGTAACAGACCACTGAGACAAGACATATGACTAAATCTCCTCCACCGATATCATCACGCGTGTAGGAGGAACAATGAACGGCTAGTGATGGAGGGAGGCACCGAGATGTGATGGAAGTTAGCACGAAAGTAAACTTCACTTAGAAACTTCTTTCGAAAAACACTCCTGAAAACGTGACCACGTGAAAAGAATTTTACTTCTAGAAGTATTGATTCGACAACCTTTCTTCTAGAACGATTCCCCCCCAGCGATGGATGATCCCGAGGAAAAAGCATGCACTACTCCTACAGGCCTAATGACCTTAGCCGTTGGCGCGCCCGGATCACTTATTACTCGTTCACTTTACATTTGCAGACGGCAGAATTAGGAACTAATGTTGTTTGAAAGTGAAGGCCCGAACACACAACCGCGAATACACGAATGGTCCCGATGTCAATCAGCATGTGACCAATCAGCTGTCTCCGAAGACAGCGCAAGCGCTACGGACACAGCTGACGAATTATGCCTTTCTGACAGTGAGCTGGAGTCGCGCCCTTAAATAATTGAGGAAATATACAATAAAATAGATCACACCACTCGCTATTCACAACATTCCCGTACAATATTTTTATTTTTTCTTTGCACTTATCTACTGCTTAATGGTTATGTTCTTGCCACGCCGGGGTGGTGTGTGCTGCTCACCGTCATCTATATCATATTAAACGGTCAGTATCTACAGCAGTCGCGCGTTTCTCATTCAGTCGGCGGTGACTTCATGTAAACAGATCGCAGCGCTCCGTCTGCAAATGTTAAGGGAACGAGTAATACAACCAACCATTCCCTGCGAGGGAGGCTCGCGAGCGGGCGCTCGTGGAGAACCACCACACGAGCAATTTTACAGCCTC
Organism: Acheta domesticus; assembly: GCA_031308135.1. NCBI lineage: Eukaryota > Metazoa > Arthropoda > Insecta > Orthoptera > Gryllidae > Acheta > Acheta domesticus. The sequence goes on along the minus strand of JAHLJT010008446.1, from coordinate 172,595,167 downwards.
AGCGTCAAGCACGCTTGCGACACTGCCGAGCGCCCGGTGGTCAGCATGATCCGTGGTTATTATCTCAATTATGCTAGCAACGGACGTGTGTGCCGCAGTGTACTTGTTCATTTCGAACAATTCCTAAGTAACCGTGCTCTCTACAACAAAGGCATTATTGATGGGAATGACCGCGAACTTAAGTAGCGGTGTTGGCGAGGTCGACACCGCTCATCGGTAGAGAGATGTCAAAGAGTGGCAGTGTCAAGCTGGCACATCCACTATAGCACTATTACATCAAACCAAACAGATACTCATTTAGTACTCATTTATTACTAAGTTATTACCCAAAATTAAATGTATAACTTCTCTTTATGAAATAAATGTGGTTGTGCTGGCGTCACTGTCAGCTGCCACACCCAAATTTTAAAAAAAATGGACACAATCGATTCAATCTAATACGAATATATAGGTGCTGATTTATTACTAATTTATTACCCCAAACAGACATTTATTACTGATGCCGTTTATTAAATAAATTTTGTTAAAACGCCATAGGTATGCAACCATGACAGAGTATTATAGTAAAGAGGACGAATGAGCACAATCAATACAACCAAATAGATAATTAAATACACATTTATTACTAATTTTCCCCTGAACAGAAGTTTATTACTGTTGCAGTTATTAAATAAATATTGTTCAAACTTAATCATAGTCATCGAATCATGCGAGATATTCGAGTAGGGTACTAGGGTACGAACAGACACAATCAAATAAAAACAAGTAGATAACTAAAATACACATTCAATACTAATTTATTACATAAAGTGTAAAGTAATTTGTTACATCAAATTTATTACTCTTGATGTTTATTAAATAAATATTGTTACAAACTGAATCATAGTTATGCAATCATGCTACATATTCGAGTATGATAATAGAGCACCTCCCCCTCCCTCCCTCTCCCCCTCTCTCTCACTCTTTCTCTCTTTCCATGGTGGGGACTGCGGCGCCTGCAAACTGTTGAGGAACACGAGCCGACAAAATGAGTTCGCCATCAAAGGTGTATTATGCGAAATGACAAATTTCAGCCCTTTTAACCTGCATTATATTTCAATACAGTTAGAACAGTTAATACAATTGACTTATTGGCAGCATACTACTTTCCCGTGTTGTGATCCCAGATTCTATTCTCGGTCGAGACAAAACTAGAGTTGTAGCTTTGCTTTAAAATCGTCTCAGTTCTGTAGCTGGGTGACGAAGAAAAGCTCAGGCAGGCGGATTTCGCTGGTAATCGTGAAGGGAATATCTCATATTCGCCTCTTACCCCTCAAGCATGGGAATTAACTTAGGCCAAGGCGTGGGGGACATCGTTACCTAGTCGACAAAGTCGGACAATCGAACCAAAATGACAAATACGTTCCTTAGTTCCTCTTCTAGGTGGAACAACAATCAAATATTTGCATTTTTAGCGAAAACCGAATCTGATTCCTTGTTTTTGGTTTTTCTCGAGTTTTTGTTTTTCCTGGGTATCTAACAAAACCATAGAGAGCTCTCACATGGCCATAAACGGCTTATTTTCTTTCAGTTTCCGCACAAACATGGAATTAGTAATATAGATTGTAATCGTTGCAATGAGCTGCAACCCTCGAAGACTGCACAAAGAAGATTGGGGTAACGTATAAATGGGCTAAAATATCAATGTCATTTAAAAGAACTCATAATGACAGTGTGGTGGGATGAATTCCTACGAAATTATTTTTTATTGGCGTGCGTGATGATACTTAGAAAATTGAGAGCTTTTTAAAAAGTAGGCTTTATGATTTTTTTTTATTTCTACATGCATTGGGTTGAAAGAAGCAATGATCGTAGCTTATTTTAATAGCTATTTTAAAATAATTATATGATAGTAAAATGGGTCACCTTATACAAAATGTCCGAATATTTCTACCGAGTGATGAAAATAATACCACCGATTTTCATTCATTGCGCATGCGAACTCTGCAAGAATCGTCTCATATCTGCACTAGCTTTATCACACGGAGAACATGTGAAACAGCAGAATGATTACACTACTCTCCTATACGCTTTGGCCATGCCTCACACGCCCGGAGGCTGCATAATTTTCCTTCACATTTTTTCGCGTATTTGAAAGTAGTACTATACATGTGTTTTTACATTTTTCTCGAGATCCAAGATATCTAACAAAACCATAGACACCTCCCAAAAGTCTGAAGGCTGCACAGTTTTCTTTCCATTTCACACGCATTGGAAATTACTAATATAGATTTGTATTTAAAACTAGTGCTAAAACACCTTGTACTTTCTCGTCCGTATTTTCACGCAAAATTACGCGAAAAAAAACTGAAATTTTCGAAAAGTTGCACGACCTTATTTCACAATCTATCTTTAAGGGACAGATTGCGTCTGGGGGAAAATATCAATCTTTAATATTTTTGTTGTAGGAAGAACTCCGAAAAAAATTTTGAACTATGGCAATTTTCGAAAAAAATAGGGTTTTAAACGAACATGAGACCTGCACCATTCTCTTAAACGTCCTTCACAATATCCAACAAAATATATTATCAAAAACGTTGGAGCTTTTCTTTGAAAATTTGGAAAATGTCCCAGGGACTACCCCCAAAATTAAGGCAGCTGTCTGCTTGAAAAAAAAAAAATTCTAGAATTTTGGGTGTTTTTGGTTTTCACTTGTACATTTAATTTCTTTATGCTTTTAGAGATAAAATAATTTACATTTTTTCTATTTGTTTATAAATAATTGGCAGAAATGCAATGTTTACTTCAAACATCATCACTCTAGCAACAAACGTATATATTTTGATATTTATTTGTTTAATTAATCACAATTGAATATTCTAGTGAATGAACTAGAATGGTAAAGGTATTATAAAAAGAGTCAGGATTTGATTATTTGAGAAAAATAATAGTTTATAAATTTATTCTGGTGATTTCAGTTGATAAAACTTTAGAGACAGATTAACTATTCTAGTTCATTCACTAGAGAAAATAATGGATTACATGGTACAAAAATAATTTATTATTATCTTTAATAGTTTGTGATTCATGTTTGACATGCATGAATGTCCTGAAAATTCCCAATTCGGAAAAATTCATCTGAAGTTCACTTACTAAAGGGCTTGACGGTTGATACTCGCTTCGAAAAAAAATATTTCTCAAAAACTAAAGAACGTAGCAAGAAACTGTTTAAAGCATTTAAAGGAGAATAAAACAGAGAACCCCATTAAAAATTGAAAACACGAAATTTCACGATTTTTCATCATTCTTAGGTAGACAGTTAATTATAACATCGGTTTCAATTCAAGGGGCCGCGACATCAGTCAGATATTGAGGAATATCAGTATTGGAGAAAAGAGGCTGAATGGTTTATCCGCCAGCTTTGTTCACAGACGGACCAGCAGACGAACGAGCAGATGGACGGGCAGACGGACGAGCAGACGGACGTTCAGACGGACGGACGGACAGACAGACAGACAGGAGGACGGACGGACAAACGTTTTGCCGTCATTCGAGTTTTTGGTATCAAGGACTCACAAAATGGATTCTGTCTATACTGCGTGTTAGAGGATTTTTTCTAAATTTAGCAACTGTTTTTAATCCACGATTTCGTTACCAGGGCCCTGTAAGAGAGTTTTCTTACTTTTAACACTAAGAAGAGTTAGAGAATTCGCCGTTTTTTCACGCAGCATTACATAACTTTCTCCCTACTCCGAAGCGAGAAAATACAATTCGAGAAGTCGTATCTTCAAAAAATAATTTGATGACCGCGCCAAGAGGAGCCCTCACCAAGTGACCGGCCAGGCGTGCTGTGATTAGCTGGCGGAGAGCCCGTCTTGGTTTTCATAGTAGCGGTGGGAAACATGCAATCCGTACGCTGTGAATGACAAACGAAGAGGCTTTCCCCACGCTATTCATCGGTGTGCCATAACCTCTTCATTCACATTGCTATAAAAATATTTAATGTCTTAACAAAATGTGTAATGAAATATGTGAAAAATTCGTAAATTTTCCAAAAACTATCAAATCTATGAAACAGTTGGAATTTGTACATTGTGTTCCTGTAATGGAACAGACGAATTCGCTCCAATGCATGAAGGAAACTTCCGAATCTATCTTTGAAATGAGACCAATTTCGACTCGTCCCCCTTTCCCATAGAAACTTCAAAATATGCGTCAAAACTCCAAAATCGTCCTAAAACAATTAAAAATATCGGAAAATGTACAAAATATTGTCCCTTAGTTGGAATCAATCCCTCCCACAGCCGCTAAAAACTACATTTAAAAATTCAAAAATTGAATGAAAAATGATGTATAAAAATGGCATACGTAAATAAAAAGTTCAATGGGCAAGAAGGCCTAGAAATGTAATTGCCCCTCTTGTTTTAGGCTGTGCATGCCTATCATACGAGAAAGTAAAATTTAACGAACTTTTTCTTCATACCTAACTTTTTTTTCATATTTTTATTTGCAGATACTTCCTCTTGAAAACCAAATGAAGAAACCGCATTCATTCGTGGGAAGGTATGGTGTCCTGAATGTGGCTATGGTAGTCATAATTTTTCTATACGTTGGAATGGGTTTCCTTGGGTACGTGCGATATGGAAGTCATGCCCAAGGAAGTATTACATTAGACTTACCGGAGGAAGAAATGTAAGTGCAACAAACATGCGCGTATCTCATTAAAAGTAATAGGGTTCTATAATGTTAAATGTGATGTGTAAGATTCAGTGGTGCAGGGTGAATATGTAGAAAAAGTAACGATAATTCATATTGCCTCTATTGTATTGTGACTTATTTATTGACTCGCCTACATACTTAAATACTATATTTGTTATGCTGTAAAAGTTGGATGTATTGTCAGCCAGTGAATCATTTTGCTTGAAAGAAATTCTATTTTCCTTGTCATGCGTAAATTGAGATAATTGTGAGCAAATGACACCATCATCACATCATCGATATTTTCATCCACTTTCCCATGCATGCTGAGGGCAGAAATAATAAGAGATTTCCTTAAGTGGAAAAGCAGATCTACGTCAATTCAAAAGAAATATAATGCTGCTTCTGCATAATATATTACATTACACATTTCTATATTTTACATTAACACATATCAAAAGGTGGATGTAAAGTTCCAATTTAATATTTATATCTAAAATTCATAATTATAATTTGAATTTGATAATGAAACATTACTATAATGAATTAAAGTTAAAATGTTAACACTGTTAAAATTAACCTGTTAAAATAATCTGGGTGAGGATATCAATTTCTGCGGCGCAATTTTTGCCGATTGCAATGAAATAGTTAAATTGTGCGAAGCGAAGCAAAGTTCTTAAAATAGAGATTTCAAGCTTTAATATTTTCTAAATTAAAAGTATTTTGAATCAAAACTATTGGAGCTATGGCCGTATGAAAAGTAGCTTCTATGGTTTTAACGCAAAATGGGACATATTCGGGCTAGTTTGGCATATTGTTTGAGTGAAAAAACTAATGTTTTATGATCCTAAAATTAGTGGGCACCACCGCAGCCAAAATCCGTTGATAAAAATAACTTAAAATAATGTTTATTCGTTACTTTCTAAAAAGTAGTGAAAGGCGAAAATGGGGTGTTTATGAGGTTTGGGGCACCCCTAAACCCATTTTAAAAACAGTTTTATTGGTGCCGATGTTTTTCTTGCATCGAAAACTATTTTTTTATTAACGTAACTAACTACTAACTAACTTACTAACGTACTATGTAAACTAAGCCATTGGCTTCTATTTTTTCGATACAGCATATATATATATATATATATATATATATATATATATATATATATATATATATATACATACACATACAGGGTGAGTCACGTAACTTTACCACCTCCTGTAACTTTTGAACGGTTGAAGATATTGCAATGCAGTTTTCACGGAAGTGAATGAGGGAATGGGGCTAATTGATACGTGTATGGATTTCTCTTTTATTACTTTTATTTTACGAGATATTTGAGGTAACTTTGTTTTTTCAAATGGGACTATACATATTTTTTCAGTTTATCATAACAAGCGTAAAAGACGAATCCAAAGATATAAATATTGTTATATGTTAGATAAGCATTTTTTGAGTAATTGTGATTTTTTTGCGACTAGTGTTTAACGGATATTTTCATTGTAACTGTCAGCCCCACAAGGTCACGCAGCGCTCCCCCAGCAAACGCGGGGTCGGGGAAGGGAAGGGATTTAAGTACTTGAGGATACGAAAAATATTCACAAAACTGTTGCACTTTTTCCTGAACTCTCCTTTTCATCTTAATCCATTTTCAGTAATTTGGGTTTCTTAGGGATTGAAAATACGGATTTGTTTTAAGTAGTATTTATTGAAATAAGATTATTCTATCCCTAAGTTATTATTATATTCGTATTAACATTGAAATTGTTTGTTCAAATATACAATATATTTTGTACAGTTTTAATTATTTATTCTTATTATGCTTTGTTTCAAGATCCCATTACTACGTATCTTATGAAATCCCATTAAATGGAGTTGAAGTTATAAACAATTTTATTACAATACAAACTTATGACAAATCCTTATTTTCCATCCTTTAATTCCTTCAATCAAAGAAAGACGAAAATGTGAAAATGTAGAAGGATGGAAAGCACAGTTCGGGAAAAAACTGCAATGGTTTTGTGAATACTTGGAATACTATGTTTCGTATTTTCAAATAAGATCCCTCCCCTTCCCTTCGCCGGGCGCACGTGTGCTGGTGGAGCGCTGCATGACCTTGTGTGGTGGACTATTCAAAACGTCCGTTAAACCCCGGTCGCAAAAATCAAAATTAATCAAAAAAATCCTTATCTAACATATGACAATATGTACATCATTGGATTCGTCTTTTAACGCTCGTCATGGTGGACTGAAAAAATATGTATAGTTCCATTTGAAAAAACAAAGTTACCTAAAAAATCTCATAAAATACAAGTGATAAAATAGAAATTAATGCACGTATCAATTAGCCCCTTTCCCTCATGCACTTTCGTGAAAACTGCATTGCAATAACTTCAACCGTTCAAAAGTTACAGGAGGTGCTAAAGTTATGTGACTCACCCTGTGTGTGTGTATATATATATATATATATATATATATATATTCATATATATATATATATATTCATTCCTTTTTTAATAAATTATCTGCAGAGAGTGGAGACACCAAACCCTAGCTAATGCTTTCTCATTCTGTGATTGCACTGTGAACGTTTCACATGCTTGTTTTCTTCTGCACATTTTTGTTTTCATTTCCATACATAATATTGTTTTTAATTTATCTTTCAGTTTGGCCCAAAGCGTCAAAATTATGCTAGCAGTCGCAATTTTTGTCACCCATGGACTTCAGTGTTACGTAGCTGTAGATATTTCATGGAATCACTACTTACTGCCATTGGTGGAGAAGAGACGGCATATCTTGGTAATGGAGTATATGGTTCGAACAAGTCTTGTTCTTGTAACGTGTAAGTATCACGGAACGTACCACACAAAACTATACTACGAAACACGATTTATTTCCGCACAGTTATACTATTGTTAAACTAGTATTAAGTAAGAAATGCCATGTTGCTGCTACCTAGAAATAAAAATATAGACAGGTGGATCGATAGACAGATGGATAATCTCACCTTGTTCTAATTGATTATGATCCGGCTAGCCATGATAGCAAAAAACCGGTCAAAATATATTTCCAGCTAACCTGCAACACGTAATAAAAGCACTTAAGCGCACCAAATACAGTCTAATCGCTAAAAATAGCATCCCCTTGTGGAAGCCGAGCAAGAAGACTGGCAAGAAGTCAGACATAAATTAATAAAGAAGAAAGGAGAAAATAGAAACGATGTTATCAAGTAGCCGCGAAAGGCAGCAACTCATACGTCGATATTTTAGAAGAAATCAGCACAAAGATGAAATCCAAAGGGGATGGAGAAGATTCCAAGTTGAGGAAAAGAGAAATGGTGAATGCCTATTCGTCCTACAACAGAAAGGAAAAAGAAGAATCCCACAACATCTTCAAAGCAAAGCGGATGTAGTGGTCTTAACTAAGCGGTAGACAATCAACATTAGAGACACAATGAAGTTTTCCACAGAAAATGACGTAAAGGAAGCCATCTGCAAAGAAACAGGAGCACCGGATATGGAAGTGGTCTGTCATTTACGCCGCGGGACAAATACACAACTGGATGGCAGTGGCGTAGCGTCAGGGGACGCTAAAATGCTGAGCATCCCCACGTCAAATATTAATCAAAGAATCCTAAATATTGTGTACTTACAAGTGGTTCATTGAGCGAAACACATTTTGTATTAATATTAAAAGTGGTTTCCTGTGACTGAATTAGGCGCGTTGATACAAGCTGGCCTCTGATTGCTTGGATGCTAAAATGGTTCTAGCATCTGCCAAGGGATTGCGAAGGGCAATGACGCATGCGCAGACGGTGAGGTTCCCCCCTCCCCACCTCACCCCTCACCCAAAGATTCACGAGTTTCTGACGCTAGCGTACGACTGAGCAGGGCGAGGCGTATGAGCAAGATGTGTATAAGCAAGTTGCTCGTGCATAAAGCACGAGAGCGCAGCACACTTGACGCTGCCAGTGAAATATTTTTCTTTCTCACTTGACATTCTCTGCTTGATCATGGGCATTTAATAGGAGAAATAGTGTTTGCCTACTAATTCTTAATTAATATCTAACAAGATGAATTCTCCATAAAATATAGTAAATATTATTTTGGTCTGAACTGTATAAATGCACAAGTGATCTCATTGCCAATCGCGCATGAGAATTAAAGCTGAGCCATTGCATAATTTGCTTTCAAGAACTCTCCTGACATAAATCTGTTGAAGTATTGTAACATTTGTTTTGATAACATAGATTCTAGAAAACATTAAACATCATAATGTTTGTTGATATTGTTATTTGGCGTTATTGTTGAGCATCCCCAAACACGCGGGTCACGCTACGCCACTGCTGGATGGTTCTAGATAACAGCATCCTCGGTGACCACAAATATATAGAGAAGTCAGCGTACGAAATACGAGGCAGGAAACTGAAGGACGAGAACGAAGCTGAAACTCTCATGGAACGTGGCCAAATTATACCAGAGAGTACTAGAAGAGTTCTTGAAGGAACAAGAAACTTAACAAATTGAAGCGAACACAATGCTCAGAAAACACAAAATACTGAGGGGCGTGAAAAAAAACGCAAATGGAGGCCAGTAACCGGTTGTTAGCACATTTTGGTCGGCGCGGACAAGTTCCTGCGACATCCGCCCACCTGGGCACTCTTTGTGATACTCCCGCTAAATTATGGGAGATCTATGCTACACCAGGGTGTCATGGGGGCGCCAACTCCAAAGTTCGCGCGTCACACTTAAAAAAAATCAATCAACAATCAATCAATCAATTAATGATTGAATTAAACATTAATTGATCATTGTTTCCCCGCGCCTCGATGCGTGTGGCGGGTCGCCCGCCGCCCGGCCAGGTTGCAACCATCTACCCTCGGCGCCGACACCGATGACGTCACGTCGACATCACCACCGTCACCGCCGCTACCACCACCATCACGCCGTCGCCGCCCGTATCTCCCCCCGCCTACGTCCGCCCCTCCGCCGGCTAGCCGGCTGCCCGCCCCCCCTGCGCCCTGCCCGGGGTCTGAACCCGGGGCGGGGGCAGAGCCTGGCGGACAGCGGGAGAGATGGCTGGTGGAGTGTGGACCAAGCGGAAAGGGCTATGGTGGACCTCGAGCGTGAAGCATCCACGGTGGTGAAAGGCATTTTCTTGATATCTGCATTTGAGACCCTCTACTAGACAGCTGTGTAATTTGGAGGAGCTGTGGTGCTGCGAGAGTGGACTGGGTTGGAAAATCCAGCCATGTGTGCCTCGTAACCTTTCAATACATTCTGTAATGTTACATTAATTTGGGTTTTCTTGCTGTGTTAGTCAGGTAGCATCGCTTGGTCAGTGTGTGCCTTTAATTTTGTATTTTCGCAACATTGCAAGAGTTTTGTGAAATTGTTAAAGATTTTTTTTGTATTCTTTGACACCGGTCAATGTCCAAGAGTCCGAAAACAAACTCCATTCGAAAACCGATATACTGGTGGACTGACGAAATTTCAGAACAGAGAAATAAATGTCTAAAACCAAGACAATACACGCGCTCCAGAGCATCACAAACACTAAGAGAGACTATTCGACAATGCAAATAAGCCTGAAAAACGCTATCAACAATAGTAAAAACCGTAGCTGCTTGGAGGTATTAAAGGACCCATGAGCCAAACCTTACCAATTGGTCGCAACAAAACTGAAGTGCAGGCAGAAAACTCCGGATTGGATGACCGTTCATGGATAATCCAAATCATAAAGTCTCTGTTCCCAGCGCATCAGACTCGCGACGAAACAATGCCAACCATGTAAAATAATCGAAGTGTAAATGTTCACCACAGAAAAACTACAAACTAGTGGTGCTACAACAGAACATACTTCCTTGCATTGTTTCTAACTGATCCACTTCATTGTACTCTAGATAAACCTGCAAAAGTGTTTTCAACCAGGAATTTTTTTTGTTTGCGCGCCGTGACTCGAACTCAAGTTCTCCGACTTTACTTGCTGTGAGTCTCACCTCTACGCTATAGAAACGCAGCGAGTATCGAACTCGGACTTGTATTTTGAAAACGTTAACTTTTTGAAAATTTCTAAAATACGAAGAGTTCGCCGAAAATTGGAATAGTACCATATTTTTATCGGTCTTAGCGGTAATGCGAGGAAGAAATGTAGTAAAAATATTTTTTGCGAAAATATTTTTTTTTTACTTGCATAAATTTCAGACACTAATTACGCGAAATCACCTAGTTTATTTTCAAAGATTTTGTATATGACCTTTTTTAAAGAGCTGATTTTTACTTTCCCGTATACGTATGTATATACGGAGTAATATACGTAATATCGGGAAGTTATGTAATGCTGCGCGAAAAATGGTAAATTTTCGGCAGAAAAAAATTCGTTGCCGGGCACTGCTACGAAAAATGGATAAATCCAATTGCTATATTAGAAAAAATCCCCTAACACGTGGTGTAGCCAGAATCCCTGTTTTGAAAGTCCTTGATACCGAAAACCCAATTAAAAGCAAAACGTCCGTCCTTTCGTCTCTCCGTCCACCCGTCTGTGAACACTACTACACCATGCGTACGATGTTTTCAAATTGAAGATACCCCTATCGATCTGGCTCGAGTCAAAGCTTTGAGATTTTGAAAAAGATTCTGTAAAATTTGGGGGTACTTTAGATGAAGCCCCGCGGTTATTTTCAAAATTTTCTAGAAAACGGCTCCAAATTTTTTCTTCAAGTTTCTTGTACGAATAGAGTAAAATATACTTACAAAGGTGGCATAGGTCCGAATTTCGCGGTTAACTCTGAATTTTCGAAAATTGCAAAAGTTTGAATATTTTTCCCACTTCTTCCAACGACTACAAAATTAAAGATAAAGATTTTTTCTTCAAATAAAATTTATTCTCCATAGTGAGTTCTTTCTCTAAGGTCATGTTCATTTTTTTGAAAATTTTAGTAGTTTTCGCGCAACATTTCGTGCAATATGTAAAATTTTTAAAATATACAAAAACAAGATTTTCTAAAAAACGGCTCCAAATTTTTTCTTTAAACTTTTGGTAGGTATAGTGCCTAATGTACTCTATAAGATGGCATAAACGCCATATTTGTCTATTCTTTTGTTTTTTTCAAAAATTACAAAAATATATTTTTTTGACTGGTCTCGCACGTCGTTAATATTTACTTTAGCGGCGAGTTGTTCACAGTATTATATTTACGAGTACATTTACTTTAAATAATATCAAGTAAAGTTTCTCGAGAACTCGACCATTTTGTGTGAAAACTAGCTCAGAATTTCGCATTTTCAGAAATGCTCAAACACTAGTTTCTCATAAATTGCTCCAATTTGTTTTTCAAATCTTTGGAACAGATGGAGTTAATTGCACTCTTTAATATGACGTGTAGTTAATTTGAGGTATTTTTTTGTTTCTTCAAAAATTTCACAAATGTAATTTTTTTTAAGATCTCTCACACCTTTATTATGCACATTACCAGCAATTTGTAAACATTATTATATTATGTGAGTGTAAGTGTTTCAAATGACTTTAAATGAAGTTTTCAGAAAACTCAGATAGTTTGTGTGAAAAAGACCTTCAAATTTTGCATTTTTAGAGGCGCTTAAACGTCATTTTCTTAAAAACAGCTACAATTTTTTTAAAAGAATTTTGCTATTTAGGACGAGATTTTTTGTATTTTTTAATATTCTAAAATTAATATTTCCACCATTAAGAAACAGAAAAATTAAGAAATTCTCAAAAATATGTACTTTGGGCGGCGATAGATGGCAGCTGGCAAGAGTATGTGGCAATTTCAAATAGCTAGCGCAGACCCAAGGAAATAGGAAGCTAATACGAGAAAGTCTGTGCCATTCTGTAGCATCACTAGTTTAGAACAGACTTTGTTTAAGACAAAAATATCTATCTTCAATTCTATAATTTTGAAAGTTATCTTTTTGGGTATTTCAAAGATAAGGCGTTCACCGAAAATGGCAGTCACAGCATATTTTATTACAGTCTCTTGAGACATACAAGGAGACATTTTTAAAGAATTGGACCGGTTTTTTGAGAAAAAATGTTTACGAATTGCATAAAGTGTACAGCCGAATAAGGCCGTGAAAAGTGCCCAAAAACCAAATCGATAATCGCTGTATGGGTCATCCATAAATTACGTAACGCTAAGGGGAGGGAAGGGGTCTGAGGCAGCGTTACGCTGTTACACAGAGATAGGGAAGTGCGTTACAAGGGGGAAAGGGTTTTGAAAATACTCGAAATTTGCGTTACATAATTTCTAGACGGCCCCATATTTATACGAAATATAATAAAAATGCCGTAGTTCCCAAAAAATCAGCCTCCTAGGGCAATCTGTTGCAGGGACACAATGAGAAACGTGTTTTTGAGAAAAAATGTTTAATTCAATGAGAAACGTGTTTTCTCATTGAATCTCTGCAACAGATTGACCTAGGAGACTGATTTTTTGGGAATTTAGATATATTTTTCTCTCTTTTAATATGAGTATCGCGATTATCGATTTGGTTTGGGTCACTTTTCATTGCGTTATTCGGCTATGTCCTTTCAAGACCAATTATGTGAAAGCTACTCCTTTTTTTCAAAAAAAAATACTTGACATTTTAAAGAGCTGATTTTTTACAACAGACTTTGTCTAAGGCAAAATTCTCTCTCTTTACTGTTTCAGTTTTGAAAAGTTAACTTTTAGAATTTTAGAAAATCTCTAAATTTGGTAAACATCGCCCAGAGGAAATTCAGTATCACACTGATCAGATGATGCGTAGCTCATTCCTGAAACCGGGATTGATCACAAATCAGGAAGTTAG
>JAHLJT010008446.1:172406995-172580685 GCA_031308135.1 Acheta domesticus | reverse complement strand
GGGAAAGTTCTCTTAATAAAATGGCTTTTAATAAAAGTTATCTTAAAAATATGTTCGATTTTGATTAAAACACCTGAATTTTCGAAATTTTCAGATGTTCGGCATTCTTCTTTTATGCTCCGAGAATGCTGGTATGCCATATCTGTACTGGTTAGTGAAGTGGTTATATTCATTGTCTGAGAAATTTGTGTACCTGAACTCCAATCCCAGCATGTCCGAGCATTTTTGCAAGTTGTAAATAGTTCTGTGGATTCAAAAAATATTATAATTATTTGCAACCATTACAAATAACGCGAGAAAGTATGCGCTGTTGTAGCATCACTAGTTTATATTATGAAAGGAAACAAGAGGTATGCATATAAGTACCCGCAAAACTTCCCTTGGGAGGAGACATCTTACATAGGGAATGGGCTATAGATTTTACTCAAGGTTTTCTTACATAATTTATGCCTAGCACCTTTCCGCAATCTTCCCCTTTTCCCCACTCTCTTCTTCTCTATGCCTCCCCCTTCACTAACACTATTCCCCTTCTTGTGAATCTCCCGATCCTTGCTGTGTGCTTCCTTCCTTGCTAATGTTCCTTCCCCTATTCTCACTTAAATGCTAACAAATTCACAATTCCATCTCTCTTCCTACATTCCCCTTATAGTCTCCCAAGGGTGATATTATTTTCTATTTTCTTTCCTCACACTATCAGTCTCCCTCCCGCTTGCCAATTGATTCGCTTAACTAAATTTCCTATGCAAACCTAGCAACCTACCTCCATATACTATAACTTTCCCGTATACGTACGTATACACGGAGTGATATACGTAGTATAAGGAAAGTTATGTAATGCTGCGCCAAAAAATGGCGAATTTTCGGCGGAAAAAAATTCATTGCCGAGCCGTGATAATGAAAAAGTGGATAAAACCAGTTGCTAAATTAAGAAAAAATATCCCCTAACACGTGGTGTAGCCAGAAAACCTGTTTTGTGGGTCCTTCATACCGTAAAACCAATTAAAAGGAAAAGGTCCGTCTGTCCTTCCGTCTGTGAACACTGCCTATCGCCTAAACCATACGTACGATTTATTCCAAATGGATATCCCCCGGTCGATCTGGTTCTAGTCAAAACTTAAAAAGTAAAATTTGGGGGTACTTTACATAAAGCCCCCCCCCCGACATTTTCAAAATTTTCTCAAAATGGCTCCAAATTTTTTCTTTAAATTTCTTGTAAGAATAGAGTGAAATACACTTATTAAGGTGGCATAGATCCGATTTTCACGGATAGCTCTAAATTTTCGAAAATTGCAAAAGTTAAAATATTTTTCGGCGTCTTTCTGGAACTACAAAATTGTAGATAGCGATTTTTCCGTCAAATAAAATTTGTTGTCCAAAGTGAGTTCTTTCATAAGGTCATATACATTTTTTTGAAAAGTTTAGTAGTTTTCGCGCAATATTGCGTACAATATGTGCAATTTCAAATAATTACAAAAACAAGATTTTCTCCAAAATGGCTTCAAATTTTTTCTTTAAACATTTGGTAGGTATAGTGCCTAATGTATTTTATGAGATGACAAAAACGCCATATAGCTCTATTCTTTTGGTTTTTTTAAAAATTGCAAAAATGCAATTTTTTTGACTTGTCTCTCACGTCGTTAATATTTACATTAGCCTTGATTTATTGACATTATTATATTAAGGAGTGCGTAAGCTTTAAATAATGTCAAGAAAAATTTCTTGAAAACACAACCGTTTTTCTGTGAAAATTAGCTCAAAATTCCACATTTTCAGAAACGCTCAAACGCTATTTTCTCATTTATGACTGCAAAATTTTTTCTTGAAACTTTTGTAACGGATAGTTACACTCTTTAATTACACGCTTAATATGACGTAAAGTTTATATTGAGTTATATTTTGTTTTTTCAAAAATTATACAAATGTGATTTTTTTGAAAGATCTCTCACATCTTTAATATGCACATTACCAGCAATTTGTAACGATTATTATATTTGTGAGTGTACGTGCTTCAAATAAAGTATTTTGAAAACTGAAAAATTTTCTGTGAAAATGAGCTTCATATTTCGCATTTTTAGTAGCGCTAAAACGCAATTTTCTTTAAAACGGCACATAATTTTTAAAAGAAAATTGCCATTAAAGACTAGGTTTTTATGTTCTTTAATATTCTAAAATGAATATTTCCGTTCTACCAATAGGAAACCGAAAAATTGTGAAAATGACAATAGTATATTATGCAATTAGTTTATAATGTTGTCCTTTTTTGCACGAATAAGAAGATATTACCGAACGAACGACGTTAGAAGTGAGTTCGGTAATATCTTCTTACGAGTGCAAAAAAAGTAACATTATAAACGAGTTGCATACACTATTTTTTGTATAACAGTATTACAAGAATTTGAGGAAGCGAAATTAATTTGGATGTTAAGTTGTAATTCGTAGTTCTAGTAGTTCTCGAATTCATGTTTTGACGTCATAAATGCCATCTAAGCACCTAATTTGTTTACAAATGGCAATTAGTTTGAAAATCGCGATTCAAACATAATGGATTTGCCCAGAGAAATTGTGGAAGAAGCTGCAAAAGCAAAAAAAGCTATGATACCGAAAAAGTCTTGCAAACTTTGAGAAAGAGTTTTTAAAGTTTAGGAAATGGATGAATGAAAAACATGCACATTTATTATGCGAAGCTGTTGTTCTTTCGTATGTGTCGGAGCAGGTTGGTTAAGTTAGTATAATGCACATGCTAGAATAAAGACGTTTGTTAATTTAATGCATGCTTCTTTAAACATTAAGTCCACAGCATATAAAGCGGCGACACTATGGTGCACTTATTCCAAATTAAAGGCAATGCTAAAGATCCAAGACAATATTGATATTGGAACTTTTCATAAAGTAAGTTTACTTATGAAACAAGCAAATGTGGGATATCAACCTATAAAGGCAATGGTATTTTCCCAAGAAGAATTAAACACATTTCTTACAAAAGTTGATGATGAAACTTTTCTTTTAATGAAGGTATAATAATGACAATGGCAATAATAGTTAAGTTTTATTTATTAACTGGTGTATTGTATTAATAACTGGTATGATTTTCAGGTTGTTGCTATTTTTGGCATAGTCGGTGCTTGTTGACCTGTCGAATTGTATAATTTGTGTATCAATGATGTGAAAGAGGAAGGTTCTGTTTTGATAGTGAACATTAAAGCGACACAAAATGACAAGCCCAGAATATTTACTATCGTATCCAGTGAAGAATTTAATTATGTTGAACTATATAAAAAATACATTTCCTTAAGACCCTCACATGTCAAACACAAAAACGTTTTTTGTTTTACAATCATGGAAAATGCAGCTGTAATCCAATTGGTATCAATATATTTGCGAAAATACCAAACAATATTGCAAATTTTTTTTAAATTACCAAATGCAGAAAAGTACTCTAGTCATTCGTTTAGGAGAACATCCGCGACGTTGCTCGCAGATAATGGAGGTGATATCACTACACTTAAACGTCTTGGAGGATGGCGGTCTACAAATGTTGCAGAGTGATACATCGAAGAATCGGTGAATAACAAGACATTGGTTAGTGCAGAAAGCAAAGAAAAAACTAGTGGTGCTTCCAACGCACATACTTTCTCGCTCTGCTTCTATATGGTCCTTAATGCTATTCCATTACTTCATAAACCAGCAGAAGTGTATTCTACCAGCAAACGTTTCCGTACCGAGACCGGAAATCCGATACTCAAAATTAACGAACCTGCACTTATACCACTACGCCACACTATCACCGCATGGGTCGAACAGAGCCATTCAAGAATCGAACCGACCTATAAAATGGTAAATGCATAATAAAAGAACAATTGATACGATGGTACATACGCTTTACAAATCCAAGAGACGTAACAAAATTGTTAAAAGGTAAAAATTTGAACAAATATATACAGACACTTCCAGTACAGTTATCGTAATTAACAATATTTGTTATTCAAATAATTTGACATGGTTTGAAATAAAGTTTACAGAATTCTCTATATTTCCTATGACAACAGAGAATTCTGACAAATAATATTCCGCGACCAGGACACGAACCGCCGAAGCTTCATTCGGAAGACCTGTACCAATCCTCGTGGATTAACATCTGCGACCACAATGGATTGGCATTAAGTACACTTAAAAAATAGTAATAGAGTATGATGGTTTAAGTTTTCTCGCATTAGAAAACGAAAATATCCAGAGTATGTAAAAAAATCTCCTTTACGCGCTCAGGAAAGGTATCTGGGAACATCAATCAAAACAGAAAAACAAAATCAATTATAAGATTAGAAACTAGGATTCCCGATAAAGTCTCTGACATTTTCTGTTGCACCAGTATTTTTTTTTAACTTTTGCAACAGGTTTTATCCACTTTTTCGTTACCAGAACCATTCTATAAGAGTTTTTCCTGGCGAAAATTCCCCGATTTCCGCCGCACGATTACATAACGTTCTCTTCTTACGAAGTATTCGTAAGGCGATTTTTTTTTTCAATATTTTATCATAATTTTACTTAAATTCGTTCATACAGATATATACTAAACAACGGTTGATTTGACATGTCTTACGCTTCAGAAATCGAATAGCAGAGTTGAAAAATTGTTTAAAAGATGCAGTTAGGGAAAACACAGACAAGTCGTGTCTATTTATCTGCATTGATTCTATTCGTGAGTAGAAGTACTTCAAATGATTTTCAATAAAGTATCTACACTCTTCAATGTTTTTTCCTGCAACATCACGTTCATCAAATTAAAATCTCCACCTGGGGACCGAACTCGGCATCTTCCTTATTGAAGATATCAACCCCAAGGCGCTTCAACCAGCCGCGCCACGGGACTGACATGCGGACTAACTACTTATATTTTAGTCAAAACGTAATTGTATCAGTTCTTTTATTAGGAAGCCGGTAATTGTCAACATGCGAAAAACATCTTTCAAACATGACCAAGAAAAGGCAGCGGAGAACGGCTTACTCCAAATAATTTATCCGATGATCGGCATTTGAAAAATAACTACTGCCAGAAAGTATGTGCCATTCTATAGCACCACTAGTTTATTTATATATTTACCATTCTTTATTACACACGTGGAGAAAATTTAAAGAAAAAAATTGTTGCAGTTTTTGAGAAAAAAAATTTTTTGTAAATTTGAATCGCAAAAACTACTCGTTTTTCCAAAAGGGTACATGACCTTATTTGAAGTGCTAATTTTGTACAACCGACTTTGTCTGAGGCAAAAATCTCTATCTTCAATTTTGCAGGTTTTAAACAGGTTTTTGCAATTTTCGAAAAATTGGGCCTGTCAACGAAAATGATACGTACGTCGTCCCCTTAAACGTTCTTCGCACTATTCAACAACAAAATATAATCAAAAAATTTAGAGCCATTTTCTTTTAACTTTGAAAATCTCAAAATGGGCTTCATGTAAACTTCCTTAACTAAACAAAATTCTTCATGTGTGTTAATCCAGAAAGACAACAATTTTATCATCATAAACAGCATTATTCATCAACTTTTGTGTTAATATATTTAATTTAGGCGTACAGAATAGAGGGAAGTCAAAGAGTGCTGGTTGTTAGGGCGACCTGAAAAATAAATTCGTCCCGAGAGGACGAACAAATGTGGTGACATGCTGGAAGAGAAAGGAAGCAAAGCCCCTCGTAATGCATAAAGAATATGTGTGTGGGAGGCGTGTTGAGACATAGAAAGGCAAGTTCGTCCTCTTTCGATCGCTAGCAGTGGACCAAGACTCATCAGCTGGTGCGGTACAATCGCCGTTAGACGAGGCGCAATTTTGGGATTGGGATTATTATTTCAGACATAGAGAAATTTGCAGTACGGAAATGCTTTCGTTATTTTCAGAGTCCTAATATTAGAAACTTAGAGAATGTTCAAGTATTTTAAATATTAATTGAAATTTGGAATGTATTTCTATTCGGGAACGAAATTAGAATAGGGAAGAATCGTAGATGTTTCTCGCATTCAACAATTTTTGTCGAACATTAGGTAGTCACGAACAGATACCCGCACGTGGTATAGAATAGGAAAGTTTCGCGGACGCGTGATAAAATTAGAACAATTATTCGGCGAACAGAAACGAACTAACAAAATCACGGGTAACAGTTTAATAAGGATTTAAAATTGAGAAGTATCGCGGTAGGCGGGACAATGCATTTAACATCAACTAGGTGATATCAAGAATGAAGAGGTTTTTTTTTTAAATTTATTTACTTATTGTTGAAATTTACATAGTTCAGTAATTAATTACTTTTTCATATGCATTTTGTTGGCTTAAAACTATTCTTATTCTAACTTATTTTCTAAACTAACTACTATTTGATGTAGGGGACTCATGGAGCACCTACTATTTTAGCTACTGTGTGGAGAAATATTTAAAAATGCTTCTAGCGGGAATCTGTTTTTGATACGGGTTGGGAAATAATTGACAGATGCTAGGTTATAGTGGGCGGCTTGGGGTATTGAGTTTATATTAGAAAAGAAATTATTAGAGAGGTGGGCTATGTGATGGGTAATAGGTGGTAGGTTAAATTCTTTGTGGAGTTGTCTATTTGATATGAACCAGGGAGCATTTGTTGCTATTCGGAGGAATTTGTTTTGCATAACTTGAATTCTATTTATGTTTGTTGGTGAGGCATTTATCCATATTGGGCACGCATATAGCATGAGCGGTCTAATTATTGTTTTATATAAGGCTATTGCATTGCTTAATGATAGTTTACTTTTATTATTGAGTAAGGGCTTTAGTTGGATTAACTTTCTTTTAGTGAGTTTTATCTTTTCGGTTATGTGGGATTTCCAGTTTAGTCTGGTGTCGAAATTTAGTCCAAGGTATTTGATAGTTTCGTTTTGTGGTATCCATGGGATTGTGTTATTATTTATATGGAGTGGGGCGGGGGTGGAGAATGGCCTGAGTGAGAAGATTTTTGTTGCTGATTTGGTCGGGTTAAGCTTTATTTTCCATTTAATGGACCAGTCTTCTATTTTATTTAAATGTTGTTGGATTTTGTTTCTGATGAGGTTGGTTGAGTAGCTGGACTTGTAAATTACTGTATCATCTGCGAGTTGTGCTGTGTGTGTGTCTGATGTAGTAGGTATGTCTGCTGTATAAAGGTTGAAAAGTGTAGGCGATAAGGGTGATCCTTGAGGCAGTCCTGCTATTATTTTACGCGGGTTAGAGATGTGGTTTTCAACCATTACCGTGAAAGTTCTGTCTGTGATGAAGTTTTTTATGACTTGTATTAGATAGTTGGGTGTCCCTATTGATTGGAGTTTGTAAATCAATCCTGGGTGCCATACTCTGTCAAATGCTTTGGATATGTCAATGAATGTGGCTATTGTGTGTTTTTTCTCTTGGAAAGGTGTGTGAATGTGTTCGGAAAGTCTGAGCAACTGATGTGAAGTAGATACTTTGCTGGTGAATCCAAATTGGTGCATAGGTATTGATTTGGTTTTACTTAGATAGGCATTTAATCTTTTGAGTATTAGTTTTTCAAGAATTTTTGAAAACGATGGAAGAAGGCTAATTGGTCTATAGTTTTCGACAATACTTTGATTTTTGTTTGGCTTTGCTATGGGGATTATATTGGAATTTTTCCAGATTATTGGGTAGTAACCTGTTCTGAGTATAGAATTATATATGTTGTTTAGGTGGGCTATCGTGTGAGTGCGTAAATTTTTTAGTATTATGTTGCTTATTTTATCGTGTCCTGGTGCTTTTTTTAATGGGAGTTTGTTTATTAAGTTTTTAACTTCAGTGGGGAAATGAACTTAATTTTGTGTGGGACATTGTAGCTTGGGGTTAATAAGGCTAAATGATAAGCCAGTGCTTCTGCTTTTTCGAATGGTGCGAACTTTTTCCTGATTGAGTGCTCAATGGTGGGATGTGCGTTTTCTTTTTTAAAATCATTTTAGTAAATTGCCAAAGTGTATTATTATTTGTATGGAGGGATTGGATTAGATTGTTATATTTTGAATGATTGTAGTCAGTTATTGCTTTTTTAGTTATTACATTTAGCAAATTAAATTCTTTTTTTAGTTGTGGTGTTCTGGTGATACACCATAGTCGTCTTGTTTTATTTTTGGTGTTTATTATGTCCAAAATGGATTTAGGCAATTTGTCGTTTGTAGGTTTATTACTATTAAGAGATCTGTCCTTATTTAGTGACTGAATTGTATTAATAATCATATTATTTAGTTGTGCTATTGCTTGTTCTATTTCTAAGGGTGTTTTTAAGTTTTTAAATTGGGGAGTTTGATTATTTACAATATTTTTAAATTTATACCAGTTGATATTTTGTGTGTGGAGGGCATAGGTGGGGATGTGCGGGGGAGAGGTTTGGTGTGTTGAAATTACGACTGGTAAGTGATCTGAATCTAATTCGAAATGAGGAACTGAGTGAAAATTTATTTGTGTGTTAGTTATTGCTATATCTAGGATATCCGGATGTTTGTTTGGGTCTAGTGGATAGTGAGTTGGTTCTGGTGGTGTTATTAATTGAATTTTTAGATCGTTTATGGTTTTTAGTAGCATTAGACCTGCCGTATTGGAGGTTCTACATCCCCAGTTTGTATTTTTAGCGTTAAGATCACCGATAAGTAATATAGGGGTGTTTTGTTGAAGTAATGCAATTATATTTGTATGATTTATTTTAATTTTGGGAGGTTTGTGTGCTGCTATAACTTTTATTAGCCTGTTGTTTAGTGGGACTTTGATTGATACTGTTTCTAGTCCGGGAGTATATGGAAGATTGGTTTGTGTGTACGGGATAGATTTGTGAATTAGTATTAATACGCCACCGCCGTTTTGGTTTTGTCTGTCATTTCTGATTTCATTGTATCCCGGAATTCTGAAAGAGATACTTGGCTTTAAGTGAGTTTCAGTTATGCAAGCTATATTTATTGCTTTGTCATTTAGAAAGTGTGTTAATTCTGTTTTTTTGTTATTAATGCCATTGGCATTCCAGTTTAATAGTTTTATTTTTTCTTTATGGCGTTGTCCTCCCATTATTATTGGTAAAAAATGATGAAAGTGAGTTTTGTACATTATTAATTATTGTTGGGATGATGGTGTTAATAAGATTTATTATATAGGAAGAGATAGAATTTATTAACGTGTGTATGAACGTATTAGTGTTATTATTAGCTTGCATATTGTGTTGTGATGTGTTTTGATAGGGCTGGTTACGTACGGCATGTCTTGGTGGCGAGATTGGAGTGAAAGTGAAATGTGGGATATTGTTGGTTGTGGGGAGGTTAGGGAAGTTTTGTGAAGATAGCCTTAGTGGCGGGTTATTTCTACTACTAGTTTTTGAGTTATTTATTTCTCCTCTTTTGGATATGGGTTCCACGATTTTTTGGTAATAAGCGCATTCTTCTGTTCTAAGGTCAGCTCTATGAGTCCCCGTACACAGTTTACAAATGGGAGGTAGATTTTTCTGTGGGCACTTTGCAGAATAGTGATCTCCGGAACAATAAATACAAGCTATTGCGTGATTACAATTGTTTTTTGTGTGTCCAAAGTCTAAACATCGTAAGCACTGAATTGGTCCCTTAGGTCGTCTTCTTTTTTCAGGTTTTACACTTAAGTTACAAATCTGTTTAATTTGAAGGATTAAGTCTATGTTTTCGTGACCGTCAAATTCTGCTGCTACAACCGGTATTGGAATATTGTTTTTGTGGAGCCTGGTTACGCTGATTAGGGATGTGCACATTGTTTTGAGGTCTTCGTAAATTTCTTGCAATGTTATAGAAGGATGAAGATTTTGAAAATTACTGAAAACTTTTTATTGGCTGGATCTTTGTAGGTGTGAAACTGTCTTTTTGTATTTATTAAATGCTTTATGGCGTTTCTAAAGTCTGCTATTGTTTTAAACATTAGTTTTGCTCGGCTATTGTTGTAGTCTGTTGTGAATTGATTTGTTATTTGCATTTTAATTTCTCTGTTAAACTCAGTTATGTTTGACACATTGTTTACATAGATGGGTGTAATTCTTATGTTTTCATTATTCTGTGGTGCACTTTCATTTACGTAACTGAATCTTTTTTCATTTTCGGTTAGTTTTTCTAGGGGAGCGAATCTGTTACTCACTGGCACTGAATATGGGTCTTGTTCGCTGCTAGTGGATTTTTTATTTGGTTGGGAGCTCGAATCCGAATCACTGTCATTGTGACCTCTTTTTCCGTTGATAGGGTTTGCTCACTAGTTCACTTTGTCTGGGAGACACATTCACTGCGCCATTGCACGGCGGTTGGTTACTGACCTGTTGGAGGCCACCCGTGGCCAAGTCAAGATATGTTGCATCTGTATCACCTATATTTCCTTCATGGGACAGCAGATTGAGATGACCGTTGTGATGTTGTAGTCCCATGCTATCGATGCCGGGGAGCTGGGTTTCGTTCTGATGAATGGAGTTTGTCTCCATGGCGCTCTCTGGGTTGTAGAGTAGCGCCATTGATTGCGCTACGGCTTGGCCGAGGCCAAGGCCTGCCGAGGAGGCTTCACTGTTTATGTTTTCAATAATGGCACTTGATGACAATGAAATATGAATGAATCACTGCACAAAAACACAGTACTAAATGAATTGCACTAAACACTGTTGACTTCTACTAAACACTGTTGGGCTGAGTAGACCGCGAGAATGGCACGGCCTCTCCGGAGCTCACGAAAACGACTGCTGATACCGAAGTGCTCGGCTCGGCGGTCGGAACGAGAATGAAGAATGAAGAGGTGATCGACGTTCCAAGAGGAGTTCAACCGAGAAGACTTCAATGCATGCGAAGATATCAGTAAGACACGAACTTTGATTTGACCTGTTCAGGAATAATAATTCTTTCATAAAAGAAAAGTTGGAAACGTCAATAAGATGAGCTCACTTAGGAATGTAAAATTAAATTGTTAATAAATATTTAATTCATTTTCTTGGAGGAAAGCTGATAATTTGTAGTCAGTTGTCATCAATTTAAAAAAAAATTTAATTAACAGAACTTCCAGAAATCACGAGTCTGTACAGACAGAACGTCCGCATATAGCAAGGTAAAATCTAGCAGGTTGTATGTCGATACTCACAAACGAGATGGTAATAAAAGAAACATAATCAATAGTTCAGTGTAAATTAGATCTATGAACATAGCAGGGCAAATTAATTACATAAATATTTATAGATTATTATCAAGTGAGTTTTGAAGGCATGCCCAAGTGGGAAATAGTAGTAATCAAATATCAATAGATTTATCGGAATATTACACTTCGAACTAATTTTTTGGATTGTTGATTTTGGAAATGATCGTAAATAAATCAGTGTTAGCAAAACTCTACATCTGCCTCTGTACAATTAATGAAAAATTGAGTATTTCTTCCACATGGATAAGCCTTATCCTCTTCTGCACACCCATCAGATGGCTTGTAATGTTTAGAATGTTCGTTGTATAGGCTTCACGTGATCTAAGCTTCATTTGATGAACATTTTATTTCTTTTGACATAAGTTGTTTGCATTTAGTGAGAAAGGTAACGACGGGTAACATTGCCATGGGTGAAACATTGCCAACTTCAAAAAATTTAAGTAGCACAGTCTGTATCCTAAATGTATTTGCTGGCTGATTTCCCATAGTTGGCTGGCTCTCTTACAAACATTATATACAAATATTATATACAATGGTGTATTGTGAAACAGCCAAATCTCGTAATCGAAACTTCGTAAATTTTGAATTGAGTTGAAATAAAGGGCATAGATAGGTAAATATGTCATGTCCTAGGCATGCTATGTCGTGTCTTAATAATTATTCATTATAAACAAGATAAAATGTATTAATAGCATATACTACTTTCAGGATAACATTGCCATACTGACCATCTTGCAAGGATACAAATGATATATCCTTTGAGAAGAAATTCTTACATCGAAACAATTGACATTTGAGTTTATATATATATATATATATATACATCATTTGTAATGTTTACAAACCTACGATGAAGTTAAAATGCACTAAGCCATGGAAAAAGTAAATAGTGGAAAATTAAGTAGGAAAAGGCTATTGAACTGCTTGGAATGAGCAGGTCTACTTTAAATGACGTGTGTTATGCCAAAATACTATATTGTTGTTGAGCTTCCCAGACTTTATATAAAAAGGGGATAGCCCTTTTACCCTATCACATTTTTTCACAATGTAACCCAGTTAATAAAACTTATTTTTGACTAAGTTCTCAAAGCAGTAATTATTCTGTTTAGAGTTTTTAAACTGTCAAAAACCAAAGACTAATAATGTTCTGATGCATATTTATGTGTTTCTGTTTCCTATCAAACTCTCACATATTTCTACTTCGTCAGAGACTTGGAAATTAATAGAGGTGACAATTTTTAATCCCTGCAGGGTAACATTGCCACTTTGCTTGCTTATAAGAAAGTAATATCTTTAAAATTATGGAAGCTGTTACTTCAATATTTTGAAGAAACATTGTACTTTTGTGAAGGATTAAATTGTCAAAATAATTATTCTGAAGATTGATACAACAAAGTATAACTTTAAAAGAAACTAAGATGTGGCAATGTTACCCGTCGTTACCGTATCACAATAACAGATGTGTGATGAATTTGCCAGTTTTACGTACCATCTTATCCGTATCACACTATATAAGTTCTGAAAGGTGGATAACAAATTATTTTGTCTAGTTTAACTACTATGTTGACCATTCACAATGTTCGGTTATGTCATTGATTAATTTATGTTTCTATAGAAAACTGATAAACTGATAAACAAGCTATATATATTTGACATGGTGTTTACTTTTTCCAATTTAGTTTATGTTTATTTCAAATATCGCTTTGCTCTGTCACGTCAGGTTTTAAGATATCGATAAAAATTAATGTTCACGGAACATGATAATTAATTTTATTATCCCCATGTTTTTTTCTACTTTTTCATGCAACGTCACACAAATTTTAGTCCTCTGTGAAAAATTTATATTTAAGGTAATATT
Organism: Acheta domesticus; assembly: GCA_031308135.1. Taxonomy (NCBI): domain Eukaryota; kingdom Metazoa; phylum Arthropoda; class Insecta; order Orthoptera; family Gryllidae; genus Acheta; species Acheta domesticus. The sequence goes on along the minus strand of JAHLJT010008446.1, from coordinate 172,567,659 downwards.
ATCAAGCATTTTCGATATCGCATTACTTTGAAATGAATAACAGTATTTGCTACTGTGCGGACGTTCAAGGTCTCTTGACAAACTTCGGGGTGGAACTCAACACTGAAACATGGTTATTGTTCATCGATTCAACTAAAACAAGTTTTAAATCAGTATTATTACAAAATTGAAGCAAATATACATCAGTACTGGTTAGATATTCTACCCACCTGAAAAGATAAGCGAGATTATCCCGCTACTTCTGGAAAAAAAATTGCTATCACCAGTGTACTCATGGTGATTTAAAATCATCACCATTCTCATGGCAACGTCTGACAAGGTAAATCAAGTGCTGCTATTTTATCTGCTAGTGAGACAGTAGAGATAGAAAACACTACTACATAAAGAAAAAATGGCTTATCAGAATTAGAATGCACCCAGGAAATAAAGTCCTTCATGTGCTGTTGATTGAACCTGAAAACGTAATCATGCCACCGCTTCACATGAAGCTGGGACTCATGAAAAAATTTGTGAACGCGCTAGACAACGACTCGGATGGTTTTCGGTACCTGTGCAAACACGTTTCCAGAGTTAAGTTATGCGAAAGTGAAAAAAGACGTGTTCTCAGGTCCACAAATAAAGGCAATTGCTGGAAGCCATTTCCAAGACTTACTGAATGATACTAAGAAAAGGGAATGGAAGGCTCTCAAATCAGATGAAGCCAACTTCCTTGGAAATTGTAAATCTGCTATATAAATGTTGTGAAGAAGTGCATCAGTGCCTACAAAAATCTGGGTGTCAATATGTTTCTCAAAATTCATCTCCTCGACTCTCATCTTGACTTCCTCCGCGAAAACCTAGGTTTGGTCAGTGACAAACATGGTTTTCACCAGGAAATCTCAGTGATGGAATAACGTATCAGGGCCAATGGAGTGCAGCAATGTTGGCTGACCACACCTGGATACTTCAGCGTGGCATGCCAAAAACTCAGCGTAAACGCAAATCTACACCCAAGAAATTCAAACCAAATACACGTTAGATTAATTATTTTCAGTGTGTATGGATTTTATGTGTGTATTATATCTTGAAACATATATTACAATATAGTATGCGTGTCATATGATTCAATTTCACGATTTTTTTTAGCAATTCCACGTTGGTTAGTACTTCATTTAACAAACATTTTTGTAGTGAAATATGAATGGTTGAAGGAGTATATCTAAAAAAAAATAGTGGGTGATAGAGACCAATAGTTTGCATATTTTGAATCAGCTCGTTTCAGTGATTTTAGAAAAAGTGTTAGATACCAAGATATCCGCCAATTTTTAAAATTTGTTTTTTGATATAATTGACTTCATTGTTGTTTTTTTACTTTCCCCTATACATACGGAGTAATACACGTAGTATAAAGAAAATTATGTAATACTGCGGAAAATCGAGTTCGATATTCAACGGAAGTATACGTTTTGGGGGCCCCTGATAACGAGAAAGGGGTGTTTTTTTCAAAATGTCCGTCCACCCGTCCGTCTGTCTGTCTGTCTGTCCGACTGTGAACACTACCGCCTAAACCAGACGTACGATTTTTTCCAAAATGGATATTCCTCAGTCGGTCTGACTCGACTCAACGCACTGCGTTTTTGAAAAACTTTCTTCAAAATTTGGGGGTACTTTACATGAAGCCCCGTGACATTTTCAAAATTTTCGCAAAAACGGCTCCAATTCTTTTGTAATATCTTGTAAGAATAGAGTAAAATACACTTATAAATGTGGCATAGGTACGATTTTCACTGATCCGAATTTTCGAAAAATTGCAAAATTTGGAATTTTTTCGCCGTCTTTCTATAACTACAAAATTGAAGAAAGAGATATTTCCTTGAAAGGTCTCGTCTTGTCCATAATTAGTTCTTTAAGTAAGATCAAGCTTTTTTTAAGTTTCAGTAGTTTTCGTGCAATATTGCGTGCAATATTTGCAATTTTAAAAAAATGTATGAAAAGTAGCTCAAATTTCCGCATTTTCAGAAACACTCAATCGCCATTTTCTCATAAATGGCTCCAATTTGTTCTTCAAACTTTTCGAACGGGTAGTGATATTTGCACTCTTTAAAATGACGTAACTTTAATTTTGGGGTATTTTTTTTTTTAATTTCACAAGTTTAATTTTTTTAAAGATCTCTCACATTGTTAATTTGCATATTTCCAGCAGTTTGTAAGCACGATTGTATTTGTGAGTTGATGTACTTCAAAAGACTTCTAATGAGGTTTTTCGAAAACTCAAAAATGTTCTGTTGAAAAGTTTCAAATTTCTTTACAGTAGTGCTTATGCGTCATTTTCTTAAAACGGCTCCAAATGTTTCAAAGAAAATTGCCATTTAGAACGGTTTAATATTCTTTAATATTCTTAAAATGATATTTCCTTTCCAGGAAACCGAAAAACTTAGAAAATGTCAAAAAAAATGTTCTTTGGGCGGCAGCTGGCAAGAGTACGTGGCAAGCTCAGACAGCTAGCCGAGGCCAAAGGAATAGAAACCTAATACGGGAAAGTCTGTGCCATTCTGTAGCACCATTAGTTTAATAATGGAAAGTAGCTAAAATTTTTATGTAATGTAAGTGTTTCATTTTCATTATGTCTCTTTTGGACATTTATTCCTGAGTGAAAAAAATTAGAATATAAGATTATCTGTTCCATAAAAATTTGACTCATAGGAAATAATTCAGAACAGTTAAGTTGTACAGAAAATGAGAATTAAAGAACCCGACAGTGTACGGGCCACAAGTAATGCAAAATCAATCATAACAGTGGTCATAAATATTCTAGAGGACGGGTGTTATTAATTTGAACGCTGAAAAACTGAAGCTATTGTACACTAGGAACTAATCTACTTGTGTATTTTTTTTATCAACATTAGGTAAAGAAATAAGCATACGGGATATGATGAAAGACTTCTGCTAGAGGAATGTTCAACAAAAAATGCTCGTACAACTTTTATTTCATGGTGTTTCATTCTAAATGTCATATCCGCCAACAATTTTATAACAACATTCATAAGTTTATTTTATTTTATTTGTGGACCCAGACTCTTAGAAGGAATGTAAAAGTTATGCTATTTTTGTGGATTACTATAATAATCGGTTCATACTACAATATTTCACTATTTTTAATAAAAAAGTTGTAAATTGTATTCACATTGGAATGGAAGAACATTGAAATAACGTCACTTTAAAATAAATATATATAATCAAAATTAAAAATAAATATAATTGCTTTAGATATGTACACAAGCTTTACACAATTATTATTGTTGACTTGAGTGCAGCTATAATCAAAGCTATTGTAGTAAAATAATATGTTTATCGCCTCAGCCTCGGCCTCAATTTCATTCATGTCCGTCCTTTTACACAAGTATATCTTTAGAATTATGCAGTGAATATCCATTCCCTAAACATCAACCGCTACCAAATGTATTCCAAATGTATTCAAATGTATTCAAATGTTTCCAAATGTATTCCAAGTTACATGCATGGTGCATTACATTGCATGCATGCAGTTATTCCAAAGTTACATAAGGTAAGCATTCATGGTTGCAAAAGAAACAATGTGTCTACAATAAAGTATATTTGCTTTTGTTTGCACATTTCTCCTTATGCCTTTGCGCTGCTTACTCTGATTCTTCCACATTTCTTTTTACTTATTAATTTCAGCTTCATATATGTTTTCCACATAATTGTTCCTCCTCAAACCTCCTCACAATAATACATAACTCTCAATTTCCAATGTCCAACAGTGCTATGAACCATAAACTTTGCTTCCTGTAATGAATGTACACAAATTGTTCAATTGTTTACAGCTACTACTGAATAAAAGTTGCTCAATATGCCTGTATACGTAACAATGAAATGCAGGGCGGGCGAGGCATGAAGGGAGAGACATGGGGGAGGAGCATGGAGTGAAGGGGCATGGTGAGGATCTGGTTTTCAGTAAAATAACTTTCATTTCACACTTGGTAGAATGGGGAACATGAATTATTCATTCCTTTCCTTCCCTAATAGATAAATGTGATAAATGCATGTGCAACGCCTGGTACTTCAGCCAGCCTCAACAAATGTGTCACGGCGCTCAGTTTGAGAATCACTATATTAAAGTGTACATCTTTTACATTCAAAGAGGGCTATTTGCTTACACACATTTAACACAGTTACTTTGTTTCTCCTCTATACTTGCAGGAGCTGCTCACTTGATTCTTGAACTTACCTTATTGCTTATTTCCTATGCCCACACAAGAACAAACATCCAAAGTGTTGGAAAACTAGCAAAGCTGTAGTCTCAATGGGAGCAGACCTTACTTGTCTACAAGCTGTGCTAGAAAAGGCGGGAAACAATCGGTATCATAATCTACGTGCTCTAAACAACAGTTTTTATCTTAACACTTAAAAAAAATCACGTTAAGAAGATGTAAGAAGTGACGCTCTTTGCTGAATGAAAGTATAATATTACCATCAACCATGGGAAAATCAGTAGATTTATTCCGTATTCTGACCAGTCAACACGACCAGTCAACACAACTTCCCTTCATTCGAAAATTTGTGTTCTAATACGTTCGAAGCAGTTTCCATAAACGTAACTTGAAACCAGTGTGAGAGCAACGACAATTTTGAGGTCCGTTTAGTAGCACAATTTCAATGATTCAAAAAGTTGTTAGAGTGAGTGCTGCGACACGCCAACTTAAGAAGGTGCCTCACGGCGCACCAGCGCGACATTCCAAGTTGTTAAACGTATTGAGAAATAAAGACCGGAGAGCAGTCATGTCAGTTAAAATGGTAATGGAATTGGTACAAAGAAACAATTGCCTGTACCTTCTTAAAAAGAAAGTTCCCTAAGAATGTTGTTTGGAAGACGTATATTATGATGCTGACGTTTTTTCCGCCTGCTCTAGGACTCCCTGTGTTGTTGTAGTCCATGCAACCACCTACGTTATGTTTTGTTAATACTTAAAGAGGGCTGATTTTCTGAGGTTAAAGGTCAATGTTGCTTAATATATATGTATATTCAGCCCATTACTCTAACTTATGTTACACTTTATATAAAATGGCATTTAACCCTCGAAAAATAATCGTAGAGACCAATTTATAAAATCATTCATTCAAGAGCAAATATAAAATGCATAAAACTTGATTCACAGATGAAATTTTATATAAATTACGAATATTTGATGATTACAACTTTCAATTTGACAAAAGTATCAAATTAATCACAATCGTAATTTCATTAGAGAAATTACATATTTTGTTCAAGAAATGTTTAAAAGAATCGTCACTCGGATATTTCACTACTCTTCAATAGCATGTACACAAGTCTATCATTAGAATAACAGGAAAGTGTGTCGTTGCGCCTGCAAAATCGGCTATGTGCACTTTTTACAAAAATGAGTTCTGCATATTTTAAGAAACAAAACATCTTTGAATTGCACTTAGAAGTGGTACCTTAATTGTATCATCATTGTAAAACAGATAATGATGTACTAACTCGCATGAAACAGAAAAAAATATTATTTGAGAGTGTTTTTGTGTCTCTTCTGTAAAAAATGACATTTACTTCACAGCCGCAACGACGATTTGCGATTTTTCGGATATCATATTCCTCGTGCATCAACGATTATTGTCTCTCACTCGGTGAGAAATTGTTTCACGTCGCTTCTTCTCGGTTCATATTCAATGGCATCATGTCAGGATATGTTAAGTTGTGAGCGCCCCTGATGGTGCTCGTCCAGCCAGACTTGTATTTGCGACAATACAGAGTGACGCTGACCACGATGCACAGCGACAGCAGCATCACCACCCCGATGGAGACGTAGAGCGCCAGCTGCTCCACGCTAGTGTCCTTGGAGGGCTCGGGAAGCGCAGGCCTCTCGGTTGCGTTGCACACCATCTCCTCCAGGACGTCCCAGCGGCCGGAGCAGCCGCCAGCGCCCGCCACGGGCTCCGTCTGGTTTTGCGCCCCGCCCTCGCCCTCGCCCTCGCCCGCCCCCTCCGACGGACTTATCTCACAGCTAACGTCTGCAGCAATGTGACGGTAGCGACACAACTCCCATACTTCCTTCAAATCACAGGAGCAGAGTAAGTTATTGTCACAGGCATCCAAGAAAATTAACGACTCCAAGTAATTAAATATATCTATAGGCAAACTACTTAGTCTGTTTGAAGTCAACCATAACATACGCACTCGAGGGGTAAATTCAAATATATGAGACGGAATATTCCCAAAGCCACATCCAGATAAATGAAGGTACTCCAGATTTGGAAGTCTTAAGAAAGGTGTGTGAGATGGTAATGCCAATTTATTCCAGCTTAAACTCAATTCGAACAATTTAGGCGAGTGTATGAATGTATTTACGTCTAGAACTGTCAATTGATTGTGCTCCAAGAACAGACGTTCTAATTTACGTAATGGACGAAACCAAGAACTCTGAAGCTTCTTAAATTGATTATTATGCAAACGTAAATAAACAATGTTAGGCATTTCATTAAATGTATTTTCTCCCAATTCGTGTAGGTTATTGTAACTAAGATCTAATTTACCTATCTGCGGAGCATTTAAAAATGTCGAATGGTTAAAATTGATGCTATTTCCTCTGAGGATAAGATACCAAAGTTTCGTGTTATTTTTAAAAGTGTCTTGATGCAGATATCTTATTTTGTTTCCAGTCAAATTCATTATCCACAGATCTGGAAGCACTGAAAAAGCTCTACTATCAATTGTGTGAATGCTGTTGTTGCTGAGATTTATTTTACTCAAGCCTATCTTTGTATCGCCGAAGAAATCCTTCGAGAGCTCCTCAATGTCGTTAAATGATGCCTCCAGAGATGCAATATGGTGCTGAAAGTGAGCTGGGAGAGTTTTGAGCGCCCGTCCAGAACAATTTGCTGCCATTTTAGCCGGATGAACTCGTGGAGGCCATGGGTAGCAATTGCAGCCAGAGGGACATCGTTGCTCGTCTTTAGCAGAGGTTCCATGAATGTTGCAAACAGACAAGATGATTAATGAAATAGTCCATATTGTTGGCAGAATATACATGCCTGAAACAAAACAACAATACATACAATTTTATTATCACACAGGTATGGAAAATAAATCCCTAAAATTAAGGAGTTCGGAGCATTGAGAATCAAGAGACTCTTAGTAATAATGGCATATATATTATAAATAGAAATAATAACAATAATAATAATAATAATAATATATTTTACTAGTGGGGAATCAAAGTGTATCTATTTCATTGGAAAGTAATCAACACTATTGAAGCAAGAATATTAACAAAGTGCAAACGATCTTCGCACAATCTGATGTTGCTCGCACATTACCGCCATAATTTATAATAATCAAAGTGTGATTGTATTATGGCGAATAAAATGTTTCCTAATGTTTTCTTTGTAGTATTAAATTACAACGCATATTATATATCCATTTATAAAATAATTAGTCAATATTTATTTTTTTTAAATTACGTTATGTTAACAAATATGTTACAAGCAATACCATTATCGAATACATTTACTTTCAGTTTTAGTTTGAAGATGATAATCATGTAATTAAAAAATAAATTGATATTTAAGCATTTAAATATTTTTTAATATGATAGAAATCCGTTTTACCACCTTTTTATTTTGTTAGTATACACCACTACATCTAAAATTCTCAAGAAATTCTCACTTAAATTAGAGTCAATTCTCTAAAATTGATAATTTTTCGAACATCTCCAATAATTAAAAACTAAAGTAACTAGTGACTAAAAAATTGTTTACCATCTCATAAGGTTATATCTAACGGTAAAAAATAATATTGACAAAATTATTTACTGATATTAGCCTTTTAACATTGCAAATAATGTCACTAGAAAATAAATAATATGTCATCTATCTTATTATGTATATATATATATTATATATATATATATATATATATATATATATATATATATATATAAATCAATTGCTGTTCGTTAGTTTCGCTAAAACTCGAGAACGGCTGAACCGATTTGGCTAATTTTGGTTTTAAAATATTCGTAGAAGTCCAGAGGTTTAAAAGGTAAGAAATTCTAGAAAAATTCCCAGGAAAATAGTAATAACAGCAATTTAAATTTTCCGTATGAACTGACTACCTGTCAAACATTTGATATTCGTTCTGTATTGTTTATGTTAAGACAGTCATTTGTTCATGTGGCTTGACATCCTTTTCTAATTTGAGTCACAAAATAAATCGTTTGTGATAGTAATACTACCGCTATGTGCGCCGCGTGATCTTTCTTTACTTTGATTATTTATAATGCCAAGGAGAAGACGACCTAACTTCCGTCGTCGAATTCGATCAAATGTGCGACGAGCTACTATGAGCATACCGTACTGATGACCAGCGAGAGACAGATGATAATAATAATAATAATAATAATAATAATAATAATAGTCATATTGGTATGGAAGAATTGCATTCTAGAGTGACTGAAAATGAAGCGGATAGGCTTAGAATGCAACGAGTTCTTCGCGTACATCAAACAAAACAGAGAGCACGATACAATGAAATTGAGCGATTCCGCAGACGCAGTGCTCCTATGATCCTGGAACGAGAAGCATTTAACTACAATCCGGAAATAGATTACTATGCCGACAAATCAGTAACAATTTGGGAAATGAAAATCATTTGCCAATACTGTAAGGCCATAAAATTCAGCGGTGAATCTATTGGATTATGTTGTGCTGGTGGAGAAGTGGCCACAATTGGTGCCAATAGCAGGTCGATTATGCTCATTAGTTTCTGGGATGGGCAATGATTCTAAACACTTCTTGGCCAACATTCAAAAATATTACAGTTGATTTCAAATGACGTCATTTGGCTCAACATATATTGTGCAGGAGAATTTCATGCACACTTACAAGGTATTATACCATATTTGATTTTTTTAAAACATTTGTCGCGTCTTCCAGCCCCTTATTGCTTTTGTGAAGTAATCCTCCGTTACACGAATTATTAATTTAATTTGGAGTAATCCTCTGTTATTACAATGTCTATACTTTTAGTCAGTAATCTGTATGTTGTTGTGCAGAGGACCGCCATCTAGCATCTCCGCGCATGCGCTTCTCTCTCGTGCGTCACTACACAGCGGCCAGAATTGGGAAAGAATAAGGATTACGGTAGGGTTTAGGACAATTCACAGAGAGTTGAAGTAGCCCTTTTGAAGCAGTCAAACGGGTTTTGTTGGAACAAATTTCACATGAGTTTGACGGGAATCGTACCCGGACCTCCTTGGTGAAAGGCAATCGACTTCGCTCTGAGCCACCAGATGATAGTCATTGTCATTTCAAAATTGTATTCGTATCAGAAATAATTTAACAAACTCTTAAATAATTGCAGATACAAGGAAATTGTTATCATTACTGGAAGCACTGTTACCACCTCTAGATGCGGATCATCAATTCTTACAAATTTATTTTATGGGCAATTCAGATGCGGAAGTTGATAGGCATTGTGCTCACATTTCAACAGTGAAGCGAATCATTGTCCAAAAACTACAAAAGTTTCTTCATCAGAACGATTTAGACAAAATGTTCAAAATAGCATTGGATCGGATGCCATCCGACAGCCGTAATAACGTCATTAGAGCTGGCAAAACACCTGCCGGTGAGCACGCAAGGAGGTTTAATTCACCGACAATCGACGAAGTGACTATTGTGGTAGTCGGAGAAAATTTGCAATCTAGAGATATCGTGCTTAATTGTCGGAATAATGTATTGAAATGTGTGACTGAAACGCACAGAACTTATGACGCCTTACAATATTCATGGTATCTCATCAATATCATGGAACCAGGTATCTCCCACCAGCGGGCACAGTCCCAGCCGGGACAAGCTATAAGCTCTCGGTCTCCCGGCATATGTGGTAGTGTAGTGCATGTTAGTGTAAGTGTGTGTGTAAGAGGAGAGGACAACGAAGAGGAAGGAAAGATCGCGCGCGGTTCTTGGCCCGTTTGTTTAGGTACTGCTCCGGCATTTGCCTGGTGTTGACCGGAGAAACCACGGAAAACTACCGATCAGAGCAGCTGGCCGCTAGAATTCTCCTTCAGACAGCGACTGAATTCGACCTAGCTGATAAACTAGTGTCAAAAATCCTGCCGCCGTCGGGACTCGAACCTAGGACCTCCCGGTAAGAGGACTGCAGTGACATCAGGTTGATGCACTGATGTACTCTGTTGAATGGCAAAAGCGTGGTCTGCCACATGCACACATTTTAGTCGGTTAGTTGACAAAATATGGCCAGATAAAATTGATTCCATCATTTCAGCTGAAATCCCTGATGAAACAGTTGACCCAAAATTGCATGCGGTCGTGACGAAACACATGATGCATGGACTTTACGAAGTTTTCAACAACTCATCCTGTATGGTCGACGGTAAGTGTTTCAAGCGATGCTCAAGAGATCTGATAGTTGAAAAGTTGACAATGGATAGCTGATATCCATTGTATCGTCGGCGATCAGTTGCAGACAATCGGCGATCGGTAGTTGTGAAGGTAAAAGGAGAAACTTTTGATGTACACAACCGTTGGATTGTGCCATACTCGCCATATTGTCCAAATCTTTTGAGGCTCACATCAATGTGGAATATTGTAACTCCGTCAAATTAATAAAGTACATATGTAAATATGTTAACAAAGGCAGCGGTGTGCCCGTATTCGCTGTAACAAATGCAAATGACGAACTACCTCAGTATTAAATGAGTGCTATGTAAGCAGCAACGAAGTAATTTGGCTTTTCCTTTGCGATCCACGAAAGACACACTACAGCATACGGCGATTTTTCTATCTCTGTCACAATGGAATACGTCACAATGGTATTTCGCGTCTTTCTCAGTCGCGCCGCTAGGTCGCAGCAGTACGTATCGCAGCATTACGTATCAAGCAGTGCTTGCGATCATGCCACTCCTAGCGGCAGGAGCGGGAAAGATGCGAAATGCCGTGTGATATTGAAGTCTTAGGCTTCCGCGGCGAGAGGTTAGATCTCGGTTGTTCGGGTGACGCCGCGTGCCAGGCTGTGTAGCCGACGTTTCGACCATCATGTCGCGGTCTTCTTCAGGGCTGGTCTGCAAACCTGCCCTGAAGAAGGCCGTTCGGCAGACCAACTATTGGAATAGTTTTAGATCTTTCAAAAGCTTTTGACGTCATTGATCATAACATTTTACTTTCAAAATTACCTTCATATGGAATCCGTGGTATTGCTCTACATTGGCTACGTTCGTACCTTAAACAACGATCTTGGAGAGTAGAAATACCTTACTGGAATGATGGAACTTTATGTACACACCTTTCCCGTTCTTTGCCAATTGCACGTGGAGTCACGCAAGGATCGATTTTAGGTCCTATTCTCTTCCTATTATACGTAAACGACATGCCCTTAGCGATTCGAAGCGGAAGAACAGTTCTCTTTGCGGATAATACAAATATTCTTTGCAATAAAGAAACCGTAAATAGTACAATATCAGATTTTTAAATTGGTTCCGTAATCACAAATTAATAGTAAATAAAAAGAAAACTGTTTCAATGCAGTTTTCCATTTCAAATAAACACTTCTGTACTCCATTAAAATGAACGGTGTGCCATTGACTGATGTAAAAGTAACAAGATTTTTAGGTCGATCAATTCAGTCAGACCTCAAATGGAATGCCCACTTAAATGAATTGAACACAAAATTAAGTTCATTATGCTACGCGTTCAGAATTCTTTCAAATTCCGTCAACCTTCATACTACTCGTTGTGTATATTTTGCACATGTTCATTCCCGCTTGAGATGTGGCATAATATTCTGGGGAAACACATCTAATAGCTCCCAGACTTTCAGATTACAAAAAGAATTGTACGAATAATAAGCAAATCCCACCCACGTGATTCTTGTATCTCTTTATTAATCTAGGAATTTTACTATTACCTTGTCTCCTGATTTACGAATCAGTAGTTTTTGTTAAAAATGACTTACTTAAGGGCGGGAATATATTTTCAGCAAACGTCGATGTCTATAAGTATAATACACGACGTAGTAATCATATTCATCAGGTGGCAGTATCAACAGCTCACAACAAAAAATTCACATACAATTCATGTAGTACATTACTCTACAATGCTTTGCCAGATGACATTAAGCGATTAAATTCGATAGAAAAGTTTAACTCCCAAGTAAAATATTTTCTGCTGCATAACTTTTTCTATACAATTCGAGACTATACCGAGCATCAAAAGGAAAGGAACATTAATTTTAACAATGATAGTTAATGTATTTATTTATCATTTGGACTGTATAATTCTAAAGAACCTGTAACAAGTACTGTACCACAGCTTCTGGGTTGATGGCCCCCATCTCGATCAGGTTTTTCGTCGAGTTTCCCTGATCCTTTGAGCAAATGCTGAGATGGTCCCTTGTTTTGCTTCTGGACTTAAATGTAATTTCATTATTTGTGCACGTCTTCTGAATTTCAGTGGGACATACAGTTATTCAAATTATCGTTTTCCATATTGTCGTGGCAAAATGTATTATTCTGTCATGAATCATGAAGAACATGATGAGGGTTAAGAGCACAAATTTATAGCTAATTTACCTTTGAAATATATTTTATTATGTAGGAGCGAATATTTTGTCAACAAAACTTGAAAAAAACGCTCTTTTTCTGTATTCAAAATTCGACTAGAATACGGTTTAGAATAGAGATCACAGAATTATAAAACGTGCACAAATTTCACTTCTCCACATGGGTCGTCAAACAAAAGTTTTAAATTGTTTTTGACGTAAATAAATAAATAAGTAAGTAAATAAATAAAGCAAGTTCGAGTTCACAGATCACACTTAACCCTTGGGTTGTTTCCTGCCATCCATTACTGCGACTCACAGTGGCCTCAGGACATTCCCCGCAGGGCCCAGCAACGGGTCCCTCCGATCGCCAGTCGGCATTACTAAACCCTACGGGATTTTCACTGACTACTGAAAGCAGCCTCCTTCGCGGGCTAATACTAAGGTTGGGTGTCCACTCTAAACAGTGGCCTAGTGTGAAAACCCAGTTGCTCTCCTGTACCCTCCATGGGCCGATAACAGGAAGTCCAAAGGTTCATGACCCTTCCCTCTCTACTTACTTCCCACTCTCCTCAAAATGGAGTACTTCTTCGTCTGACCCCTCACTTTCAATCTATTCAGCAAGGGCTCCCGGTAGCTAGGCTACCACTGACATAGCTCTTAGGCTCATGGGGGTACTCAAGCTCCACCACCAAGGTCGTGTACTCCCTAGGTGGAGATGTTGTTATTGTTGTTGTTATTATTATTATTATTATTATTATTTTGTTTCGCGAATCGGCCATCATGGGGTCACGCGATACTGAGACTTAATTATCGGGGTAGATGCACGTGACTTTTCTGTAGGAGGAATCAGCATTTTAATGCTGATTCCATTTTTATACCCTCATGGCGTTTATATAACTCCCGTGTTAGCTCTGAGGGATGGGATAAAATTATGACGATGAAGAATGATGAAATAGACACATACAAACAAAGACACACACAACACAACCTTGCCCGAGGTGGGATTCGAACCCGCGATCTTTCCGTCCGAGACCGCTACTACACTAATTGCTTAGCGATCTCAGATATCGGATAGGCTTAATTTTATTATTATTATTTTTCACCCTACATCACGACTAAAGATGTTATGAGTCGGCTGAATATAAAATCCACTCCTGGTTGCAATCAGATACCAAAGGAGCAGACCTAGAGACTGACGGTGCCTCTACAATACTTTGCTCAAAATGTGAGCTGTTCCAAATAAAGCAATTTCTTGCACTTCCCAATCTTCTGAATGACCTGGAAGTTAAGCCAAGTTCTTACACAAATTTTGCGGAAGAAATCCCAGAGCTCTGATAACTATCGGGTCAACCTGTGCTTTCTTGCCTCGCATCTGATCTCGATTTCCAAACTCTTGTTTTTAAGAGGTTTCTCAGCCTCCTTCATTACGACATTTTGATCACAATGGAATGCAACATCTACAAGTAGACACGATTGTTTCTCCAAATCTCTGATAAAAATATTATTATTATTATTATTATTATTATTATTATTATTTATTTTTCGCAAATAGGCCGTCTCGGTCCACGCACACATGCACCTCCACTTATCGGGGATCAGGATCATTTAATCGCGGTGGCAGGTGCATGTGATTCATCAGGGAATCAGCATTAAGCTGAATCCGATTTTTGTCCCCCAGGGTTGTTAGTCCTGAGGGGATGGAAGATGGAATGATGACCATGAAGGGCGAATGGACGACACGCACATACTGACATACACAAACACACCCATGCCCGAGGCGAAACTCGAACTCGCGATTCTTCTGGCCGAGATCACCACGGTACTGCTGTCTTAGCTATCTCGGCTATCGGGACCGGCTTTGTTGTAATTATGATTATTATTATCATTATTATTATTTAATGTGTAATTATTATACGAGGGTCGGTCAGAAAGTAATGCCCTTCATTTATTCTCCAGAAATATTAATTGGAAAACCTGACATTTGCACTCAACCTGACATTTGCACACATGGTTATTCTACTAGCTCTATTTTTCATATAATTGCCATCCACTTGTACAGCCTTGAGCCAGCGTCCAGCAAGAGCGTGCATGTCTTGCCGGTGCCATGTATTTTCCTGACGGCAGCGTTGCCTTCCCTTCACCTCGGGCCATCTTCAATTTTTTCTCCGCGAATAGCGTTTTTCAGTGGCTCAAAAGGGTGGAAATTGGAGGGGGCTGACTACGGACAGTGTAGTGAATGGAGAAGCGCAGTCCATTTTTGCATTTAACTCGTTTACCCAAACGTCCAACGGTACTCCTGGCAACAGCAGAAGTGTCATACAATGCACACAAGCATTTGTGTATGCTCACAACAGTTTCTCCGCAACTGGGAAGTCAATCACAGATCGCTGTTTATAATGGACGTCGTGCACAACCGCCATTTTAACAGTTCGTTAAGGAACTGCCACCTGGAGGAGAGAGTTTCGTATTTCTAGTGTATATTAACATTAGAAATACGAAACTTTGAAGGGTTAACAACTACAATATCTACCATTATGGGGAAGGGGACCATGAAGGGGAAAATGTGAGGCATTACTTTCTGACCTACCCTCGTACATAGGCTCTTTCACCAACTACGGGCCATCTCCATAACTTCTAAACGGTTCACGATATCTCAAAGCACTTTTGGCTCGACAATGCGGACTCATAGAGCAAGTGACATGTACGTGAGATATTGTTTGAATTATATTTATTTTTCCAGAACATTATTCATCATTGATTTTTTAATGGAACTATATATTTTTCTCATTATTAATTGATAGACCATAAAAAACAAACATAATGATGTATCACATGTTGTTTCTTTCTCCCTGAGACTTTTTCAGCTTCAGAGGATGTCGATTTCTACTATCCGCACCGGGTACACACAATGTTCCTAATAGGGATTTATACTAACCTTTACACTATATACTGACATACTTACGGGCTCCTCGGTCTGTGGTCAGTCGACTCGCAAGGCCTTCCGCGACTAAACACATACATAAAAGACAAGAGACAATCTACCATGGCCACGGCGTGACACGAGGCGCTGAGTCGGCACACGCTCTAACCACTTCAGCCATCATGCATCATGTGTTAATGTCCGATTATTGTTTATTCATAAATCTCTCGTTACAGGGAATGCAGCAAGCGGTAGCGTGGCAAAGAGAGGAGGCACTCAGGCTTTGCCTGTGTCGTCCTTCCCCCAACCTTACCGTCGCTAGGTTTAATGCATATGCGAATTTGGCCATATTGGGGTACTTTATCTAAGATTGCTCTCTTCGATGATCGGCCAGCGGGAGTGAACTAGAGTAGATAATTAATAAACCTAATGATCTGACAAAATTAATAAGCAAAATAAACTGGAATGGAATATAAATAAATATATACACACAGTGTGGCCCACCTAAGATGTTCCCTTCAATTTTCTCCTGAACTGTTGTCCTTCTGAGATGCGGTTTTCACTAAAACTACTATATGCAAGGGGCACATATAATCATGCATAATATTATTCTATTGCATTTTTTATTGCAGAGATATTGACCCAACTTAGTTTTTCTAAATGGAACCCTATAGATTTTTTAGCTCATCATAACAAGCGTGAAGAGACGAGTTCATAAATATGCATATCGCCATATGTTACATAACAAAATTTTCGAGAAATTAAGAGTTTTAAAGACGCACTTCGACTGCTGGTTTCCGTAATCTGAACGAGAAATTCCGGTATATATATATATATATATATATATATATATATATATATATATATATATATATACACACATATCCTAAAAACGACGGGCCACGGACCGCGCGTGATCTTTCTTTCCTCTTACTCGTCCAATCCTCACCCCTTACTTACACATACAATAACATGCACTACACTACCACAAATGTCAGGAGACCGGTCGGGAGCTTAGAGCTTGTCCCAGATGGGGCGGTGCCCCGCTTGTGGGAGATGGATAACCCCGCTAACGAACGGTAGGACTGCGCCGGATCTTAACATTAGCGAGGGAAGATGACCACCACGTTCAGAAAAAAACACATGCACTACACTTAAAGGACTAGTGACTTTAGCAATTGACGCACCTAGAATCACTAATCAATCAATCAATTCTTTTTGCGATCTACCCATTGCTAGTGAGACAAATGTTCAGTGGTCCACATAAATATTGGGACACCCGTAAATTTGCCAATATTATGCCGAAACACGAATAAAGAGGATAATACTTATTTCATGTAAACTATAATTTGAATAAAGTAGAGTGTGAAGAGAGGGAATACCTGTAAAATAATTTATTTTAACAATATATTACATCAAAATGAGTAATTTTAATATGAAAGGACCAAGTTCGACTTCAACAAAAGTATTGGGACACTGAATATCAGTATAATTTGAGTGCAAAATATGGAGTTGAGTGAGCGTGGGAAAATGGTACAACTTTCCGAAACCTTGAAAAGGGCTCAGTTTCTTTCTTGGTTGCGTGGGAACCAGAAGGAAGGATAATGGTGCACAGAGGAAAAAATGTTAGTTTTAATATGCGTCAGTTGGTGATATTCCAGCATGAAATAGGAGTTCGAATGAAAAGAACAACAGTGTAAAATATTATTAAACGCTACAAAAAAAGAAGACAGGATTGAATATAAATATCAAACGGGGCGTTCTAGAACATTTTCTTCAAGAGAAGAAAATTACATTTTAAGAAAAATTAAGAAAAAAAACTTTTATAACAGCGACACAGATTACTGCTGAAGTGGAAACTGAAATTGGAAAACGTGTGCATCCCGAAACTGTTCGGCGTGTTTTGCACAGAGCCAATTTCCACAGCAGAATCGCCAGACAAAAACCGCACATCAGTGCAGTTAACATCAAGAAAAGAATAGCGTTCACGAATGTCCACATTCTGAAGGACAAAGACTAGTGGAAACGGTTGATCTTTGCAGACGAGAGC
The DNA here is from genome assembly GCA_031308135.1 of Acheta domesticus. Lineage (NCBI taxonomy): Eukaryota > Metazoa > Arthropoda > Insecta > Orthoptera > Gryllidae > Acheta > Acheta domesticus. The sequence goes on along the minus strand of JAHLJT010008446.1, from coordinate 172,550,109 downwards.
AAATATAACTTGTATGTGTCGGATGGACGAAGTACCATGTGGCGGAGGCCCAATGAGGAGCTTCGAAAGATTAATGTTAAACCGACAGTAAAACACGGCGGTGCAAGTGTAATGGTTTGGGGGTGTATGGCAGCCAATGGAGTGGGGGAATTAGTGTTTTTGGATAAGATTATGAACCAACGTGTATACTTAAACATATTAAAGGCAATGTCAAGAAGAGTGCAGAAAATTTGGGACTTTCTAGGTCATTGCAATTCTACCACGACAATGACCCAAAGCACACTGCCCATCTTGTGAAGCTGTGGCTTCTTTATAATTGTCCCTAAGTGCTCCACCCTCCTCCACAAAGTCCAGACATAAATCCCATTGAACATCTGTGGGCAAAATTAGAAACTGAAATACGCCAGAGCCCTATTATTAACAAAGAACATCTGAAACAACGAATACGGGAGGAGTGGGGGAAGATTTCCTCGGATTATACCCGAAAGTTAGTAGAAAGTATGCCAAAAAGGTTAAAAGATGTCATTAAAGATAAAGGTGGGCCCACAAGATATTAGTATGCTTTTTATTCAAATTTTAGTTGCAAAAATTACCAATGTGCCAATAATTATGTTGAATTGCCAAAGGAGCAAATAGTTTTGTGATATGTAAATACAGACTTATTTTTTTTATTTTTCTTAGTGTTTTTAATACTATCATTTATGTGATTATTCTTCGTTATTTGATTTCATCATTTAAGTGTTTTATAACATTAATACGATTTTTATTGAAGGCTGATGATGCTTTATCAGTGCAATAATTCTTTACCGTTGTGAATGAATTTGCTCAAACAGTGAGCCAAAAAATCATTCATTCATTCATAAGGATTAAAATGTGTGGTACAATTGATAGTTCAGAGGCATGCTGTAGAGGAAACGTGTCTTCACAATCTAGAGGGTTAGGTAACTCCGGCACAACTATCCACACACATGATAGTAGTATGGCCAGTTACATTACACCCTAGGTATCTCTCACGTCCCAACCTCCATTTCTCTCTATCGATGGAGTCTTCAATCCTTTTCTCACCATTGCCGCTTCTACGTCTTCCCATGTAAAACCGGGAGAGGTGGCTCAAGGCATCAACTGATGTCACTGCAGTGCCTCTGGCCGGGAGGTCCAAGGTTCGAGCGCCGAGGACCGAACGTTGTAGAATTTTCGACACTAGCTACATAGCAAGGTCGAATTCGATCGCTGTCTGGAAGAGAATTCTAGCGGCTGCTCGGTAGTTTTCTGTGGTATCGCCAATCAATACCAAGAGAATGCCGTTGCAGTACCCTTACAAATGGGCTAAGGACCGTGAGAGATCTTTCCTTGCACTTTCTCGTCCTCTCCTCACCTCTCGTCCTCTCCTACTTACACTTACATGCACTACACTACCATATATGACGGGAGACCGGTCGGGAGCTTATGGCCGATTTCAAAAAAAACTTTTTAAGTACGACTTAGCAAAGTCATGCTTAATTTTAAGACGCCTTTTAAGTCGTGCTTTGTTGTTCGTCGTTTCACCACGCTCTTTAGTGAAGAATAACTTAAATTAATCCGAGAGTTAGTAGGCAAAGCTGGACCCTGGCGAACCAGCCAGTGACCACAACCAACCTTCATTGTTTAGTTCTGCTTTACATACTTTGGTGCGAAGAGGTTATTTTTATTGATTTTTCGTAATGGGAAAAAAATGGAGAGGATTGCGAAATTTTCATCGTAGGAGAAAGAAGTGCTATTCGAATTTATGGGAAAGTACATTTCTATTATAAAAAATAAAGTTACAAAGGTAACAACAAATCGACAAAAACTGAAATGTGGGATAACATTTAACACATTTTTAAAGCAACGAACTACAGTATAAAATATAACAAACATTAAATAAAGTTGTGGAGATGGTTAAGTTTAGGTGAAAAAGGAAACGCAGTAAAAATTACTGAATGTAAAACTTCAAAGTTGAGAGTAGCTACAAGATCATTTAAACCTAACCTACAAAACTCTAGTTGTTAGATAAAATAATTACTTGGAAAGCAGCTATGTATTAAATTATCAAAATGCTCATTTCGTTAATAATTAACTAAAAAGTAAACTTGGAAATTCCAATCGGTCTCCAATTAGCTCCATAACATATACTAGTGTTGTCATCTATGATAGGTGAAATCGGGTGCCAAACCCTCTTTCATTGAACTCAACATATTCGGACTGTTCTCGTATGCACCTCGGCCTACGAGAACGCTTCTCAAAACTCTCGTTTTCACAATTGTCGCAGCAATCACTATCAAAAGCAACACGTCACAAAGTCGGCCCCGTGGCCGAGATCGCTAAAACAGTAGTGCCGTAGTGATCTTGGACCGTTGGGTCGCGAACTCGAGCATGTCCGCCTCGGGCATGGTTGAATATGTTCGTCCTTTCACCCCCTATCATCATATCGTTTCATCCTCATACCGTAACGTTACATCCAATAGTGGTCGCTGATGATCTAGTAGTTAATGTGAACTTAAAAAACAAAAAAATAACATTCCACAATACTCTCGCTATTTGGACTGTTTTTTGCGCCGTAAAGCACGACTTAAAATTTATAAGTGCTGGGAGATGTGCTTAAATTTAAGTCGAACTTATCGTTTAAGTTCGCCTTAAAGGGTGTGATGAAATTAACGGAAATGTCTCCTAAGTCTACCTCAAAATTCTTAAGACTAACTTAAAATTTTAAGTAATGGTGCTGAAACCAGCTATTAGAATTCATCCCGGCTGGGGCGGTGCCATGCTGGTGGGAGCCACCTGTTTGGGAAATATCCACATGAGCCGTCGTACGTCGGTGCCGGATCTCGCCATCCAGAGGGTGAAGATTACCGCCACTTCCCGTGATTAAAAAGACACTACGCTCATGGGGGTAATGACCTTAGCAGTTGACATGCCTAGCCTCACTAATCAATCAAAGTATCGAAATAAACGTAGGTACCCATCACAGTCATATCAAATAATAGAAAATAAGGGAAAATTTCGGAGTAGTTTTCATATTGGTTCCTGTAAGTTTTGGGGGTGGGGTTTTGGGGGTACACACGAATATTAAGTTTAGCAACAAGAAGTGTTGAGCAACAACCCTTAAAACACGTTTATAAGCAAAAATGTGTAAAAATGAATGTGTAAAAATGTGTAAAATTGTTTAAAAAATTAAAACTGCTTATATTTCGCGCAAAATTAACGAAAACTACTCATATTTTCGAAAAATTTAGCATGACCTTATTTCAAGATCTGTCTTTAAAAAAGAGATTTCATTAAGTTAAAAAATTTTTGTCTTCAATATTGCAGTTGTCGCAAGACGACCCCGAAATATTATGCTTTTGAAATTTTGCAAAAAATCGAGAATTTCAACTAACATGAGACCTGCATGTCCTTTGCGCTATCCGAAGACAAAGACTGATAGCGTCGTTGACGCTATCCGAAGACAAAGCCCGATCAAAATATTTTGTGCTATTTTTGCGAAAAAATTTTTGAAGCTTCATATAAAGTACCCTCAAAAATAAAAATATCCTGTTGAAACTCCAAAACCTTGAGTTCGTTCATATCGTTCGAGGAATATCAATTTTGGGGAAAATCGGCTGGACGGTTTACGCGCTAGCGTTGACCACAGACGGACGGACGGACGCACGTGTCGGATGGACGGATAGACAGACAGACGTATTGAAGTCAATCAATTTTTCGGTATGAAGGGATTACAAAACATGGGTTCTGCATACATTGCGTTTTAGAGGAAGTAATTTACTATTCCGGGAGTCCTCCTGTGGGCCACCCTCGTATCTTATAAACGGTTCACGATATCGAAATGCAGTTTTTACTCAACAATGCGGAATCATGGGGCAGGTAACTCGCTGTACAGATATTGTTCGTATTATTTGTAGTTTTCGTGAAATTTAATTTTTTTAATGGAACTTCATATTTTTCTCATTAGAAATGGACATATCATAAAAAGAGGAAAGCAATTATGTATCATTTGTTAATATTTTGACAGTAGATTGTCTATAAAATAATTATTTCTGACATGTGATTTTAAATTAATCCAACAAAGTGCATTTTTGCAGAGTTCAAGCGCATTTTTGTACTTCGAAGTCGGTTGTACATTTTATTATTTTTTACGTTGTAGATATGATTGGAATTTACATCTTTTGAAAGTAAAAGTAAAAGATTGGTTTCATTGAACTTGTAATAATGATGAGTTAAGAAGAAAATACAATAGTGACGCAACAGAAAAGAACTAATAAAAGCACAAAAAAAGTACTTAACACCTGATCAGAAGAGAGGAGAAGGAATGGCGGGGAACGTGTGAAAAATTTCAGGGAAGAAAAGAAAAAGAAAAGAAAGGAAAGAAAGAAGAAAGAATGTTAACACACGTCTATCTTCACATAGTTCATAGTTGATCTTTCATATTATTTTCAATTGAGTTGATTAATGGCGAATTATACTCAGGGACCAATTGGGAAATATTCATCAACATATCCTTTCTGCTAAAAGACATGCTGGAAACAGGATGACCTCATTGAGATGGTTACTGACGAAGTGATTTTCTAGTTACACAGTGGGGAAGAACATTAAAATAATGACTTTAGTACCACTGGTAGCCACTGTTGGTCAAAATGATCGTGTCACAAGCGAAGCACATCTCCCTTTAATAACAGTTAGATGAAGTACACCGCAAGATGCAAGCAGCACAACTTACTTTCTCGCATTATTTGTAACGCCTATCCAATTATTGTAATACGCCTTTATCCTGCAAAATTGTGTCCAAACAGCAATAATGTTTTCTCAACGTGGCTTCGACCTCAGGGTTTTAGATTCAGCACTGCATTCATGCTACCCTTATAGATGAAATACATCGAAATACATTTGCCACAAACTCTTGCTAGCTGCCATCTATCGCCGACCAAAGTACATTTTTTCTCACTTTCTGAATTTTTCGGTTTCCTAATGGTAAAACTGAAATATTACTTTAAAAATATTTTATAACGTTAAACCTCGTTCTATAGGGAAATTATCGTTAAAAAATTTGAAGCAATTTTTGAGAAAATGGCGATTAAGCCTTACTGTAAACACGCAATTTGAAACTCTTTTTGTAGAAATCTTTTGAATTTTCGATAAACTTTTTTCGACATCATTTAAAATCTTTCACTAACAAATGTAATATTGTATACAAATCGGTCGAAATGCGCAAATTAAAGGCGTGAGAGATATTTAAAAAAATACATTTGTGAAAAGTTTGAAGGAAATATTTGGAGCGGTTTTTTGAAAAAGTGGCTTTTAAACACTTTTGAAAATGCAGAATTTTGAGCGCATTTTCACACAACCCTTTTCAGTTTTCGTGAAACTTCATATCATTTAAAGCACTTATACTCATAAATGCAATTATCTAAATAAATCTCCGCTAATGTAAATACAGTAAATCCTTATTAACACGAATTCTAAGGGACCGAAATAAACGGAATTCGTGTTATAAAAATTGGTGTTATCCGAGTATTATAAATGTCCGTAATACCGTAATCCCTTGACAGAACCGAAATTTTGTTCGTGTTACGGCGAAATTCGTGTTAAGCGAGTTCCTGCAAACGAGGGTTTACTGTATTAACGACGTGACACACAAGTCAAAAAATTACATTTTTGTAATTTTTTAAGAAAAAAAGAATAAAGCAAAATGTCATTTTCTTTACAGTACATTTAGCATTATCCCTACCAAAAGTTTAAAGAACAAATTGGAGCCGGTGGTTTAAAGAAAAAATTGGAAATAGTGGTGCTACTGAATAGCACAGACTTTCCCGTATTACTTTTCTATTTCCTTGGATTTGCGCTAGCTATTCGGACTTGCCACATACTCTTTCTTGCCACTCGTTTATCGCCACCCAAAGTAGTTTTTTTGACATTTTCTTAATTTTTCGGTTTCCGAATGGGAGAACGGAAATATTGGTTTTAGAATATTAAAGAACACTAAAACCTCGTCCTAAAAGTAAACTTTCTTTGAAAAAATTGAAATCGTTGTTAAGAAAATGGCGTTTAGCGCTACTAAAAATGCGAAATTTGGAGCTCTTTTTCACAGAAAATTTTTCAGTTTTCGAAAAACTTCGTTTGAAGTCATTTCAAGCACTTACATTCACAAATAAAATAGTGTTTACAAATTCCTGGTAACATGTATATTAAAGGCGCGAGAGATCTTTAAAAAAATACATTTGTGTAATTTTTGAAAACACAAATAATACTCCAACTTGAACTTTACGTCATATTGAAGAGTGCAATTAGCACTATCCGTTCGAAAAGTTTGAAGACGAAATTTGGAGCCATTTTTGAGAAAATGGCGTTTGAGCGTTTCTGCAAATGCGGAATTTTAAGGTAGTTTTCACAGAAAACGGTAGAGTTTTCGAGAAACTTTAGTGGACATTATTTAAAGCAACTGTACTCATAAATATAATAATGTGAACAAATCGGCGCTAACGTAAAAATTAACGACGTGAGAGACAAGTCAAAAAAATTACATTTATGTAATTTTTATGACTTTATTACACTATTTATTTTTTACATTTATTACAAAAAATTACATATATGTACTTTTTTCAAAAGAATATGGCTTTTATGTCATCTCATAGAGTACATGTAGCACTACCACTACCAAAAGTTTAAAGAAGAAATTTGGAGCCATTTTGAGAAAATCTTCTTTTTGTAATATTTTAAAATTGCACATATTGCACGCAATATTGCGCGAAAACGCTTCAAAAAATGTACAAGACCTTAAAGAACGAACTTACTTTCGAGAACAAATTTTATTTCAAGGAAAAATCTCTATCTTCAATATTGTAGTTGTAGGAAGACGCTGAAAAATTCAAACTTTTGCAATATTCGAAAATTCAGAGTTAATCGTGAAAATCGGACCTATGCCACATTAACAAGTATATTTTACTCTATTCTTACAAGAAATTTAAAGAAAAAATTTGGAGCCGTTTTTGAGAAAATTTCGAAAATGTCCGGGGTGCTTTATGTCAAGTACCCCCAAATTTTGAAGAAAGTTTTTCAACATCGCGGCACTTCGAGTGGAAGCAGATTGATCGGGAAATATTCATTTTGGAAGAAATCGTACGTATGGTTTACGCTCTACTGTTGTTCACAGACTGACGGACAGGCGTTTTGAAAGAAAACACTTTTTCGGTATCAGGGGACCCCAAAACGTCCGTTAAAATCTTCGGTATCAGGGGTCCCAAAATTTCCGTTAAAATCTCGAAATCGATTTTCCGCAGCACTACATAACTTTCCCTATACTACGTATATTACTGCGTACATACGTACGTATACGAAAAATAAAAAAAAATGCCATGACTTTAATGAAAGAACTAACTATGGAGATCAATTTTGTAATACAGTAATCCCTCATTAGCACGAATTCGTTTAACACAAATTTCGACATAACACGAACAAAACTGTTCATAAAAGTTCTCGAAAACTCAACCGTTTTCTGCGAAAACACAAAATTCGGCATATTCAGAAAATCTCAAACGACATTTGCTCATAAATGGCTCCAATTTTTTCCTTCAAACATTTCAAATGGGTAGTGCTAATTGCATCCTTTAATATGACGAAAAGTTCTTTTTTTGCTTTTATTTTCTTCAAAAATTACACATATGTATTTTTTCTTAGATCTGTCACACCGTTATCATGCACCTTCCTAGAAATTTGTAACACAAATGTATTTGTGAGTGAAAGTGCTTCAATTGGCTTCTAACGATGTTTTTCGAAAACTCAAACATTTTCTGTGAAAAAGAGCTTCAAATTTCGAATTTACAATAGCGCTTAAATGCCTGTTTCTTAAAATCTGCTCCGAACTTTTCAAAGAAAATTGCCATTTAGGACGAGATTTTACTGTTCTTTAATATTCTTAAAATGATATTTCCTATCTACTATTAGGAAACCGAAAAATTAAGAAAATGTCAAAAAAATGTACTTTGGGCGGCGATAGAAAGCAGCTGGCAAGAGGAATAGGGTCATTCCATATTAAATCAACACAGTTTTAATGAAAATTTTACCTCACCATTTTAGATTCAGATGAAATTTGACACGTAGGTAGTATGAATGAAGAAAAAGAAAACTACAAATTATGAGTAAACTATTTCCACCCGTTTGTGAAATACAGCCATGTAAAAGTTTACAAAATTGGGTTCCCGAAAATTTTTAAATTGATCTTGATCCTTTGCAAATTAAGATACAGAGCTGGTATGTGTGTCACTTTCAGCTTTCTTTATGGCCTTTTATATGATATACAACTCAATAGGGGTTGGGTTTAAAAAAATTTCAAATTTGAATTTAAAATTTTGATTTTGAGTTTTTTCAAAATGCTCATCTTCAACAAAATTGAAAAAAAACTAAAATAATCCATATATAAAAGGCCATAAAGAGAGGTGAAAAATGACACCTGTATTTTAATTCGGATTCCACATCAATTAAAAAATATTTGGGAACCCAATTTTATAAAATTTTATATGGCTGTATTTCACAAACGGGTGGAAATAGTTTACCCAAAATTTGTACTTTTCTTTTTCTTCATTCATACTAGCTACGTGTCACATTTCATCTGAATCTGAGATGGTGATGTAAAATGACTGTGTTGATTTAATATGGAATGACCCAATAGCTAGCCGAGACCAAAGGAAATAGAAAACTAATACGGGAAAGTCTGTGCCATTCTATAGCACCACACGTTAGCCTGGGACGATGAATGAGAACTGGAAGGAAATGCTACTTGTAATGTTCGACCATTGAATAAAGAAAAGAAAGGTGTGTCAAAATTAATTAAGAACACCACAAAATTGTTGAGCACCGTTAAAAAAATGCAATAACATGATACATACCGTGCATTCAGGTAAATAGTAAGAATGTATAGATCATTAGAAACGAGTCATTCTAAGGTCCGTTCGCTGTAACTTCACTCCGCACGTAAACAAACTTTGAGAGTATCCCTCCACCCTGTTCGTGATTGGCTGCGCCATTCGCGCGACGACCATACTCCAATATCGGCACGTGTCGCAGATAGAACTGTCATTACATAATATTTTCACTAGTACTTCTTTATTACGCCCAAAATACCAACCAAAACACGCAGACAATTTGCTTAAATAACAGCACTTACCTTTACGATGTGCTCTCGCAAGGTAGCGGTGAAATCTTATGCAAAGCACTGTCTGAAAAATGTTCATCGCTGGAAGAACTGACCCCCGTATTAATAATTATTTCTTCTGTTAAAGTGTCATATGCAAAGTCTGCCTGCCACATTCGTAAAAAGTTTCAGCCCTAGCTTGATAACAAACCACAGCTTGATTCTTTTCAATTTAATTTCAAATTTCAAAATTTTTAAATTGTTATTCAAAAGTAATTTCCACAAGTCACATGCATCAGAACAAAAAAATCAATTCTAAAACTACAAATAATATTTTATGACAAAATTTGTTAAATTTCTTGCACAAAAACATCATTAGAGAAGCTTGGGGGACAGTTCCAAGGATTCTTCAGCAACAAAATTTTATTTAAATACATTTTTATTTACTACAGAAAAAATATTACATTTTAACACTTGAATGATAACAATATTTCTATGTCATCATAGGGGATAATTTCATTTGTAACATGTGGTAGAAGCAAAATATCAACTGTATGAAAAAGGTAGTATAACAATGCCCATTATTGATAACAATGTGCAGCAGTGACTTGCACGTTTCAAAACTTCTGAACCACACCGCACAAACTTTACTACAAGCTTTGAAATTGTAAAATATTTTTTTAATTTTTTTCTGTGGATACACTGCACTACCCTCCCAATGATTATACGGTTTTAAGTAAATTGAAAAATATAAATAATGTTCAATTTTTACAAAAGAATAGTTGATATATGATTTTTATCTGATTTCTTTCCATATATTGTAGTTTAACTGATTGAACGGCCTTAAATTTAAGAATTTTTTTCAGTTCAACATTTCAAAAATGCTTTGAGTAAACAGAAACATTGTAGGCCTTAATATGTTTTTTATCATAATACCTCAAAAAAGAGTATGTCGCTGAATTTCTAATAAACATTTCAAAACTGTTTTTCAAGCCACACGGTTTTCAAAACAAACTAAATAACAACTTGTTACTACAATAACACTTGTCACTACAAAAACAACAAATTTGTAAAACGAACGAACAAACATTCTTCACAATAATCCACTGAGTGTAAACAAGATTTCTCTCAAACTTCTTTGGAATGATCTTTTTTTCGTAATGTTTCTGTCCATTTAAAGAGCAACCTGCAAAACACTTCTATTTAACTAGAATCTTGCTAACTACCTCTAAGGATCATAAATAAATGTGCCACAGAGATGCTATTGTTGGTTTTGTACGACTCTCAAAACTATGAGAAAGAAAAGTCAACTTATGTGTAATGTTTCAATCTGTCAAATGTGAGAGGCTGATTTATTAAGATCTTTTGGTTTTTCCGCAAAACATGGTTTATTTCCAGTTGCAAAAGGCGTTAGCTTGCAGTAACTTGGCACATGTTATTTCCAGAAAACTTCAGATTGCTTTTCATAGGTTATGTTACGTAAGGCATGCACTCTTTAAGTTACAAAGTAACACTTACGTTACTCTGAAGTTACAAAATTGAATTACTGCAACTGCAATGTATAATACAATAAAATAAGATCGAAAAAGACTCAACGTACTAAAAGTAATATTGATATATTATCTTACACTACTGAGAACGTAATGAAACACTCGGCAGTTCGTCACCATTTTGTTCTACTAACACCAAAATAAACTGAACACTCTTTCCTTTAGCAACTGCATTTGAAACAAACACTGAAACAAATTATTTTTCATGAAAAACGTAAGTCACAAGAATTATGCACAAAATAAGTAGCATGTATGACAGTCATATGCTAAAAGGCAACTTGAGACAGAGCGAAGTAAAGGTATTTAAATCTTGTTACCAAATGTAGCGAAGAAATAAATAAATTGTTGACGATATTACAACAAATATCTGCATCTTTTTTCACGCTTTCTACGTATTTTCTGTTCGTGGAGAGTGTCAAGAAGTAAATCAATTTTGGAAAGGACCCACCTCTTATTGCGTAGACACCCGGAAGGGTAGTGTGGTGCCCGTCAGCCAATGAGAACAAGCGACGACCACGTGCGTTTGTTTACATGCGGAGTGAAGTTACAGCGAACGGAGCTTAGTCCTCTTGGTATTGATTTTGAGTACTTCACATTTTGATGTGCAGGTAACTAATGTAAATAATAATGACGTGAGAGACGAAGTCAAAAAAAAATACATTTTTATAATTTTTGAAAAAACAAAAGAATAGAGCAATATGGAGTATATGTCATCTTATAGCACTACCCCTACCTATGACTCTACCCTACATTTAGCACCTACCCTACCTGTGACCTAATACGTACTCACGTACTGAAGAGAAAGCATTGTAATGCTGCAGAGGAAAGCAGCGATTTTTCAACACAAAACTCGGAAGTCAGAATCTAGGTTTTGTAACTGAATTTTTCTCATATTCCGGACAATTTTCCGTATATTCTTCTAAAATAGCTGCGCCCTAAAGGAAAATCTATTCTACTATGCATCTATAAATCTATGTGGAAGAGGAAAAGTCCTTCCCTAGTAGCTGGAGACTGGTAACTGTCATTCCTGTTCCTAAGCCCGGTTAAGATTCGGTTGCCGATAACTCAATATATTTTCACATGAAACATTTGCTACAAGGCTTGCTGATTGTAGTTTTCTTTCCTAGCTAAATGAAGACGTGGCTGGTGCTACAAGTAAAAGCGCCGTTCGCACTAACAAACAAGTCTATAACGGTTAACCAACACAAAGTCACAAAATTTTAATATAATGCAAGGCTCCTTGGTTCCTCATGGGCAGCAGTTACATGGTGGTAAGTTGATGACAGTGGAGTCAGGAAAATTTCATTACAGGACGACTTTATCAGAATCGTCGTGTAATGAGCAACTTCCTTGCCGCAAAACAGTACAACAATGAGCTACTTTTCAGACGGAGATATGAATAAAAACATTTATCTAGTATAAAAATAATAGATGGGTCTAATAGTTGACTTTCTTTCGACAATCTCAATTAAACTGGGAAAGCGTCGATTTTCCGTGTTCATCATGCATAAGAAACTATTGTTTCTTTGCTTAATGTTGCATCAATGCGATGTTAGTTTGTTTCCCAAAAAGTATTAATTTTAGCGAGTAATCAATACGTTCCGGTGACTTTTCATCCCTCTGAAATCAGCGACCTAAATTTTTAATATCACTGAAATCAGTACATGCCCAATCATCACTCGAATTTGAAAATAGAATGCATGGAAAACAAAAGAATTGGTCTTTGTTCACTTCTATTTAACCAGAAACCCACCACGTCATGGAATACTGCAGTTTCCGTCCCTTGCTAGTGCCGCATTCAAGCTCAGGTAGTGTCAGAGTTGGACATCCTTTCCGCACAAGGGAAATTTTATCTTCTGACTTTCTTAATTTTCCAAAATATAAAAAATCACTCTTATCCTTTATATATATGAGAACATTCCTCCCTCATTGACAAAGTTTCTTGGCCATATTTTCGACGAACACTTTTAAAAAATGTATTGCACTTATTACACTATTATTTTAGTGTGTAAATTGCAACGTTTCGAGGCTCACAGTTGCCTCATCCTCAGGCTAAAATATTATACATTAATTAATTAATCACATTCTGTTGAACCAAATAAAAACATTACCTAATACAATAAACCTCCATACGCTTTATTGCTTTGGGTAATGCTTTTATTTTGTTTAACATAATGAACTTAATTAATGAATGTATTATATTTTAGCCTGATGATGAGGAAAATGTGAGCCTCGAAACGTTCCAATTTACAAACTAAAATAATGGAGTAATAAATGCAATAAATTTTTTAAAAAAATGTGTTCGTCGAAAATATGGCCAAGAAATTTCCTCAATAATAGAGATTGACGAACAATAAATGTAATAACATTCCTCCCTTCCCCTAAGAAACCGCCAGTCATTTATTATAATAATGTGCAATAAACATAAAACCGTGACATCAGATTATATATCAGAAAATAATATATGGGGGTTCAGAGTGAGAAAGTATGTGAGAGCGTGTTCAAAGTTGCTGCGCAGAGCAGGGCGCGTTCAAAAACAAAACAAAACTAGCATGCTGACCGGAAGGATAAGGGAGGCACCTCTGACGCGAAGGAGAAGGTAGGGGAGGAAACTGACCAGCTGGCAGTCGGGGAGATTTTCTTTTTTCTGATTTTGGCAGCGATACGAGGAGGTTGGATCAGCATAGAGGCTAGGACGTATAGGTGTTCACTTGAGAACGTTAGAACAGATTTTAAGAGAAGTTGCATTATTAATGCATGTTACTGGAAGAGCCGTGCTTGAGTTAATGAGATTTGTAATAAACTGTGAAATTAGAATACGGCAAATATTTGCGAGTTTAAGAGAGAGAAAAGCGAGACGAGTTAGCACGCAGTTTCAATTTAGTAATTCCGTAGGAGAACAGAACTTTGCGACATACCTGCTGTAGTGAACAGCGGTCATTTTAATCTGCGGGCGCACAAACTATATTCTAATTCCACGAAAGCCTAATTCTCGAGAAACACGCCCTCAAGAAGAGTGGTAGTGCGGCGTACCACGACGAGGACGAGGAAGACTGGAAGAGGACGAGAAAGACTGGAAGAGGACGAGAGGATGAGGACGAGAAAGACTGGAAGAGAACGAGAGGATGAGGACGAGGAAGACTGGAAGAGGACGAGAGGACGGAAACGAGGAAGACTGGAAGAGGACGAGAGGATGAGGACGAGGAAGATCGGAAGAGTATTGGTCGGAGGACGAGAGGGCGAGGACGACAGACGACGCTGCAGCGTTCCGACGGCGGCGCGAAGGAATTCGTGGTGGGTCGGGGCCGAGCACTGACCTTTCGCACTGCAACGGCGGTCGAGAGGGCGGCTGCTTGGGCAGCGCATCCTTGGCGATCCTTGGCGCACGAAGACAACGAACGCTGAGTATAAAACCGTTTAGTTCTGGGTTGTGAAAGAGAATTTGTAACGGAGTTTGAAATGTTGGGAAACTAATACAGAAACTGAGAAGGAAAGGGAAATCACAGTATATCTCGCATAGTAGAATATGTATTCCAATTTCAAACGTGAGAACCAAGACAAGGTAGAATCGCTGTAAATCCAAACAGTCCGTTATGTTTCAATTGCAAACGGATGAACTTTGTTAATTAGAATTAGAAATTTTGGAAGGGGAATTTTACTAACGTCGAAAATGGGATTTTTGTGGTTAATCTTGTTACGTGAAAGTTAATATCTAACAAGTCAATGTGTTACAAACTAAAATTAAGATAAGGTGTTCATGAAGCGAATTTGCTATGGGATTCCACTCAGAAGGTATAATTTAATTCTTGCATAATAATGAACTCGCAGGGTGTGAACGTAAGTGACCGAGCAGTTATTAAGTGTTATATTTGCTCATTGTGTGTTATTAAGGATTGAATAAATCCAGAATTTTACCAGAACTTACCGTTTGCTTTCACATGCAATCCATGAACCAAAGTTTCTCCATACCAAAATCCCTGTGCCTTTCAGGTTCTTCAATGTATAGTCATGGTTGATTGTGACCACCCACACATGAGTACCGTCACATCAAATCCATCTAACCATCAAATCGTCTTCTATGGGGACTGTGGGAGTGTGAATATCTTGGTATGTCGAAGAACACATTTTGAATTATCTAATTCGATAAACTATAATAGAAGAAAACAAAAAAAGGGAACAAAGGATCTTTTTGGGGGTAACAACCTTGTTGATAATGGATGTATTTAATTAATATGCAATTATTAAAGAACAAAAACATAAAATATTTTATTTCTCAATAATTTCTAAGTGAATTGTAATGTAGACAAGTAAAAGAAAACACTGGATATTTGCTATTCATTGAATACTACAAAAATTAAATTTCAAACATTACTATTTCTAATAATTACTCATGAATTCTCTCAGTTCTCTTTAGTTTAAGCAATACCTCTCATCAATGTTACACATCAATTCTCTCAGTTCTGTTTACTTTAAACATTACGTCTCACAAATGTTGTGAAGTATTAATTATCTCACTTCTGTTTAGTTTAAACATTACTTCTCATAATTGTTAAACATCAATTCTCTCAGTTCTGTTTAGTTTCTTAACGGGAGTTGTCTGCATAGTAATCAAATGATGCTCATCCCATGAATAACAAATAAACTTACTTAACTAGTCACAAGAGAATTGGGCATTTAATAAATCCTTACATCCGCCTTCCAATTATAATCCACACTTAAACTATTACTACCTACAATACGATTTATTACCCTCGACCGGTTTTCTATACCTCCCATTTGCTTCCCATAGTTTACTTCAAATAAATAAATTTTGCCTATGAGGCTTACAATGTGTCCTACGTGTGTTCACGCTTGACAGCTGCCGTTGCCATCGGAGGAGACGCCTGACGCGACCTTGTCCAGTTCGCTTTGCGCCCGCTCCCAGCGGCCTGCATCTTTCCCACGCCGCGCCGGCCGAAGCTTCTCGATGGCAGCGATCACTCCACATACAGCATTCTCTGTTCGTCTTTCAGAATATCATTCGCATGGGACAAGAGACATGCACTAGTCTATTTACTCATAATCTTATTTGCCTTTGTGTTCCGCTTTCACGCATGATTTCTGAGTCGTTATTCATTAAACACACGTTGGGTTTTGTTGATTTAGATGATGATAATGCCTCACAGTTCTGTCAACTCATTTTAGCTCAGATATTTCCAACCTACCTACTTATTCGCACAGTTGTAGATTACTATGTCCACGTTTCCCGTATTCACGTCGGTACGCACGTGTCCACCAATTATTTGCTGAATATCAACAATATTGACTCACTTATCACTGTTAAATACTTCATCCGAGGCCTAGCCATTAATCTATACTGCTCATCTTTACTTAAAATTCATTTTCGGATACGATGGAATACCTATTCGCGGAATTCACCTTTTTATTTTACATTTATTAGTTCAACGTTTCGTAAAACTCATCGTTTTACTTCTTGAGGTACTATCAATAGTTACAAAATATTTATAAATATCCACAAAAAGCACAAAAGCTTTGAAAAAATATCAAAATGTCAAATTAAAACCATATGATTCCATTCTTTTGATTGGTGTGGTTGTAATTAATAGTCAACTTTTAATATTGATGTTTGATAAATTTTCAGATCTTTTGTGCGTTTTATCTCTCTCTATATATAAAACAGGATGTTGGTATGTATATAAGAGCAAACTCTAACATCGTTGGACCGATATCCATGAAATTTGGAACTTCTACGTGTTTTTTCACCGAGAAGGTCTATGTGCTGTAAATTCTGTTGTAACTCCACTACATACATATTCACTATATATCCACTACATATTCACGTCAAATGCAACCTGAAACACACCGGGAGAGATGGCTTAGTGCATCAACCTGATGTCACTGCAGTCCCTCTGACCGGGAGGTCCTAGGTTCGAGTCCCGACTGCGGCAGGATTTTCGACACTAGCTTGTCAGCTAGGTCGGATTCAGTCGGTGTCTGGAGGAGAATTCTAGCGGCCGGCTATTCTGATCGGCTATTCTGGCCGGCTATTCTGATCGGCCGTGGTTTCTCCGATCAACACCAGGCGAATGCCAGAGCAGTACCCTAACAAACGGACCGCGCGCGATCTTTCCTTCCTCTTCTTTGTCCTATCCTCTCCTCTTTCACAGACACGTACACTAACATGCACTACATTACCACACATGCCTGGAGACTGGTCGGGAGCTTACAGCTTGTCCCGGCTGGGGCGGTGCCCCGCTGGTGGGAGATATCTGGTTGAAGGGAAAACCCCGCCTGTCGACGGTAGGTCGGCGCCAGATCTCGCCATCCGGCGGGGAAAAAGATCATCGCCACCTCCCGAGAGAAAAACACGCACTACAGTTACGGGACTAATGACCTAAGTAGTTGACGAGCTCGGAAACATCAATCAAGCAACCTGCAACACACTCGGCAGTATTTTGAATCTATATCGTTAAATCTATATCAAAAATCGTCTCACACCGTAATCTGCAGAATGAACGCTTCCTGAACATTCTATTACATTTTTGCTGGTACGGCGCTTCTCGATATTACCTCAACTTCTCAGAGACGTGCAGAATCTGCAAGTAAATGTGAATGAGAGGCTCAGAGAGTGACAGAGACAGACAGGGACAGGGTGAGGGAGGGAGGGAAAGACAGTAAGAAACGGAGATGGAAGGGGAAAGAGGAAGATGAAGGGCAGAACAACGTCTGCCGGGTTTTCCAAGTAGACATTTAAAATAGTTAATTATATAACAAGTCCTCTAAATTAGTCTTTAAGGACGAGACCGGAAATTTAACTGCGGGGCGGAGCGATAGCGTAGCTGAGCGATAGCGTAAGCTTCTTGCCGAGTCCTAGAAGACTAATAGATGTGTTACAATTTTTTTTCTTACTTCTAATTATTCTAGTTATTCAAAATAAACATTTAACACTTTCATGAGTTAAGAAATGTCATTACACTCGATATTCTGTAGCAAGGGTTGTGGGCACAGGGTTTTGGTAACGTTTTTAAAATAACAATCGCAGTGCGAGGAAGGTCCAAAAGAACGAAGGGGGACAAGAGGAACAAAGCGGGGGAATAGAGAACGAAGAGAGCAAGGGGACAAAGTGCGACAATAGGACAAAATTGACAAAACTGGAAAAGAGGAAGAAAGGGACAAATGGGGAAAGGGGACAAATTAAACAATGGATACCAATGAGACACTGGGACAAAATGGTGCATGGGAACAAATGTGACAAGGGGGAAAATGGGACAATGTGATAAAATGTGACATGGGGACAAGGGGATAAAATGGGAGAAGGGGACAAATAGGACAAAAGGAAGAAGGGGGCAAGTGGGACATTGGAAAAGGGGGTCAATGGACAAGGGGACAAAATGAGTCAAAGGCGAAATAGAAAGGGGAACAAAGGGACAAATGGGATAGTGGAACTAATAGGACAAGGGGTACAAAGGGACAAACGGGACGTGGGGACAAAAGGGATGAAATGGGATAAAAATACAAGGGGACAAAAGGTACATATTGCCACGTGCTCGGCGGCGGCTACCCCCTCTTACCCTTTCTAAAGGCAATCACCTCCGATTTGCGGGTGTCCGGCAGCTCGTCGGAGGGTACGCTGTTTCTTACATCTGTAAGACTGACGGGTAAACAGGACGCATGCGTTAAGGAGGTTTTGGTCCGTCGACAACTAAAAGAATTCCCTATTTACACATTACATTTAATTAACGTAAGATCATACAATAGATTTAGTGACTACTATTACTTAAAACGTTCAAATGACGCCATACCAACAACAGATACTCATCTTCCCAACGTGTGTCAGGCACCCCTGGGGGAAGGTCCTCTGGGTTCGCGTCTGGGATATGTCACTTGCCACTATTTTGCAACCTAATTTAATTTTCTCGCCGTCCAGTGCACGTTTCTCATGATTGATCGATTGATTGATTCGTGTTTCCGGGCGCGTCAACTACTTAGGTCATTAGTCCCGTAACTCTAGTGCGTGTTTTCTTCTCGGGAGGTGGCGATGATCTTTTCCCCGCTGGATGGCGAGATCTGGCGCCGGCCTACCGTCGACTAGCGGGGATTCCCAAAACAGGTATCTCCCACCAGCGGGACACCGCCCCAACCGGGACAAGCTGTAAGCTCCCGACTGGTCTCCCGGCATGTGTGGTAGTGAAGTGCATGTTAGTGTACGTGTGTGTGTAAGAGGAGAGGATAGGACAAGGAAGAGGAAGGAAAGATCGCGTGCGGTCCGTGGCCCGTTTGTTAGTGTACTGCTCCGGCATTCGCCTGGTGTAGATCGGAGAAACCACGGAAAACTACCGATCAGAGCAGCTGGCGGGCGGCTAGAATTCTCGTCCAGACAGCGACTGAATTCGACCTATCAGACAAGCTAGTGTCGAAAATCCTGTCGCCGTCGGGACTCGAACCTAGGACCTCCCGGTCAGAGGGACTGCAGTGACATCAGGTTGATACATTGAGCCATCGCTCCCGGTACGTTTCTCATGGCGGCGTCTGTTTTGCGCGTCTGGTCTCTGCCCCCCAGGCGGCCGCCCCCCGTGGGAGGGAGGTCACGTTCCGGGAGAGAGGTCCACCGCCTTCCAGGTTTATGTGTGCTTTTATTCCGTTTGCTCTCGGGCACCCGATCCCTTGGAACGGGCCTCGCCGGACGTTTCTCGCCGCCACGCGCTCAGCCACGTGTTCTGAATAGAAGTCAAACGCCCAGATTTCTCTTCATTTCCATGGCCGCGCAGTGCGACAGTTCTCATGGCGGCGGCGTCTACACCCTGCCGCATGCAAGTCGCCTCCCTAGGATAAACGTTTCACCGGGGACAACTGCAGGGATATGCTTAACGAACGTTCACCCTCGCCAAGAACAAACATCTCACGGCCACATCTGCAGAGCTGTCACGGGCCACCCGTACAGTGCTGTTACAATATTTATCCAAAGATTTATGACATTTATCCAAAACTCCGCTAAAATATTTTGAATGGACTCTCGAGCATTTTTTCAGCCATTGCTACTGACATTAATGCGTTGTTCAGATAGTTGGTTGCTAAGGAGCTAAGCGCATGTTTACCGACGTAAATAACAAAACATATTTTATTGAAACCATTGATAGTCCCTGAAGACGTAAAACAGCTAGCTTGGGGAAATGTTGCACTAATAAATGTAAAACAAAAAAACATCAGATCTTGTTTCACTCTAATGTGAATTACCGAAAAGCGATTGATAAAAATGTGTAGAATACGATAGAAAACAACCACTAGCCACCCATTCACCTCCTCGCTTTCGCCTCGCAGTCCGCCGAGCAGCGCGCCCCAGGAAAAAGAAGCTATGTGACCTATTGCCCTACGGGCTATCAGATGATAACCTTGCAACGGGATGCAAAAACGTTCAACACAAGATGTATTAAGGTCTCATAACCGCCTAACCTACATGTCAGCAGTAAGTTCTAAAACCTCAATGGAAACCACTTGACCACTGCGCGAATAAATGTTTACCTTGGATAAGTACATTATGATTTGGGCAGAATTTTTAAGTAGAATATAGGCAGAAAATTTAGGAGCATGGTAACTTTCTAAATGGACTTTAAAAGGCCTAAATGGACTTTAAAAAGAACACATCAAATGGGATGGACTTTGTTTTTATGAAACTTTATTACATGAATGAAATACTTCTAGAAAAAGGTGTTATATTTTTGTATATGTAGAGGTAAATAATATTATATTTATATTGACGTAAAATGATATAGAAACCTGATCTTTGTCCATTTTGTAAGTGTTATTGGTATTATAGATAGATAGATTTATTTAAACTGCAATTGGGCATAACCCGGTGGCAGCTATTACAAAAAACATAAATATACACAGTCTCTCAGTAACATAGAACTAATACCAATAATAATAATAAAAATAATAATAATAACAACAACAATAAGAATAAGGTAATATAACTAGCAAATTATATACTAATTGTAGTAATAATAATGGTAAAATAATAAAAGTAATGGTAAAATAATGATAATAATATAAAAACTGACTTCATAAAACATTAAACATATGCATGCGTAAGCCACTAATGGATGTCTCTTTAGCATTTAACCTACACTTGGCTATGCGCACAGGAGGGCGTGGGCCCCAAAAATGTTGAAAGTTGAAAATTCGTAGATTTTGACCTGTTAGTTTGACCTGTTGGGAAATAGTTATACATCATTTGGGGAAGAGGCTCTCGAAGTCAGCTGTCAATCCTTTATAATGTCCTACCTAAAATCAGTTGAATTTATTAATAAAGTAATAATTTCATTCCGTTTATAGTATGTTTTATTTATTTACTGGTGAAATACGTCATATGTAGATAAAATATTGCATAGGAAATGGGTCCAGAAAATAAGTTCAACACTTCTTGTTTTAGGCAGTTTCAAATAAAGGAGACTGCGAAGAACTATAAATATACTATTACATATGGTAATAGTATATTAAGACATCTTTGCCTTCACATGTCTAAGTCCAGAATATATCTAAATTCATTTGACCTCGTCCCGCGAGGTGCGCTGTTGTCAAATTTCTGCGGGTGTGGTCGTTATTGGGGTGAGGTGCCATATCCTTGCGCGTAGCTAGGTAAAACATTGTGTGGGTATGAGGGGATGTTCAGAACGAGCAAGTATATAAGTCAGGTGAAATTGGTATTTGCATTACATGGAAACTAACATTTCATTTTTCACAGCGCAAAATAAACAAAATGGCAATACACCAATAATAATTCGCTTTCGTTTTGTAGAGTGTTCTAGAATCATAAGAAATGACAAAATGCAAGTAACCGCTGAAAGTTACAAGTGCTTATTTCGGTGGAAACTTTAACCCACACTTTCTCAGAAACGGACCGAATGTGATGATTTTTTCTTTTTTGCCCCCTCACAAAAACGCAACTAATCCATTCTTCAGCATATATTTTAAATGCAATGCGCCATTTGCAACATCAGAGCTACATGTCCGCCACTTGCAACATCCATATTAGCAGCGAAATCAATTGGTTTTCTCCAGCTTATCGACGATCATAGCGCTGGTCCTCAGACTACCGCGCTGTCAGCATAAGCACATCTGTTTCCATGGGGACGTTCTCATAGCTTTTATCGCACAAAAAAACACAGAAACATATATGACTTTACTAGACCTAGCAAACAGGGGTGAGCTTTGTAGATTTCAGATGATCATTTTGGGGTGAGCATTGTAGATTTTTGTTAAATAATAAACATATTTGTTATTATATTGTATACTAGCGTACCCTGGCGAGAACTCTCGCACTTGTCCTCTGTTACTTGTTCTACGTCACCTTGTAAATGATAACAATATAATACACCCTTGTCAATTCAAACTATTCTTATTTAACTTTATTATCGAGCAAAGAGGTACACGTGTATAATTCATTCGCATAGAATATCAAGTAATTAGTAATTTCCCATACAGTTGTAGATTCTACAGGCTCTGAACGGGTGGGGCAGAATCGAGAAGCGTCGAACCACCAAAAATGTAATAGAATGGTCAAGAAGATCTTATCCTGTATATTACGGAGTGATGAACGTTTCTTTGAGGCTTGTGGTCTCACAATTTTAGTTTTTACGGCCCTAGAACGCTTCGTTTAGGAGTTATATAGTTACCGATATGATTTTAACTTTTATTACATCATCAAATGTTGTTTACCAAACATTAAAATCATTATTTTTCTCGACAGATCGAGCACCAAAAGAAGGAAACAGGCAGAAGATACGACGAGGAAACGAAAAAGAAGTGATAATGAATTATCATAAAATAAGATTGAGAGAACGAGTTGTTAGAATTTACAAATATGAATATATTAATAAAATATATAAT
This sequence comes from Acheta domesticus, assembly GCA_031308135.1. Taxonomy (NCBI): domain Eukaryota; kingdom Metazoa; phylum Arthropoda; class Insecta; order Orthoptera; family Gryllidae; genus Acheta; species Acheta domesticus. The sequence goes on along the minus strand of JAHLJT010008446.1, from coordinate 172,527,534 downwards.
CAGTGTACATTTCATTGTTCCCAAAGATCAGTAAGTCATCATAAAATTATCAAAAATCTTGAATTATAAAAACCTTGTTTATTTGTCTTTTGTTCTTGTGCAACCATGTTGAAATGTTGATTTTTATGAATTTTTTATATCAAAATAAATATATTGACTTTAAATTTTCACAAACAAGGAATGAAGTAAAAATATGGCTAAAATTTAAAGGCTTTTAGTTTTAGGTCTCCCAAACATAATTTATCAATAAAAACCAAAATCAAAGATGGAGTATCCGAGAAATTAATGTTTCTGTCTAAATAAACGTTTTTCACGTTTTTATTATTAAAATCGGTAAACTTCACATTTCTTGACATTTTTTCTGAAATTATATACGTAGTATTATAAAAAAATGATGCAAAAGCAATGTTATAAACGTTTTACAAATTGTTTGCAATATTATTAACATTGCAATAAAATAAATGTGTTCTACAGCATATTTTTATTTTTTATCCGAACGCAGTATTGACAAAAAAATCTAATATGCTGATTTTCTTTCTTGTACATGATGTAGGAATCTGTCAAAAAATGTTCAAAAACCTCTTGCAGATCGTATGCTGACTATGAAAAGAATGACCCTCATATATTCGCAAAATTCATCTTGATCTTATTTAAAGATGTTGTTGATGAAACATTTCATTAAGAAAAATATCGTATCTTCACAACTGTAGTTGTAGGAAAAGCCGAAATTTTTAAATGGTTTTTAATGTTTGAGAAATCAGGCATTTCAACGAACATGAGAACTGCACTATTCTCTTAAGCTTCCTTTATGCTATCTAAGGTCCCAATTTAGTCACAAAATATCATGCGATTTTTAAGAAAAATTGGTGAAAGAGAATAAAAATTGCCTATGTTTGACATAAAATTTCGTAAAATATATGCATGTTTTTGAAAAATCGGACATGATCCTATTTAAAGATCTCTTTTTGATGAACACATTTCATTTTTAAAAATGTATCTTCATAGTAGTATCTTCATAGTGTATCTTGTAGTTGTAGGAAGACACCGAAAAAATTTTGATTTTTTTCACTTTTGAGAAATCAGAGACCAACATGAGACTACCTACGCCATTCTCTTAAACGTCCTTCAGACTATTCAACAAAAAAATTTAATTAAAATTGTTGGCACCATTTTTTTCAAAATTTTGAAAATGTACCAGGGGCTTCATGCAAAGTATTCCCCAAAATTAAAATATCGGTTTCAAATTCAAGAGGCCACGACATCAGCCAGATCGATCGGTGAATATCAATTTTGGAGAAAATCGGCTGAACGGTTTAGCCGCTAGCATTGTTCACTCACAGACGGACAGACATTTTCCCGTCAATCGATTTTTCGGTATCAAGGAGCCGTAACACATGGATTCTGGCTGCAATATGTGTTAGACGATTTTTTTCTAAATTTAGCAACTGGATTTATCCAGTTTTTCGTTACCAGGGCCCTGTAATAAGAATTTTTCTGACGAAAATTCGCTGTGTTTTTGCGCAGCATTACATAACCTTCTCTTTTTTAAAAAAGTTCCTTCTTAAGCACGAAAGTAAAAAACTCGTATCTGTTTCAAGGAGTCACGACATCAGCTCCAACGATATGGGAATATCAATATTGGTGAAAATACTGCCTATATTTTAGGTGCTAGCGTTGTTCACAGACAGACGGATGGACGGGCAGACCAACGGACGGACAAATGGACGAACCAACAAACGGACCAATGGACGGACGAACATACGTTTTGCCGTTAACCAATTTTTCGATATCAAGGAGCTACAAAACGTAGATTGTGATTACACAGCGTGTTAGAGGAAGTAATTTACCACATATTGGAACAAGATTTATCCACTCGGTATCAGGGCCTCACAATAAGAGTTTTTTCCAGTTGAGAAATCGCCATTTTTGGTCGAGCATTACAATACTTTCTCTATACTATGTAAGTAGTATGCTAGAAAGCCAACATAGCTGTAGGCAGAGGTAGACACAATTTTCTAAATAATCACATAAACTGCAGGTGTTAGGAATAACTTTGCATCTGTCAAAAAATTTCTAAACTCTCGATTCAGTATCGATTCAGTAAAATAGTATTATTTTTAAATTCAGTATTATCATCATCTCTGTGGTAGTAAGACACAGGACGAATCGTAGTGTAAGACATTGTATAACTAACATCTAGACTTTTAATAATGGAACTGTGAAATATTTATAGGAAATCTCTCTGAAAGTCCACCGCTATAAAACGACCATCCCTCTCAACAACAGATATTTCTTGAAACGCACCCGTTTATTTTATGCAAATGAGACCCTTTTAACAGGCCACTCCTCTCCCCGAACAAAGACAACCCCCCGTAATAGCAAATTTCTTAATTTACCCCACTTAAGAGACCACATGCAGGAAAACTGTAAGTACACAGCACACCTTTTCAGAAGTGAAAATGAAAATTGGCGCAGGTATTCGCGCGACATGTCCTGTGCCACAGCTTCATTCTCGAGCAAACCGGAAAGCGGGGAATTCGTGAATCAAGTATCCGTGTCCAATGATACGTATCACGGTGCTTGCTCTTGCAGTTTCATTTCTTCTAATGAGACGGGAGATAAGGAAGCGATCTACGGTTTCATTCTTGGAAGTAACAGAGCATGTTTACTTTCTCGCTACAGAGTAGAGGGAAAGTTATGAAATGCTGCGCGAAAAAACGGCGAATTTTCGGCAGAAAAACTCTTATTACAGGGCCCTTATAACGAAAAAGTGGATAAATCCAGTTGTTAAATTTAGAAAAATAATCCTCTAGCACGTGACGTATCCAGAATTCATGTTTTGTGGGTCCTTGATACCGAATAATCGAATGACGGCAAAACGTCGGTTCCTCTGACTGTCTGTCCCTCTATGAACAACGCTAGAGGCAAAACTGCCGATTCTCTCCAAAATTCATATTCGCCAATCAATCTGGCTGATGTCGTGGCCCCTTGGAATTGAAACAGATATTTTAATTTTGAATGTTACGTTGCAATAAGCCCCTGGGACATTTTCCAAATTTAAAAAATGGATCCATCGTCTTTTATTATTTGTTTTTGTTGGGTAGTATAAAGGACGTTTAAGAGAATGGTGCAGGTCTCATGTTCGTTGAAAACCCTGATTTTCGAAAATTGCAAATGTTCAATTTTTTTTTTGGAGTACAGGTACAATTATGAATATTGAGATTTCCCCCTTAATTAAATCTGTTCTATAAAGATTGTTTATGAAATAAAGTCATGTACAACTTTTCGAAAATGTTAGTACTTTTAGTATTTTAGTTAGTATTTTGCGTGAAAGTACGAGCGAGAATGTACGTGCTGTTTTAGTATCACTAGTTTACCTTACATTCCCGGAAGAACATCTGATGCGGTAGAATATCACCACCGGAGGTCAAGGTTATCGATTTGCCCCGTAGCATACCAGAGATTGGGTTACGTGCTGAATATAAACCCAGCGCTCATCCAAGAACTACTTCCTGATTTGTGTGTGTGTGCAAATAAGGAGAAAAGCGAGTTTTTGAGTTCCTAAGACGCAGAATATACATACCCAAACGATTTAGAGGTCATTTTCAACGAAAAGGATTTATCGATATTTTAAATGCATTTAAAAAAATAATAAATAAGTAAATAATTCCAAAATGGCATTTACATTACAAAGGAAAAATAAAACTTAGTCAAAAATTGCATTTTACTTTCTCGCTACGGAGTAGAGGGGAAAGTTATGTAATGCTACGCGAGAAAACTGCGAATTTTCGCAGAAAAACTCTTATTACCTGGTAACAAAATATTATACCCTGGTAACGAAAAAAAGGATAGGTCCATTTGCTAAATTTAGAAAAAAACGTGTAGTTAGAGTTCATGTTTTGTGGGTCCTTGATGGCGAAAAATCGAATGACGGCAAAACGTCTGTCCGTCCGTCTGTCCCGTCTATGAAGAACGCTAGCGGTTAAACCGTTCAGCCGATTTTCTCCAAAATTGATATTCCTCTATCGATGTGACTGATATCGCGTCCCCTCGAATTTGAAACAAATATTTTAATTTTAGAGGGTACTTTTCATCGAGCCCTTGGAACGTTTTCCAATTTTTCAAAAAAATGGCTCCATCGTTTCTGATTAAATTTTGTTGTTGGATAGTATGAAGGATGTTTAAGAGAGTGGTGCAGGTCTCATATTCGTTGAATATGAGATCTGCACCACGTCTAATTTTTCGAAAATTGTAAAAATTCAAATTTTTTTCGTAGTCTTCCTACAACTAAAATATAGATAGATATGTTTTTCCTTAATGAAATCTGTTCCTTAAAGATAGTTCTTGAAATAAGGTCAAGTATAATTTTTCAAAACTTTTGCGTGAAAATACGAGCGAGAAAGTACGTACTGTTTAGCACCTCTAGTTTTCATAATGCTCATACATGTCCCTTAATACCCGCACACAGTAGGTATAGTCATATCCACCTTATACAGCAAGACCAATTTTGATTTTCTTGGCGACTACAGCTTTATAATAACACAAAAAACACTATTTAATTGCTTGTTGCAGCAAACATAAACTTTACATCTGGCAGAATGCTCAACGCGCCGGGTTACCGATGTTATCGGGATAACGAAATAAAACCCTTTAGAACGCACCTTGACGCTGTCAGTGTCCGTTCTAGCATCAGTTCCAAGCAGAGGCGGGATTCGGGGGGTAAGAAGGGGCAACTGCCCCTCAATCTTGGGACAAATTTAAAAAAATTATATATAGACATTTCATTTCACAGATCTTCAAACTTATATATAAAATGTTTACTTGTTTCTGTATTTTGAGAAGAAATATAATAATAATAATAATAATAATAATAATAATAGTAACAACAATAATAATAGTAATAATAAAGCCAAAAATAATTTTATTAAGCATGAGTGAATATCATACATTAATAAATTGGTGAGCTTTAGTTCAGTATTATAAAATGCGCGGTGTAATGTTCAGCGTTATTGTAAATATTATTAATAAATACTCTTTCCATTATATTTAGCTTTTAAACGTTATCTACTTACGTTACAGTTTAGTGCCAAAAATCATGAGTCATAACACTCAAATTTTAACTCTCAAGTAGTGGTGCTACAGAATGGAACAGACTTTCCCGTATTAGTTTTCTATTTCTTTTGGTTTGGCTAGCTACTCGGACTTGCAACATACTCTTGCCAACTGCCGTCTATCGCCTCCCAAAGTACATTTTTTTTCACATTTTCTCTTCTTTGAAAACAAAAAAGAATAGAGCAAACTGATGTGTATGTCATCTCATAGAGTACATTTATCACTGAAAATTTTTAAAAAATATGGAGCGTTTTCGAGAAAATCTTGTTTTTGTTATTTTTTTAGATTGCATATATTGCACGCAATTTTGCACGAAAATACTAACATTTTCAAAAACTGTATATGAGCTTAATGAAAGAACTCACCACGGAGAACAAATTTCATGGAAGGAAAAATCTCTATCTTTAATTTTGTAGTTGTAGGAAAACGCCGAAAAAATTTAAAAGTTTGCAATTTTCAAAAATTTTGATTTAACTGTGAAACTTGAACCTATGCCACCTTTATAAGTGTATTTTACTCAATTCTTACAATAAATTCAAAGAAAAAATTGGAAGCAGTTTTTCAGAAAAGTTGTCCGGGAGCCTTTATGTAAAGTACCCTCTATTATGGAAAATATCCTAGTATGGTTTAGGCGGCAGTCGTGTTCATAGACAGACGGACAGACAGACGGACGGACGGACGTTTTGAAAAAAAACACGTTTTCGGTAACACGGGAACCCAAAACGTGTATTTCCTTTGAAATCTCTAAATCGATTTTCCGCAACGTTACATAACTTTCCCTGCACTACGTACGAGTATGTTACTCCATATACAGGTGCCCCACCAACTTCTATATTTCAAGCCACCCTATAACTTCTAAACGGCTTAAAATATCCAAGTGCAGTTTCCGCTCAACAATGCGGAATCATGGGGCAAGTAATATGCTGTAGAGACATAGTTCGTAATATTTTTCGTTTTCGAGATATTTAAGCATCATTGATTTTTTTAAATAGAAACATATATTTTTCTTACCAGCAATGGATAGATCATAAAAATAGGAATACAATTATGTATCGTATGTTAATACTTTGATAGTAGTTTGAGTATAAAATTAGACTTTGTGACAAATGATTTTAAATTAAACCTAACAGTCTCCCCGTAACATCTGGGTACAGCGTAGGCCACCTTCACCGAAGGCAACGGTTGCGAGGCCTGCTGAATGAAATATTGTCCATTTAATTTAAAATCACATGTCAGAAAATTAATTTTACACTCAAACTACTATCAAAAGACTAACATACGATACATCACTGTATTTGTCTTTTCATGATCTATCCACTGCTGATAAGAAACGTATATGGTTCTATTTAAAAAATTAAAGATGATTAAATTTCTCGAAAACTAAAAATATTTCAAACATTATCATTACGGCATATTACTTGCCCCATGATTCCGCATTGTTGAGCGAAAACTGCCCTTCGACATCATGAAACGTTTAGAAGTTATAGGGGTGGTCCATAGTTGGTGGGACACGTAATGTATACGGGAAAGGAAATGAATACGTATGTATACGGGAAAGGAAAAAGAAAGAATATTTACCGTTTATTATAGACATATATATGAGCCATTCCACGTCAAATCGCACAAGAGTTGACACGACATTTTTTAAAATGTACGATTTTTTTTCTTAAGTCTGGACATCAAAAAAAGAGACACGTTTTTTTTTGCCTGAAAATTTATTATTTGTGTAGTTATGGCCATATTAAATTTTGGAATTTACAGGTACTTCACAAAATAAGATCAACTATCTCTCCGAATGTACTAAATATAAAAATGTTTGGTTTGTGTCATTTAATACTTTGAAGTGTTTATTTTTATTCCTCTGTAAATATATTTTTCAAAAAATATTTTTTTCATTTTAAAAAATGTATTTTTTTTCAAAAAAAGTAAAATTTTTATATAAAATCGATGAGATAAAAATTTGAAAAAAATATAGGCGTGTTCTTTGTTCAATTTTCTATAAAATACAACAAGAAAAAAAGTTCGGACATACCGATCACTGTGGTGCTCACCTACAACGACACATAAGACATGGACTACTTGAGAATGTACAGATGCTCACTTGTTTAAATCAAATTTACCATAACCTCAATTTTAGCCAAAATGTTTCATATACCACTTTAGTTCCAGGACAGCCAATTAAAAAAAATACAAACGAGTACAAACGAGAATATCTTCTAAAGAGTATATGTGCTGTTAAAATAGAACGTCTGGTAACGCTCCTAAATCAAACACCTTAAAAATCAACAGGAAAATATTCCAAGAAATACTAAGAAATAAAATCCCACAATTTAAAACACTAAAAGGCCCCACCGAAATCAATGAGACAGTAACTCACATCAATATGCTAATCCACTTTACTAGCCAAGTAGCACAACCAAACAAATGGCCAAATAACCACAGTAATAAATACAAAAATTACCACAGTAATAAATATAAAAATTATATATTAAATGTAATCTCGATACAAATAAAATAAAGATACTATGGAATCAGCTAAGAACACCGAATTTAAAACCAACTGAACTTGAACACTAAAGTAGTTAAAAACTTAATAACGAATCAAAACAACCAACAATATCACGCATTATTAACTTCACTTCACACAAAGGACAACTCTTTATCGCAATTCACCAACAATATTGCAAAAGAAAATCATAAAACCACCAATTAACACCTCAACAGGTAAAGCATACAGATCTGTTCAAAAACCCGAAGAGTTTGCATCCTACTCATCAACGTTTATAACCAATATCTCAAAAGCACTCCCTGAACATAAAAGGATAAACAAAAGCAATAAAGAGACATTCAGCGGCCCACACCACAACGTATATCTCACCAACACAGTTGAAATTAACAAAATAATTAAAAACTTGCCCTCCAGGAAAGCATCTGGTCACGATACCATAAACAATATCATAGTGAAAACCTACCTCCGCCTGCAATTACATATTTAAGTAATATTTACAAAATCTACCTCAGAATAGGATACTTTCCTCAATCTTGGAAGCTATTCACAGTTATCCCCGTTGTCAAACACTATAAAAATCATAACGATACAAACTGCTACCGGCCCATAAGTTTACTACCCACCTTTTCCAAAATATTTGAAAAAATAATTTTCGAAAGACTTTAAGAGCACTTACAGATAACTAAATCCACTCCAAAGAACAATTTGGATTTATTGAAAATATTTCCACCCTACACCAATTTCTCCACATTAACGAACATCTTTATACTTCATTAAACAAATACTACATAGTAACAGTTTTCATCGACATAACACAGGCATCAGAAGAACTCATATAGAAAATAAAAAATTCATATCATGAAGGACTCATATACAAAAATTAAGAAAATAGGCACACCGCATTATAGCCAGTCCATCATACAAAGTTTCATCTGTAATACAACCTTCCCAGTAAACATAAACAAACATCACTCCAACCCAATATCAATCTTAGCCAGATTACCACAAGGATTACTTCTTTCATCTACTTTATTTAATTTATATGTTGCAGACATTTCCAAACTAAACGACATCCACATTGCACAGTTTGCTGATGATACAGCCTTCTATAACTCCGGTCCTTCACTTACTGATTACAACAACAAAGTTCAAATATATCGTAACCTAATTGATAGCTGGGCTTCAAAATACAAAATTCAACTCAATCCCACCAAAACGGCAGCCAACATCTTCACTCTCCGACCACACCCATCCCCGCTGATTCTTAACAGTACAATAACCAACTGGCTCCCTCCCAATAAACAATCAGATATGATTAAACGTTGACACAAAGCTCTATTGGAAGCAGCATACAGATGCCAAAATTACTCAAGCCAGAATCAAGTTAAATAAAACAATACACAGATCCAGTCCATTACCCTACAATTCAGCATTACAAATATATAAGCAATAATAAAACTTTTGTTATTACACGCCTGCACAATCTGGTTAAATGCAAAAACAAAAAGAGGAAACTGCAAACTCCAAATAGAGCTCGTATTTTCGAAAAGAACAATAACAAAAAAACTTGGAAAGACCAGTTCGACCACCAGGTTCTGAAGTCTATGATCTCCTCAGTGGCTATTACTGTTGTCATGAAGCATTTTAGGCGTTTCCTAGCTGATAATACCAGTTCTTCTGCGTGAGGAACAGAAACTAGTACTGGACTTTCTTTTTTCCCAGTCATTCGAATTTTTAGTTGGAAAGAACACATACTTTAAGCCGACCAAGTTTCATTTTTTCACTGATCTCTATCTTGAAGATTAACAAAGAAAATTTATATCTCAAACCTTTTTACGTAAAAAGTGGACTTATTTCCCTTTTAAAATTACCGATTCTATTGTAGTTGTACGAAGACGCCGAAATGTTTTTCTAAACTTTTCTAATTTTCGAAAACTCAAGGAATCAGTGATGTTAGAGTTATACTGTAACTACTCATATGTCATGTGGTTTAGGGAATTTTTTACCATCTTATCCGGGGATGTTCTTTCTCGAAAATTACTCATATTTTCGAAACCGTGTACACAACCTCATTTAAAGATCCAACTTTGAAACTAGATTCCATTAAGGTAAAAAGCTCTTGAACTTAAATATTGTAGTGCTAAGACACCGAAAACATTGCAACATTCGAACATTCAAAGTGCACCGAAAATAGAACCAGTCATTTTTAAAAGAATAATTTGCTGTATTTGAGAGAAAAATAATACAAAAATTTGGAGTATATTTTTTGAAAAAAATAGAAAATGTTGAGGCTTCATCTAAAATACTCCAAAACCAAAATAGAAAATTTTCTCAATATTTCAAATCCGCAGGGATTGAGTTTGACCAGATCGATCGGGAAATGTCAATTCTTTTGCAGTGATCGTCAAACTGTCCATCGCGAGCTACTAGTAGCTCGCGTCGCAATTTTCGGTGGATCGCAGTCATGCTCAAAGTTGGCTAACCTGGGCTTGTTCTATAAAGCACAAACAAGTACAGAAACAGACTAACTGATGAACATTTGGGCAATGTTTGATGACAAAAAAGTGCCATCTTTCTCATTTACAAGTCTGATCAAAAATCCATTCTTACACTTTTAATTTGTTACTAACTATATTTCAATTTTTTTGAAACAGGCGTTTGAACTTCATGATTTCTCTTTGTATATAGGTAAAGTTTATCGTCGTCAGTTGAACTTACGTATGCTTTAGAAGTAAAAATACTGTTGGCTAAATTGAGGCACGTAGTAAAATGATTTCCATCTTTTGCCGTTTAAATATTTGGTTTCCTTAATTGAAACTAATTATTTAACTTTTTTTAATAAATGGAAAATCCTGAACGGAGGACCTTGACAGACAGTACTTGACAGTACGTGCAAAATCTGCAATATTCTTCACATGGTTCGGTTCCTATCGAATGATAATCATGGGAGGACAAACATCACAAATCACAGTTAGTAATTTTTAAAAAACGATTCCGCGAAATGCATACGTTTTATTTTAGGTAACACGAGTTTAGTTTTAGTTAACCTTTGAGAAGTGAAATCCCAAAACATGTTATAAAATACATAGTTGAAATATAAACCCCAAATATTTTATTTACAATAATCGTATAAAAAATCTAATTTTCTTTCAAAATTAGTACGTCGAACTTCACGTAATTTGCAGATATATTTCGTTTTTCAAAGAAAATGTCACAAGCAATCAATATTATAAGTTATTATCTACCATTTCAATAAATAAAATACCTTTAGATACTGAAGAACTGCGACGAAAATTCAACAGAGTATTGCCAAGATCCAGTGAAAGCTTGTACTGCAACCTCCAGCGTCAACTTTCCACTCAGGCACAACCAGAAATGAGTTTACTACTACTTGGCGAGCCGACAATAGTTAGTAGTTATCGGAATATACGCAGCTATTACTCAACGTGACACATCAATCAAAACTAGATAAGAAGCAGAACGACTACTAAGCATCATTACTAACGCATGCATTTGAACATCTTTCTCGAAACATTCTCTTAAGCATAAATCTCAAATTTATTTCGAACTGTGGAAATAATAATAATAATAATAATAATAATAATAATAATAATAATGAAAATCAATTGTAGATAGAACCACTGGAGGTCCAGTCATTTGAAGACCACAAGAATCAATAGTTATAATGGCATAGTTATAATGGCATTTTTTCTGACAAATGTCTCCTGGAGTTATCCATCTATCTCATCAGGCTCTAAACTAGTGGAGCTACAACAGCACACACTATCTCACATTATTTGTAATGGCTATGCAATATTATAATAATACTTGAACCTGCAAAACGTCTTTTCCACGCTGCGATTCGAGCTCACGTTCTTACGCGTAGCACGCCATTCATGTTACTCCTGCGAAGCCAACCTTCCAGGTAAATTCAACCTTCCCGACGATTTGAAAAAATTTGAAACACTTGCAGTTGCAATTTTACAAAATCCAGATATTTTCATTGACTTAATTCCAATATATATTAAAAGAACATATTACATTAAGGAAAAAAACTCTCCAAAATTGTAGTTGTGGGAATATTGGAGTAGTGGAAAATACTGTAGTTGTGAGAACAAAATCTTGCAGTTTTCAAAAATACAGAGAGTTCAACGAAAATGGAATATCCACCATTCTTATAAACGTAGTTTGCTCTACTCAAGAGAAAATTGTCAACATTGCAGTTTTAAAATTTTTAAATTTTGCAATTTTCAAAAATTCAGAGCATTAACTTAAAATGGAATCTGCACCACTCTTATGAGAGTACTGTGTTTCATTCGAGACAAAATAAAGAAAAAATTGGAGCAGATTTTTTAGAAAATCTTGTCTTTAAGATTGTATATTATATTTCTTGAAAAATTACATCTTATATTTTCGCAAAATTATGCATGACCGTATTTAAAGATTCATCTTTGAAGAAAAGATTTCTATATTCAATATTGTAGTGTTATTGCCTCTCTATCCGTGAAAAAATTAATACCAAAATTTTGTGCAGTATTTGAGAAAATTTAGAAAGTGTTGTTAAGGCTTATCCACCAAATCCAACTTATCCACCAAAATCAAAATATCTATTTCAAGTTCGCCATTCAGACACGTTGACGGAAAATGTCCACATCGGAAAAATCGTCTGAACGATTAAGGCAGTAATGTTGATCAAAGACAGACGAACGAGTAGACAAACGTTTTAGTGTCAACCAATTTTTCGGTATCAAGGACTCTCCACACGTTTATTCTGTCTACACGACATATTAGAGTTGGAGCAAGATATGTCATTTTTTTCGGTCTGAGATTCATTTAATTAGTTTTTTTTGTCAAAAATCGCCATTCTCCGCAGGAGCACTACAATACTTCCTCTTTACTACGCAAGTACGCAGTACGCTCGAAAGTAAAAATACATTGATTACTCGAATACTTGAATACCAAGTATGATTCGAAATTCGATACGAAACGATACGATTCCAAACGAAACGATACGAAATAAATAGACACCAAATTCGAATACTCAAATTATTCAATATTAAAATATATGTTCCGGCTCATGCAATTTGTCTTCTCTATTCGAAAATATGTATCTCTCAATGGTTAGTCATTAACTTAGTTTCTGAAAATATATGCAAACACCGGATAATTTTTAATATGTAAAATTCGTACCTTAAAATATGATTTTTTTAAGGAAAACATTTTCAGTCATTTTGACGTTCTCATCTGCTACGTACTTGCATAGTAAAGAGAAAGTGTTGTAATGTTGCATCACAGAGTGGCGATTTTTTTGACAGAAAAACTGGTTTACGGGAACTGAAAAATGGGTTACGGAAAAAAGTGTCTGTTTTTTGTCTGCCTGCCCGTCCGTCTGTCTCCAGCCACCTTTAGCGTCTATTCCAGAGCGCACATAATACATTTCAAAATCTTGTAAATAACCAAACCTTTGCTCACCTCCTTCACTTAAATCTACAAATTCGTAACTCTCCTTTACGACCTTCAAGGAAATGGCGTCCCCTCGACATCTTCAAACTCCCTCCTCCACCAGCTTTACAACTGACAGCAAACAAACAACTCGTCGACCAAAACCACTGAAAAAAAACACAAATAAAACGATTTATTTTCTAAATGCTAATGACCAATCCTAATACATCTTCCCATTACAAACCCTCAAAGCACTCTAATATCCCCTCCCGTCTCCATATCTACACCTAAATATACCTACACCACAATAAGATACATTGATTACCCAACACTTATCCCCCTAACACCAATAAGACAATCCATCTTCTCCTCGCTCTTTCCCAGTCCCCAGCGCGTTTGGGGAAAGCTGAAACGCAAGTCATGTTAAATCTACATCGCTGATAATTCAAAAGAGACTAAAGGATCAGTCCAGGCTGTCAAAGAAATTACTCTGAAAAAGAGCCTAAACCGTTCACATGATATTCTCCGAAATTGACATTCCCACATCGATCTGACCCAAACTCGAAGCCCTGTCACTGAAATTAATGAATGTTTATTAATACTTTCATTTTCGGAGATAATTTACGCGAACCTTTTACATTTTGAAAATTTTCTCAACAATAGTGTAAATTTTTTGCATTAAATTTTTACTTCGATAGAGCATAGCACGCTCAAAAATGGTGCAGGTCGCATTCTCGTTGAACTCAGAATTTAGAAAACTGCAAAAGCTCACAACAATTTTCGTCGTCGCCCTATATCAACAATACTGAATATATGAAATTTACATTAGTGAAATATGTTCTTCAAAGATAGATTTTTTAAACAAGGCCATGTACAATTTTTCGAAAATAAGAATACTTATTGCCTAATTTTACGTGAAATATAGGTAGTTTTAAAAACAAGATTTTCTCAAAATGGTTAGAAATTGTTCTACGTCTTTTGTCTTGAATGGAGCAAAGTACAAACGAGATTTCTTCTGACTGAAATCTCCTCTAAAAATAGATCTTTCAATGAGACCATGGACAATTGTTTGAAAATATGAGTATTTTCACGTAATTTTTGCTCGAAATAAAGAGAATTCAAAAAACATTTAATAAAAAACGTTTCCAAATATTTTTTTGAACAAAACTACGACGAAAATGTCGCAGGTCTCATTTTCGGTGAACTCTCAGAATTTTCGAAAATTGCAAAAAATGTACTACATTGAAAAATATGGAGGGTAGAGATTTTTTCTTACTGAAATCTGTTCTAAAACCTTAGATGCTTAATCAACAGAACGTACAATATTTTGAAAATAGTTTTCAGCTAATTTTAGCTGAAAATAATTACAATTTAAAAAAATATTTTCTTACAAAAGATCTACATTTTTTGATTAATTTTTAGTAGGCCAAAGAACACTTACAAAAAGGGTGCAGATCCCATTTTCGTTGAACTTTGTATTTTCGAAAATTGTAGAAGTTTAATATGTTTTCGGCTCTTTTTTACTACTGCATTATTGAAGATAGATGTCTTTCCATAATAAAAGCTGTTCTTAAAACCGGATTTTGAAATAATGTTAATGAAAGTGTCTGAAATTTTGAAAATTGCAAATGTTCAACTTTATATTTAAATAATCGGAAGATTGAGTTTACCTCGAAGGCTGGTGATGAAGGGGTAACGTAAATGGCATGTCATACCTAAAAACCTGGGTTCGAATCCCAACTTGGGAAAACATTTTTGCAGGTTAAAAAAATATTATATTACATGGCCGTTGCAAATAATTCGAAAAAGTATGTGCTGATGTACCATCACTGTTCTTTTTTTTCGGAAAGAAAATAATTCTGTCCGGCGTCACCACGTGTTTGGGAGAGACTATGGGAACCCGTATATTTTCATGACTGTACGATATATTTACACTCATGGATTTATTTCGGAGAACAAAGAATGATTTTGAAAAGGAATGGAACCATCTCCTTGAAAAAAAAAAATTTCAAAAGAAAGTATAATTTTCTTATGTTCAATAATTTTGGGGAAAAATCAGCTATTCTGTTCTTTGGAAATTTGTAATAACTTTGAAATATTATCTTTGGAAAATGGTTTCCTTGTAACGGTTGGAAACACATTTTGGCGCAAATTTTCCTGTAGTATAATCTTTCAAAATCTCCTCGAATCTTGAACTGAATTTCTTTTTAACAGCAATTCCAAGAGCAAATCCTCCAAATCGAGCACTTTGTTAAGGACGTTTTCAGGATCGAAAGGAACGAGTCCTGAACCTCGAAAACTATTTATAATGCTTTGTAACTTTTCCGAAAGAAAAGAAGAGGAAAACATCCTTCGGAATTGCCCCTTTGAAATTTTCTTGTGGAGAATCTTCGTTCTTCACTTTTCGATAATTAATCCGAAGTTATTTCCAACATCTAATCCGAACTCTGTCGGAAGCTTTTGTGAGTGCCAAGCGACCATATTTCTTTCACAACAATGTAATTAATTAAGTTTTAATTGCATTTAACTTGCTGTCCGAGACATTTCCTATCTTTGCCCCATTTTCCGAAGTCACCACATCCACTGTAGATTTTTCGCAAAATTGATGCCAGGTTTGACTGTTTCAATAGTTTTCTGATAACCAATAGATAGTTGGGAGAAGTAATTACGAAATCGAATGTGGCTTGCAAAAACTATGATTATCAACTTCCACGAACTGTGAAGATAAAATTATTCGCAGAAGGGAAAGAACAAGAAATTCAAACACAATGTTTATCACCACATCCAAGGAAAATAATGAAATTAGGTTCGAGGAAGTACAGAGCTTTGCCTCGAGGATAAGATATCGTAATTTGCAGATTCCGGCGAGGAAGGGAAGCTACTGGCATTATTATTGACTGAGCATATAGTGTTCAAAATCTCCACACATTGCCGATGCAACACCTATCTACGGCGTATAATTTATCCTGGAAGCTTCTTTTCAATAAAAAAATATTTTACTGATTCCTTTTGATCACTTTATGCAAGCTACTGTATTATAAAAAAAATTGTTGTCTGAAAATTAGTAATTTAAGTTTTGACCAACATCTCAGACAACATTTAAATACTTATTTTGGGTCATAGATTAAACGGTATATTATTTTCTTCATATTTATTCTGTTCATATTCCGTCTACGTTCTTACGTATTAAAGAGCAAGTATTGTAAAGTTGTGATGCAAATCGGCGATTTTTCGACAGAAAAGTTCATAGTGTTGGGCCCTAGTAACGAAACAGGGAATACACTATACGTTCCAATTTTCCCTCGTATATAGCGAAGAACGGTAATGAAGAAACATCCATATTTTCGAAAATTCTGCACAAAAAGTTAACTCTACAACACTACAATATTGATTATAGAGATTTTTTCCTCAACGAAATCTGTTCTTTAAAATCAAAATTTTGAAATAATGTAAATGAAAATGTCTGAATTTTTTAAAATTGTAACTGCAAGTGTTCAACCTTTTAAATCATCGGGGAGTTTAAGTATTTCTGTGTAGCTGGTGATGTTAACTCTTGACCTGAGTTCGAATCCCTGCCTGGAATGAAACTTTTTGCTGATTGGATACACTTTTGCAGGTACATGTAGTATTATAATACAGCGTAGGCGTTGCAAATAATGAGAGAAAGTATGTACTGTTGTAGAACCATTAGTAATATATTTTAGCACGGATGAAGTTTCTAATTAACACGTCGGCTTAGTTGAATCAGAGCATCAAGTGATGTCGCTGCAGTGGCTCTGGCCAGGAGGTCCCAGGATTCGAGTTCCGACGGTGGCAGGATGTTCGACTCGAGCTATGTGTCGCTGTCTGGAGATTTTACCGGTCGGCTGTTCTTATCGATAGTTTTCCGTGATGTCTCCGATCAACATCAGGTAAATGCCGAAGCAGTACCGTAACCAACGGGCTACGGACCGCGGGTGATCTTTCCTTCCTCTCTAACCTCATCTCCTACATTCATACACACTTAAATGTACTACACTTCCACACTTATAGGCAGACCAGGCTACGGGGTGCCCCCTGGTGGGAGGTACTTGGCTGGGAAAAACCGCTAGCCGACGTGTAGGCAGGCGTAGGATCTCACCACCCTGAGGGGGAAATCATCGCACTTCCCGCGATAAAACATGCACTACATTTGCAGTACAAATGACCATAGCAGTTGACCATAGCAAATGACCATAGCATTGAGAATCTATTATCAAAAATTCAGAAATGAAATTTATTGAGGGACACCCATCATCAAGTACACATTATATCCTGACGGATACTTGATCCGACAAGGGTTTTTGAAACGCGGAACTGAGACTCGATGATGGGTGGGAATTTTGATGATACATATGAAATCATTTAAAGATTTAATATTAATAAAATAGATCACAAGAAAGAAGTATATCTTCATTAATTTAGTTGTAAAATCTGGTGCAAAAAAATGTTGAGATTTTTGCAATCTTCGAAAATTTAAAACATAATTGAAAGTTGGAGCTACGCAGTTTTTTAAGTGTGCTTCGTTCAATTGGAGTACAAAATTTCTTATCTTGGTGCAAGGCAACGGTAAACGTCACCAAGATTTTGATACGTCACAAAACAAAGTTTATTGTTTTCTATTAATTATGATTCATAATAATTTAACTGAAATGAATATTTATTGTATTAGAAGTATCTTTGACCTTCAGTTCATCAAAACATAAGGTAAGAATGAAGTCAAAAATCGAATCAAATAATTAAGTTAGTTATGTTAGATATTAATATTGAAGTATTTTGTGATGCTTTATTGGCAAAAGCCTTTTACCATTACTTTGCCCCCAAAATTCACAATAACACAATTCAAGGCGTATTTATAAATTAAATAAATATTTTTATAAATATGTTTATTTATATATTTAATTTTGCGCTACTTCGAGGCAAGTAACTTTGTACCTCTCCATATATTGTACAGCACAAGATAATTGTCCAAATAATACATGGTAACATGGAGAAATGAAGAGGAAATTCTGCTAGTATGGTCATAATTAGGTCTGCTAATAAAGAAGAAAGTTTTTCAATTCGGATCCTGGGAAGTATCCTGTATGACCTTGTGCATTGCCCTCCTCCGGTTTCTAGATGAGAGATCATGCCTTGGTTCTATTAAACTACGTAATCGTTCGAAATTCTGTGTGAATGTATTAAATTTGGAAATCTAAAATCTGATGGCTAGTCTCAAATTCAAAATATATCATCCATGTCGAGATTTCGTTTCGCGACAAACATCCAAATATGGCAAGAAAATGATCCTCCAATTTCAAAGCATATTTCTAGACTAAGGCTTCTTTAAAGTATTCCTGATTATTTTCAACAAGTGGTCAGTGATAAACTAGTGCCGGTACAACAGCACATACACTCGCATCATTTTAAAGGTAAGCATTATTTCAATTCTACACGAACTTACAATCTTTTTCCAATCAGCAAAACCTTCCTCTCCACACAGAGATTCGATCTCAAGTCCTGACAGTTCACACCTCAGTCACATTATCCCTACACCACCAGACACACAGTCTCCCTAATGATTATAAAAAAAGTTGAATGTTTGCATTTGCAATTTTAAAAAATTCAAAGATATCCATTTACATTGTTTCACGATCTACTATTACTAATAGCGTAAAGGATGTTAAAAATAACAGTGCAGGTCTAATTTTCGTTGAAATCCCTAGATATTTTGCGAAATGCAAAAGTCGACGTCTTTTTTCGATTTCTTCCTACAACTACATTACTAAAGAAAGAGATTTATCCTTAATGAAATTTGTTGTTGAAAGACAGATCATGAAATAAAGTTGAGTAAAATTTTTCGGAAAATATGAAAATTTTTGGCGTAATTTGTGTGAAATAAAGGCAATATTGAAACAACTAACAATTTTTTCTCAAAAATTGCTCCATTTTTTTCTTTACGAATGTATCAGAGAATGGAAAAAAATTGTGCGTGTCTCATTCCCAGCGGACACTGTTTTCAAAAACTGCAAAACGTTAACATTTCAAAACCCAAAAATTGAAGATAGAGACTTTTGCCATTAACAAAATCTGTTCTAAAAATTTAGTTCTTTAAAAAATATTAACTACATTTTTTAAAATAGATCGTTTTCGTGTATACTCTCCTTCAAATTAATGCAATTTATAAAAACGTTTTCTAAATAAACCACTCCAATTCGTTTCTTCACATTTTTTCACGGTAAAACAAGGGAGGACTCATTTTCGTTGACGTCTGTGAGTTTTCGAAAGTTTCAAATTTAGAAATAATGCGAGAAGCTATGTACTGTTCTAGCACCACGTGTTTAGAACAAATTTCCTTTAAGGCAAATATCTCAATCTCCTAAATTGTAAGTTTGCAATGTTAACTTTTTGCAATTTTCCAAAAAACAAAGTGTTTGCGAGAAATAGAACTGTTAACCAGTTTTTTACAGTACAGTCGTACAAACAAGGAAAACCTTTAATGACATTTACTATATGATCTTATTTGAAAATTTTTTTTAAAAAGCTGATTTCATTAAGGAAAAAATCTCTATCTTCAATATTGTAGTTGTAAAGAAGACGCCGAAAACAATCTAAAACTTTTGCAATTTTCGAAAAGTCGTAAATTTTAATGAAAGTGAGACTTACGCCATTTTTAAGCGTTTTTTACGCTATCCGAGAGCAAGTTTCAATACAAAATTTGGAGCCTTTTTGCAAAAATTTTGAAAATCTTGAGGCTTCATATATAGTATCCCCTAAATCAAAATATCCACTTCAAACTCAGAGGTTATATATGGACCCGCAGCGCGCACGAAAGCCCGGAACACAACACAGCAGGGAGCGACGTCCGCCCCGGCCGCGCAGTCCCGGGCGCAGCCTGGGAGAAGAATGAGTCTCCCTCACCCGTTCCAAGGGGCGGCCAGTAGCTGCCGCGCAGCAGAGCAGCCGGCCTCCCCTCCAGCCTCCTCCGGGAGCGGGCCGAAGGCGCCGGGCGCGCTCAACCATGAAGACCGCGCGACCGGCACGGGAGCCGAGACTCGCAACGGCACTTCGAGGCCTATTTAAGATCCGATCCCCGCTGGAACCGACAGTTCGCTAGGGGATTCAGAGCGAACTATTAAGCTTCAAACGAACGTTGCACCTGCGAGGACTAAAGCCGGCCGAGTAAGCCGAGGTACTCATCAAGTGAGGAAAATGGTTTTAGTTGATTTGTAGATGAAGTGTTGTCACACCTTTACTTGGTTTTGCCAGAAGTTGTAATAAATATTGTTTATAGTTTACCGTCTACTTTCTTGCATTTCCGAGTCATTCCGCCACTCCGTGGTTACAAGTTGGCGACGAGTTAAAATATTTAGACATGGCAGCTGAATAATTAGTGGAAGTCCTTGCTTTGATGCAACAACAACTGCAGATACAAGAGCTGATCCAAACAATAAATTTGCCGCCTACGACGTTTTCGATGCAACCTCAGCTTCCGCCATTTGAAGAAGATAAATGGCAGTGGGACGAGTACACAACTAGGACGGAGCAGCAGTTCATTATTATCTGTAAGTTCTCCACAGAATGTCTAGAAGAGTATTTCTTCTATCAGGTACACGCAATCGATTGTACGACGTACTCAGGAAGATCAGCGCGAACATATCACAAGTAGTGGCTGGGTGGCTCAGAGCGAAGTCGCTCACCTTTCACCAAGGAGGTCCGGGTTTGATTCCCGGACAATCTCATGTGAAATTTGTTCCGACAAAACGAGTTTGTCTGCTTCACAGGGGCTAACCCCTGTGAAGTGTCCTAATCCCTACCCCTATTCCTTCCAAATTCTGGCCACTGGGTAATGAGGCAGGGGCGCGCAAGAGAGGCGCGTGCGCGGAGATGCTTCCTGGCGGTCCTCTCCACAACGACATATGGCGTACTGACTAAAAGTACAGACATTGTAGTAACCGAGGATAACTCCAAATTAAAGAATTCATGTATCGGAGGATTACTCAAAAAAGCGCTCAACGCTCCACAAGCGGTTCAAAGACGCATTGCGTCGCGAGGAAGACGCGACAAATGTAAAAAAAAAAGTGGATTACGTCACACTCTGGGACAGATTAAACGATTTTTTTAAAAAAACTTTGAGTTTTCCTCCAATTGCATGGGATCTCAGCAGACTCACTCAGAATGGATAGCCGACTTGAGGGAATTTAGCAAAAATTGTAATTCCGGCAGTCGAAAGTGCAATACGCGGTATGCTGCCGAGATGATCCGCGACGCCGTCACCATGTTTACAGCTGAAGAAAAAATTCGAATGGACGCTCAGACAACTTTGGAAGAAATTGTAAAGTTGGACACCTCCTTAGAAGTAACCAGAAGTACGTTAGCGCTGATGGCAGCTACGGCAACGCATGCAAATCTGAACCAGGTTCGCCGCTTCCTCCTGGTACCCCGCCAGCAGCAGAGTTCAACGCTAAAAAAGAACGGAAGCAGCGAAGATCCGTAGTAAGAATTAATGAAAAAGCTCACGCTGAGGCTACAAGGAAAAATAAGTTTTACAGAAATTGCTACATCAGAAACGGCGGCAAAAGTGTACATTTTATAAAGCTTTTTGTTTCAGCTGTGGTACGCAATTGTGCCAGGATAGCAGCGGAAGAAACCATAGGCCAAAGACCGACAAGGAAGTCGTCAAAGTAGTCGTCAATGCAGTACTTAAGGCAAGTAGAGAAAATTATTAGAACAAGCAATAAACTCTTTTAAACATAATTGAAT
Organism: Acheta domesticus; assembly: GCA_031308135.1. Lineage (NCBI taxonomy): Eukaryota > Metazoa > Arthropoda > Insecta > Orthoptera > Gryllidae > Acheta > Acheta domesticus. Next base: position 172,505,711 of record JAHLJT010008446.1, on the reverse strand, counting down.
GCAGTATGCATCACGCGATTATGCACACTGTGGTACACAGCCAAGAGTCGGGTACAAATTATTTTATTGTCATGTATGTTATTCTAACATTCTCGCACAGGCTTCTCTCCGTACCCGGACATGCTCGATCTTGATATTACATGCGCGTGTGAGCTAACGCCACTGCTTTCTAGTTTAATCGCAACGTCACATGCAGCGTACAGATTCCTGGAAATTCGCCAGGGATACCGTTCGCGCATTGCGCGTCGCTTCCGAGAATTATTACACCGCTCAGTTCAGTCAATAATTTAACTAAATGAAATTGATTATAGTTTTCACGCTTTAAATCCTTGCACAATGATATAATATATTTTAATTGCAACTTAAAAATACTCCAAGTTTAATTTCATCTCTATTAAGTTAGGCTATATCCTATTGGCCCGTCGTGTAATTCAGCGGGAAGACAGAACGCGTCGTTGCAACGATGCAATTTCCCAGTCAGTCACTAGTGAGTGGTCGCGAGAGACCGATATGCTCCCCAACGCTCCTCGAAATGGCACAGTTTGTCACCTAGACAGTTCACAGTACTGTATAGTTAACTGTAAATTTGCTTCATTGTGATGTGTTCTGCAAGTACACTTACGTATTTTGTTGTTATCAATTACGAGCCAGAAACAGTGATTTTCTAATGCTCATATCATGCGAACACGTGCTGTCATCTCGCAACCTAGTATATTTTACAACGTGCTTTCAAATTAACTGTGATACGCTAATCAGCTATGACTTTACTTCTTTTGTGATGTGTTGTACACGTAGCTGCATACAATGCCAACGGCATGAACAATTTCTGAAACTCACGCCATTCGGCTTTGAACAGTACTCGTCGCGGCAGTAGTAAAACGATCTTCGAACTACTGTAATCATGTGTGTGTGTGCGGTACCTGTGGTTACAAAGCCAGTCATGCTCGTGTTAATTACCACTGTTCTACAACTTCTGTTTGTGCGCAAGATAGCGTCATCGCTGCCCTAAGATGTATCGCGTGCGGCGCCGTCTAGGGTAACCGTCGCTCCGAAGGTCACAGCCGTGACATTGCAGCTGCGTTGAGATCGACGCCCGTCCCGTGACGTCATCCACATGCCACTACAGGCAAATTCAAGCAGATTGTATGTTTCTTTGTACTGAATTCTGATTTCAGATCATGAACTACAATGATCACACCTAGTCTTTGTAAACTACAAGTTCAATGATTTTTTTCTCCCAAGTCAATTACCTTCGTTTAAACACACATGGTGTAACTGGAAATCAATGCTCTCTCTTACCAAAGAATGCATTAAATTGATCTGTTTCATTATTTGTATTATGCTCAGTTAATTTAATTATACGTCTTACATTTGTCTATGCCATATTGACCTCAGTTGCCCATTTCACGCCCAGAGGAGTCATTCCAGAAATATAATAGCAATATTACCTTAATATTATCAATATACCTGTAAATATCATAAATATTTCCTTTTTTGCGCATTGCCTCCAAAATGCGCTGGTCCTTCGAAAAGCTATCGTAAGGTAAATGGTACATGCTGATGCCTTCATTGGCGATCCGCCTACAGTCCACTCAATTCAGCCTTAACAATAATAAAATGATCACTTAACAGTTGGGATCTCTCTCGTTCCCTTTTCAAGTACATACAGGAGCAGTCGTATCTTGGATAAACTTGCGATTATATGAGGATCTAAGGTCCGTTATCTGTGCCAGAGAAAATAAGACTTTTTAAGTATTTGGCAAACATTGAATCAAAATTAAAGGTACAATCCTTATCCCTGTTAGTTATGGGAATCAAATTCGGAACATGCAACTGATAATAGTAGATTGGTTTCATGGCTTTAAGGGTTTTGGTTTCGCAGTTGGAGAAGTCAATACATTGGGACAAGGAGTTTCACCACCAAGTGAGAAGAACTAGCAGAGAAATTCCCGTGGGTTCACTCACCTTTGGGCAGTTGCACCCATTTCACCCTGAAGCCAGGCGCTACTCACCGTGCCGTTGGCCCTTAGAGACACAGTCAAGGAGCTTCTAAAGCCAGGGACCGTCCATAAATTACGTATCGCAAATTTCGAGTATTTTCAGTACCCCCTTCCCCATTGTAACGCACTTCCCTATATCTATGTAACGCAGCGTAACGCTACCTCAGAACCCCTCCCTCGCCCTTTAGCGTTACCCTAACAGATTTTGGGGTGCTATCACCAGTGAATTCTAACGAATGGGCGTACCCACTAGTGTTAGTCAAGAAAAACAATGGGACGATTCGGCTGTGTTGAGACTTCAAGTCCAAAGTCAACGCTCAAAACTCATCTGGTAGATCAGTTCCTCATTCCACGCCCAGAGGATTTATTCCAGAAATTAGCCGGAGGTCAAAAAGTTTGTAAAGTGGACTTCAAAAAAGCCTATCTGCAAATTCCTGACCACTAGTTGGCATCCCGCACTATTATCAACACCTCACTTGAATTATTCAGATATATCTGTGAAGTGACTTCAGCGACTCCACTTTTCATCGCAGCTTAGAATCTGTAACCTCTCGCGTAAAGACCGTGCGAACCAACTTCTCGACAATCTCATCGTCCATGGTGCTACGGAACATGAACATAGAAATAACCTCAGAAGAATGTTGGTCAAATTAGAACAGTGGAGATTTAAGATCAATTGGCATAAAGGTGAACTCTTTATACAAGAGATCAAGAATCAGGACCTTATGTTAGACAGCAAGGGCGTCAGACCACAGGCAGAAAACATGGTAGCGATAAAGCATTCCCAGCACCTCAAGATCTGTGACACAGTCCTTGGGTAGGATTAACTACTATAACAAGTTTATTAAGAATTTTGCAGAGATCGTAGCACCTCTAAACGAGCTTAGCAGAAAAGTGTCAGCTGGGTTTGAACCGACAGGCAAGAGAAGGCAAGCAGTTAAGTTATAACATTTCATCTAGGAAGAATCATTACACTGGCGGTCGACGCTTCCAATTACGGTGTTCGCGTTGTCTTGTCACAGAAGGATGAAGCAGGTAGAAAGATTCCAGTGGCGATCGCACCCTAGACCTTAAATATTCATCAAAGGAGGTACTCACAGATCAAAAAGAAGCTTTGGCTGTTGTTTATGCGGTTTGCAAATTCCGTGGGTGTTTGTATGGAGCTACGTTTGTCATCATTACTGACCATAAATAACTGGTTTCGTGCCCAGCAGGTAAAATCCCGGATTCCGCAAACGAATTTCAACGGTGGGCTTTTCTTTCAGAATGCAATTACAGCATCAAACACCGTGGAACAGCCAAACATGCTAACACCGACGCCCTTTCTCTCTATGGGTTCTGATTCGGAATTTGATCCGGAAAGGTAGCAAGCCATCAACTGAATTCGGCGGATGTAGAACATATTACCTAATTTCCAGTAGATGCGACGTACATAGCACGTGAGACAAGAGCTGATCCTGTTTTGAGTAAGGTACATAGGTATGTGTCAGAAAGTTGGCCTCAATCATACAGAATCACTAGAATTTTTCAGACTACTTCAAGTCTAGGGAGCTACTTTGTGAATTTTGGAGTTCTCTTATTAAGCAGCGTAGAATGTAGTAAAGTGGTTTTGCCAGACAAATTGAAAGGAAGAATGCTTAAATCACTTCACGTAGGACATTGGAGCATCACTCTCTAAACAACTGGCGCGAAGGCATTGCTTTCGGCCAGGAATAAATGGGGACATCGAGAGATTAAGAATTGCGGGACTTGTCAAGAAAAACAGAAAAATACTAGGTGAATATTGGAGTCTCGACAATGACCCAGGAAACACTGGAGTTGATTCTTATTGACTTTGTGGGACCGTTTCTAGATAGAATGAGGTTAGTAGTAGCAGATGCGCAGTCTATCTACTGTGACGTCGTCGTGATGTGAGTGAAACACAAACATGAAGTTTTCAAGTAAAGTTTTATTTACATTTACATTACAATATTTATACTCCTATGAAACTACCGCTGCACTCCACAGCACTGCATATCCCTGAGGCCAGCCGCCCCAGCCTGACACATAGTACTCCAGCGTGTTAAATCTTAGCATCGCCCCTGGCCTTTCGTTCCGTGGTGAAAGCTATAACTCGCTCGCCTTGGCTCGCGATAACTCTCTTCACGGGTGCCTCCGCACCGCGATTCGTCTGAAACTCGAATGCCTGTCAATTTCCACTAACCTCTCTAACGAGGAAACACGTGGAAGGCCTCCCACACTTGTCCGCGTCATCTCATAACAGAGTTTTGGGGCCGCTTGTAAAATGGGAGCCGCCGCCAGCTGCAGGGACAGTTCTTTCGTCACACATCATCCTCCCCGCTAGCTGACATTCGTGTTCACGCTCCCGGCCCGCACCCTCCAACCATCCTTCCGCCAGCCTGCGCCGGAAGAAGGAGCAGATCTAGGGACTGTCGATGCCTCTACAATACTTTGCGCATAATGTGGGCTGTTCCAAATAAAGCGATTTCTTGCACTTCCTAGTCTTTTGAACTACCTGGAGGAGTTTAGGCAAGTGTAGTTTAGCCAAGTTCTTACACAAATTTTGCGCAACAAATCCAAGAGCTCCGATCTCTACCGGTACGACCTGTGCTATTACGCCCTACATTCGGATGATCTCGATTTCCAAACCCTTGTATTTGACGTTTCTCTACCTCCTTGGTAACGACGTTTTGATTACAAAGTACAGCAACATCGACACGTAGACACGATTTTTTTTCCAAATCCGGATAACTATATCCAGTTGTTTGCCGCTATCGTGCGATCAGTTTGAATTTGTTTGTCATACAATATTGTACACAATCCAACAGACGTCATCGGTTTTGGTGAGTGTTCCTACAACTTGGGGCATTTGTTTGGAACTTCGAGGGCGGTACAGATCTCCTAGTGGAGGTACCTACACACTCTGTCGTGTCGTTTCAAGTATTCGGTCTTTGCTAGGATTGGACAGACTGAAAGAATATGATCAATGGTTTCTACGTGTTCCTGGCAAATGCGGCATTTATCATCTTGGGAAATTTTGAGAACCACCTTATCATAATGTCGTGTTCTCAAAGCCTGATTTTGAGCAGCTATTACAAGTACTCCCGATTTTGGCTTCATTCTTCCCCTTTTGAGTCACATGATTGATCTGTATTGATCTGGACCCTGTCCATTCGTTTCAAATATTGTCCGTGGAGTGGTTTGTCTCTCCACGATTTCTTTAACATTTTTTGTGTCTCACATTTCATGTTAAGTAACATTAGAAGTTCAGTGTCTCTGTCATTCAGCGTGTCTTGCATAGTCCTTGATCGTAATGCTTTTGCTACACTTACAATGCCTCTTTTTCCCATTCTTCGGTCAGATTTCATGACCTGCCTTATTAGTGGGTCATCTTCATGACTGTCTACATACTTTTCCTTATTATTTAACATACATTATTATTATTATTATTATTATTATTATTATTATTAGCTAACTAAGATCCCAAGGACAAGGGCTTCCTGTCATTTTGCAGCGAATACTGAATGAAGGGATAGGATGACGATGAGGGGTGGAGGTGGTAGAACACACGGTAAACAAGGAATGCTTATCTGCAGATCAGAATATCACAATCATGTTCCCAGAAAGGGTAATCATAAGTTCTCTAGCATTTTCAAGGTTTCCTGCCGATTTATAATTTCCAGAAGTACTTTATTGGAATAACAACGTTGTACGTGTTCTGTATAAGTTGTTCCATGGAATGAAATTATATTCGTTGGCAAGTCGTAGAATATTCTTTCTAGGGCATTTTCTTTTCAAAAACACATTTCTTAAAACACCTATAAGTGCCAGAAGAGCATATACCAGCGATAGCAGTAAAAGTTTTACAAGTAATCGATTTTGTCTTCTCCTGTAAAATTTAGAATACGTCGCTTACAACGTTGATTCAGCTGATGCTTCCATTCTCGAAAAGCAAACAAAGCTACGGACAGTTTATTTCCAGTAAAATCTCGAGAAATGTTTAAGATGATTATGGTGTATTTGAGAGTTGGGTGGATAATACCAGTGTCAATTGCATAGATAAAACGATTTTTTGATTATTTGCTTATTTTGCCGAATGTTAAGAAGACTTCGGGGGGAGTTGATATTTGCGGGCTTCCCCCACCGCTGCGATAGTGGAAGATTTCTTCGCTTCCTGCGCGCAAGCGATTCGTCGCCCTCCTCCAGCAAGGAGGAGCTATAAGTCATCAATGCCACTGCACCTTCGCTGTCCCTTTCGTCATTGTGGTCCTCAGAGGAACTGTCCCGTAAAGAAGCAGTAACTTAGTTCACTTCTTCGTCCATGATCATGTGTGTTTTCATATATACTTCTTATACTTTCTTCACGTATTCACTACACTTCTTCCACCGATATGGGAAATATTCAGAAAAGAATGTTCGGCATTCATTTTCTTTCATTCACAGAGGGGTGCCGATACATTGTTTAGCAAAATGATTCTTAATGTAACCCCATGAAACAAATTTAATGGAACTGAGAAGGGGATGGTAAGAAGGGAGCTTGATGTTGAGGTCACTTACCTGCGAACGGTTGTCTTAGAAACAAATAAGCACAATATTACGCGTGGAAACTTCACTTGAAATCAGGCCTACGCTAAGACACACCACACTGCACAGCACTCAAAGACGAAAGGGATACGACTGAGGACTAGGGGCGATGTTTCCTATACATCTGTTTCTTTTACTGAACCTTAATGTATTAAGAGTGAGCGTTTGTGCATAAACAGCCAAAACTGTTTTGACTTGAATAATTGACACTTGAACTGGCGTTGGGCGCAGCCACAACAGCCTGCCTATTCATTCGTATTCCCCACCCCTACCCCGACCCCTACGTTTGGCGCGCAGTGCGAGAGATAGCGATTGTTGGTGGGAATCGCACTTCTTCCCGCATGCGTTTTCGAAGGGACATTTGTAACTTGTTCTGCTATAGTAATACCACTATCTGCGCAAGAAGCAAATGTGTCTAATGTGAAACGTAACCGCGAAATAAAGTTACCAATGGGAACTCTAAATTCACGGGAACATTGTAAAATTCCTATTTTAATATGAATTCGACAAAACAATGTTTATATCGTGTTATTTCTCTTATTTGAGCATTACACCTCGTAAATCTTAAATGACGCCCGCCGTTTAACGCCATCACATTTTTTAACACTCTTCGAATTCTTCCACCTCACCCCCCCCCCCAGGAGAGCAGGTGCGAGCCTGCTCGAAGTCAGTTTACTACCCGCAACTGTAGAGAGCGGAACTTGTCTGATGAGCTCACGCGGTCGAATGTTCGCGACAAAAATTTCATTCAAATTACGTTGCCTACAACAAGTGGCAGTTCAGAACTATGGGTGGTGTGAATAAAAACGAAGTATTTACTACTAGTTAAAGTAATTAGTAAAAGCATTTACTTCTAGTCCAAGTAACTAGTAAAAGCATTTACTTAATTTGGTGTGAATAACCTTATACTTATACTAGGTAGGCAATGCTGGGAAAATAAGTAACTACTGGTTAGGGAATGCTGGGTAACAAGCCCAGCGCCTCCTATGAACTGATCAGGAACTGATCACGCGCGGAGCGTGTTGTGAGGTTAGCGTTTTGTGTATTGTCGAGTAGTGTGATTACGCGTGGTTTGTTTTGTGAGAAAAATGAGTTCGTCTGACGAAGCCGTGGTGGAAAGTGAAAATGTTTCTCAACAACGTTTCGTTGATTTATTAGAGAAACACAGCATCGTGTTTAATAAATCCCAGCTTCCTAGTGTGAAGAGTGAAAAGGATGCTGCATATGCAGCTATTGTGCGGAAGTTTCAAAATATCAGTGGGAAAACGGTCACTGTTAAGCAAATTAAAAAAAAAAAATAATAGGAAGACCGAAGTGAAGAAGAAAAGCGACATGAAGGCAACTGGAAACAAAAAAATTATTTTAAGGCCATGGGGAAAAAATGTTTGATTTGATAGCTGGGGAACAGAATCCGGTTTTTAATAAAGTACCAGGTATGTTAGAATGATAATCATTTTCAATATTTATTTAAACTTAATTTTATATTCATTACATTCATGAATGTAATTATTTATAGGGCGCATCTCCGTAGGACTGGCGGATGCTACTGCTGACGAGCAAGCTAGTACTAGTAACTGTGTAACTGGGCGATCATGTACACCACCACCACCTCCGCCACAAAAGAAGCAGAAAATAAATATATTTCAAGAAAGTGATGAGACAATTAATTTAACAAACAGTCAGTTGCAAAGACTTCTAATTTTAGAACAATTGAAATTAACACGAATGCAAATTCTGAGAGAGGAACGTGAATTCAATATTGATACATACTTTATACAATAAACATTACACATTTTGATTGAAGATGACTTGTTTTATTTCTTCTCTTCTCCTTTGCCCACGATGCCGTATCAAATGTTCTTGTGGGTCATCTGGATTTTCAGAGTTATCATCATCTTCATTATCATCAGTAACTTCGTCATTGTCTGGCAGATGTTCTGGATCTTTCAGGTACTTTGCAACATTGTGAAGCACAATGCATTACCGATGACACCATCGATAATTTGACACGAATTGTGTTCTGCAATATCGGGAATCTTCTTTTCAGCTGCCCAAAGCATCTTTCTATAATCACTCTTTCTTTTTTAAAAAGAGAATTATAAGCACGTTCTTGTGGCGTTCGTGGATCTCTATATGGTGTTAATAGCCAAGAAGTAATGCCAAATCCGCTGTCTCCTAGCAGAACAGCATCACTTCGTTGGCGATTCATTACGTCATAGAGCATGCTTCGTTTTAGAATTCTGTTATCGTGAACAGAACCTGGCCACTGGGCATCTTACACTGGTGAACTCTTCCTTAGCATTACGAGTGGCCTGAACATTAATGGACATAAATCCCTTGCGGTTGAGGTATTCATTTCCATGTGTAGACGGTTTCATTATTCGTACGTGAGTACAGTCTATGGCACCAATTGCGCTAGGAAAGTTGAAACGCTGAGCCCATTCTGCCTGTGCAATATTAACATCATTGCCTTTTGGAAATTTTATCCAAACATGGGACTTGTCAATTATTTTCTGGTTTACATTTTGAATAGTCTTTGATACTGTGGAACGATGAACACCAATGTCTTTTCCTATTCCAATTTGAAAACCTGGATCACTTACAAACCGAAGGAAAATTTCCAATCTTTGCACGTTCGTCAGAGCACCTCCTCTTGTCTCCGTAGATTCGCCAAGGAAGTGGTTTGCTAACCACTCCACATTTTCCTTATCAAATCTAAATAATTCCCGGTAATCAATTTCAGATGAAATAACGCGAGGGCGGTAGTTTTTCGGTGCTCGTAAATTCAACAACGCCATAGTTTTTATCGTATGATTCTACGTATCGTATTCTACGTATCGTTCAAGAGTGAATATACGTGTTCTGGTGATTCAAACACTTTAACACTCGCGTCACTCACAGAAGAAACTCACTTAAGTGCGACCACCACCGTGCTTGAGAATTTCTCAGTATTTACTGATGAAATGAAGCAAATGCAGACTTTTATTCACACCATTTTAAGTAAAAGCTGGAAAATACTAGTACTTACTACAAGTGTAAGAATTTACTATAAGTAAGCAGTATTTACTACAAGTAAAAGCTAATACTTAAATTTTATTCAATAAAGCATTAGTATTTACTGTAAAATATTCTAGTATAAGCATTTACTTCCTTTTATTCACACCACCCTATATTCCCCAAGTGTTCTTTCTCATCTCTCACCCGCAGTTCCCTTGCCATGCTCTCCACCGCCTCTTTCATGTGCCATTGCTAGATCATTGTGTGCTATCTAACGTAGTATTTGCAGTGTTCACGTATTCTCGAAGTTTCTATCGTTAATAGTTCGTGGATTGGTCAGGGACGATCCCTTCCCTGGTGACCTATTTTTCGGGGTCTTTTAATTGGTCGCACTCACAGCCGTCGAGTGGAAAAATCGGGGGACGTCGGCTGCCTGTTGGCACTGTGATCGAGTAATTACAATACCTAAGAATTAAAGAACTGGGAGCAGCTGAATTCTCTTAATTTGCCTTATCACGGTGCTGGAGATGTCATTTATGGAGGACAAGGGGTGTAGGGGTGTAGGTGGCCCCTTTTGGTTTTGAGAAGTGGCACGCGGGGGACCCACGGGAATTTCCTTTGAGACCAGACATTTAGAATCTGCATTTTCTGAGGAGCAAGCACCTGATGCATATCTTGTCCTCCTGGGATCTAACCTCACCCCATTTAGTGGTGCAGCACCACCTTCACGCCAACACCGGATCACGCCGGAAAGCAACACAAGCCTTCCAACTCGATGCCTGGGACGGACCGCGATGCTCCAGCTGACATCCCTCCTAACCCGGTAGTAGGCGCGCCAAGTTTTGTAACAAATTGAGGCGCGCGGGGTGCCTCAGTCGCACAACAGTAAACAAACAAGAAAACAATTAATAACAAACTATTTTATTTCTTTAATAAATACAAAGTATTTAAACAAGTACAAATAAAATTTAACTTTTAAAAGTTCTAATTGCTAACGATGTTCTTTTTGCAAACAACTTTCACAAAGTAGGAGCTCATGAATTTTCTCCTCATCGCGAATAGGATACAATCTCTTCTGCGCCTAAAACAACAGTAAAAATTATAAGAATATAAATAATATAATGTAAAATATGATGTAAACATAGAACAACATTCATTACAATATAAATAAATATACACAAATATACATACAAATATATCACAATATAAACATAATGCAATCATGTCATTATGAAAAAACTATTCTCGAACAAAAGAACTTACCATAGTGTATATTTGAAAATAAAACCTCTCTCTGTGCCGTCCTGCTGAGATCTACAGTGAACAGCGTGGCAGGAAGCGATAACAAAGGTTGCGCGAGGTGACTCGGTGGCCCCCACGCTGCGCGCTATCACCTTTGCGATGAAATTTCCTTGAAAGGACAGGAAGCAGTTGAAAGAGAAGAGTTTAGATATGTACACAAATCTTTCCTCAAAAGGTATTGAGAAGCTCGAAAGATTATAAATAAAACTAAAAAATCAGTGAGCTCCGAAACAATGCTGGGGTGACACAGGCACCCTGCGCGCCTACTGCCGGGCTAACCAGAGTGGTTAGTTTCATTTTCACCGGAGCGAACCCTTACACGAATACCCATTAATTTATCGGGCCACTGCCACGACGAATCCAAGAGCCCAGCACTCTAGACTCGAACTAGGTCCACGGGGATTGGAGCCCTCTTCCCGTCTCCTCACTGCCTACACCTTGAGGATATTGACGTGAGTTTCGCCAAGACCAGAACGACAGTCAGATGATGCAGACCTCGCTTCGGGCTTCAATAAGGGTTTGGGACTTCGCTCACCCCGAAGAGCTTACCCGCTTCCCGACCCTTGTCCTCTGTGGTCGACGGCAAGCCGCCCTTTGTGAACAGGTCCCGGATGACATTTTATCCCCATCTGTTCCGTCGGCTCGGATCGCTATCGTCCCCGCGGTCGCGGTCACCACCGTCACAAACTGCCGCCCCCACAGTGAAGCAGGCGCAGGTTCGGCAGCTGCAGCAGTTCCAGCTTCCACGGTCTCGACCGCAAGGCGAGCTTCCGGCCCTGACCTCGGTCGGATAGACCCCTGTTGTGGTTGCCCTCTCTTGTGGCCATAAGATATAGTATCTTGTGTATCAGATTATCTCCTCGTTTCTAATTCACCCCACTCCGGCCGCGGTTGTCCTCTTGGCCAGCTGGATCTTGCGACTGCTCGCTTCAATCAGTCTCTATAGACGTCTAACATAATTAGTATTATTCTAACATGCCCTCGTATTTATATAGTCTCAATATGCATTGGGGGCTTTACCCTCGATCGTAGTCCGCGCGGCCTCAGCCTCCGCCTGTTAGTGCCGATCTATGGTCCGATTAAAATAAGTTGGTGATTGACAATTGTGCTTCTGAAGCTGTAACTTCGTACAAAGGAGTGTATGATTTGGTTACTTTATGAAATATTCATTTCAAGTGTTTATTTTCTCGTCCCTGGAGCACGTGTTCGGTGGTAAGCACTGTCAACGTCGCTCCCTTCCATTCGCAACTGTCAATCGCCAACTTATTTTAATCGGACCATAGCGTATCTAAATTCGTATTTGTGCTTTTGTTTCTGTGTGCATTTCTATTCTACCCTTTGCACTGCAGCTATCGGCAACGGTATGCCGGGGATTCAGAGACGCGCGGCATGTTGCTCGTATGTTTTACGGCCTCCGACCCTCGGCCGGGCGTGCACTTGTGCTTATCGAATTGGCAGTAGGGAGCCAGCTCCATTAGGCGCGAGAGGGCGATGTCGTGCAGGCCACGTTGCATCGCAGTATGCGACGATAGCGTCCCCTTCGCTGGGGCTAGCAACGGAAGGACACAACTGGGTGCTAGATGTCTGTAGAATGCAGAGTCGCTCTGAAGGCCTATCCCTTCCCGGGCACCTCAGAGGTTCAGTTAAAAATTACAATTTGTAAGAACTGAGCTGCCATTGAGCGATTGCTTCTCCAACCGCACTTCCTAGACCAATGATATGAGGCCCAGGTCACGCATCAAGTGACCAAGGGAGCCGCCGAGCCGGGAGACGAAAACGCGCTATACTGCGATTTTTCTAACTGCGTCCCTCAAGGCCACTCAAATCCCATCTTCGCGATAGAATATGTCACGGCATTTCGCGTCTTTTCTCGGTCTTGCCGGTAGAAGTCGCATGATCGCAAGCACTGCTTCATACGGTCGCGATCACTGCTTCATACTAGTGCGAAATCTAGCGGAACGACTGAGAAAGACGCGAAATGCCGTGACATATTCCATCGCGAAGATGGGATTTGAGTGGCCTTGAGGGACGCAGTCAGAGAAATCGCAGTATAGTTCATTAGATTTTCGGCAAGGAGCGCGAGCAGTTGGGGGTTGCTTCATCCCGGGCCGCAGGAGCAGAGGTGGGCCCGCTCCGGCGCCTCTCGCGAGCCCCGCGCTCCGCGCCCGTGCTCCCGATGTCGCCAGTCGTCGCCCGTCACGGGAAGGCGGAGCGTGTTCCGGCTTAGCGTCCGCCGGCGCCGTTCAATCGGATGCTCCGCCCCAGGCACAGGGCCAAGTAGCTCGTCAAGAAGCACCAAGTGGGCGCAGTTAGGAGTCCGCCCCGGACGCAAATGCGATCAGCGCTCGAGTCCGCGGAATTGCTCTCTTGACCGTGCGTGTGAGGCGCGCTATCACCGCGCTTCGCCGCGATCGCCATCGCTCCTGTCCGCGCACGACGGACTGCTGCCCGACGCACGCGTCGAAGACGAGGGATCAGCCAGCCAATGCCCCCTGTAGAGGAAAACCCTCGACCGGCCACGCCCCATCGCTGCCTACCTGCGCGCCTGGCCTACTCACGGGCCCATGAACAATGACTGCCACCCGGTGGCGTCCCCGCACCCGCAAACGACGCCACTGGAGCGATTTTGATTACAATTAAGGCCGTTTGTAAGAGCGCCTGTAATCATTCATCCTCCATGAGTTGATTACAGTCTTTCATCCCTTCTCTGTAAACTAATTTTAGAGTGATTCACGTTTCATTATATTTTCTCATGCCGCCTGCCGGACTCTCCACCCTAAATTTACAGAGCAACCGGGCAAGACTGCAATCAAGCAGAGGAAGGTAAGTTGGGGGCTGCATCGAAAGTGTTACACTAGTATATAGACTTGCATTGAAATCACTCTCTGATGAATCTTCATTCTGGCCGTGGGGTGGGTAATCTAAATGCTGGTATCTTGTGAATCTGGATGCACTTCGGTCTTGTAGAAGAAAATACATTCCTTCTCCTAACCAATCGTTAATTTGATTCAAAGAGATTTGTATGTGTGTGTTTTCCGCTAGCATTCCAACAACGTAAAATTTTGGTTGCGAAACAATATTTTTTTAGTAATAACATCTTCTGGAATACCTGGCGACCTTGAAGTGACAGAAACCAACCACATGCTTCACTTGCCTTGCATTTGCTCAGGGACGAAAACTTTCGTGAGAAAGAAATTCGTGTCATTCTGAGTGAAGCTCCTATCGAGAAAGACAATTAAATAATACCTCTGCAGGTCTCCGCACATTCAAATTAACGTCAATGTGTAGGTAAATAGCTAGCATATGCTATATAAAAAATCTGTAAGGTTGCAAAAAGGTGTAATTTTGTTCTACAAAAATAAATTCCGAATAAAAGTTATACACGTTCACTTCTTCCCTGATTTTTAAGAAAATAAATTCTATACGTTTAAAATATTAAATTCACTTAAAGGTTAGTGAATAACTTCCCTACGGAAAAAGATGCCATGCTGGGTTAAACATTTTCACTATGAAACACTCCACACACGTTTAAGAACAAACTTCTAATTGTTCATGCTCGAATGAATGCGCTTGGAACCATTTGCTTAGTTTCAAAAACCTTTAACGGTCTGCGCTTCGTCAAAATATCGTCCAATCAATTTTTCGGTCAATCCAAGCTTCTGTTTACATCCTGTATCGAAGAGGCTTCAAAGCAAATGCTCCTGTAAATGAGCAAATTAGACCACTGTGTGGTGTCTGCTGGTGGACGTTGCCTCACTGATAGAGGACCATGCGCTTATAAAATTAATGCATTTCTTAGAAATCTCCAAAATTGATCTCCCATATATTATTGGAGCGAGATTTTTTGACAATTAAATTATCTTCGATTTCAATCATTAATTCATATCATGTACTTTTTTTTTCAAAATATGAGTTTTTGCATAATTTTTAGTAAAATAGAGAGATGAACATCAATAAAAAATTATTATAATGAAACATAAGTAAGTTTTACTTTAGTTTTGTACGATCTTCTGTTGTTTAAAATGGTGAGTCTTTATGTTAGTTTATATCGAGTGCTATGTTTCATTATGATGTTTTCCCACATAATAGTTTAAGCTGTGGATTTTTGCCTATTTTCATCCTTCAGTATTTTAGGTTACTTATTCATTTTGAAGCATTAGGTGTATTAAAATATAATATTACTAATGCCTCAAAATGAATAAGTAACCTAAAATACTGCATTTGTTATTGAAGGATAAAAATAGGCAAAACCCCATAGCTTAATAATACTACTTTTCACGTAATTTTGTTATATCATTTGCAGTTTTTACTCACCTCTAAAGCCATACTTTTTTAAGCATTTATCAGCTGCAAAGTTCAGTTGATTGCCATTCTAACGTAATTCAAGACAAAGCAAATAAATCAATGTCGAAACATTCACATATTGCGGTCTTGGTTTGACAAAGTTCTAATTGACTTAACCATGATTTTGAGGAACAAAGCTTCGAAGTTACTATCTAATATAATATGAAGATTTTGTTACTTAAGACTTAAAATTTATTTTGTATAATATCTTGAAAGAGAAAATTTATATTTGCATATGTTCATTGCTTATTTGTACCTCTTATGTCTTTTTGAATATTTCGTTTTTTAGTTAGAACTTTGTCATTCCATTATGGATTTTCAGCATGAGACAAAGTTGTAAGTGCAGATAGAAGTCAGTCATTCTATTTTTTATACTATTTTATTTTACCATTTTCAGGGAGATAAAGTTGTAAATATGGTCAGATGTTTCTTGTAGTAATTGTATTTTCGTTTACACCGTTATTAATTACAAAATAATTTTCTATAACTTTGAGGACAATAATGAAAATTGAAAATGTTTATTAAATGGAGAAAAAGGGAGCAATCCTGTTGTTTACATGTTTCTGAGATATTTGTAAATTTATTAGAAATACTATATACTTGTAGTGTGACAATCATATTATTAACTTTCTATTAAAAATTGAAGCTCTTTCACAGATCATTAATGGATTACAGTAATAGAACACTGTTCTGTCATCCATAATATGCTAAGAACTCACTTTTCCTGGAATGAAAGGAAGATCCCTCTTTCCACTAATCCTTTCAATTACAGAAAAAAAATCATGTTCCATACAAACGAACATTACACATTTATATTACATTAATAACATCTTCTCAACACATATCCCGTGTCTCCTACAAAGATGTTATAAGAGTAAGATTGCTGTATAGTACTGTCTAACCTCAAGAGGCATTAAAGGGAACATACATTTTATATCCCTTTTCTTGAGATCAGATATTTCAGATGTCTTCTTTTGTTCTTTGGTTTTACTTCACACATGCTAAGATGACCAAATGGTGTGATGAGAGAAGTCATTGGTTTTTTCTCACTGCATTTAATGCATGCAATATGCTCAGGATCTTGTAAGTGATATAACTTACTTTACACAGGATCTGACCAAATTTAAGACACATTACCTTAATGAATGGTATGATCTTGAATTTGAGCAATTTTAATGTTTCTGCAAAATCTTTGATATCCTTCTCTTGAATGTGCAATACTCTATAAGGATTCAGTCAGTTCACTTGTATCAGCACTAGTCCAAAGGTGAATAAAAATCCATCTTACCCATTGATTTCTCTATTACACTACGGATGTTTTCTATTTCCTGGATGCATGAATGTCCAGGGCACAGAATATTTCATTGCCATTGATGTGACATTAGAGTTCTCTCTTACTGTACGACATTAAAATGACTTAAAATCTAACATATGCATATGACATGGAATTTCTGTCCTGAAGAACATATGAATCTAACCAAGTTACTAATTCATTACAATAATTCTCTATGAGTACATCAAGTAGTCTTTCCTTGCTATATCATTTCTTGCACGCCCTGCCATCACCTCAGGCCAAATGGCACCATTAACTTTTTCATAACAGTTAATATGCAGTTCAATTGTATACATTCAATTTCCTTGAGTAGAAAAAACGAATGTTGGCACTATGGCACAGAATTACATTTTCAAGATCAAAGAGCAGTATAGGATAAATATATTATTCACATAAAACAACATTATTAATAATGTAAATGATATAATTTCATGCTTACTTCACACTAAAATAACTTGAAATCTTGTAGTGTTTTGCAGTTAGAACTTTGTCAAAATAATTTCTTTCAAAAGTTGTCAGACAGAACTATATCATACTGGCAGTTCCTCCATTTTTAAACATATGGTACTGAAATTTATTTGAAAGCTTTGTTGTAAGAGATTTCCACGGGAAAACGCAATTTTGCCAATTTTGTTAGTTAGAACTTTGTCAAATCCAGGCCATGATATAATATTTGTTATTCTGAGAATACAAAATATATTTACCTTTTTACTTAATAACATTTATATTAAAGTTCATTCTTCTTCTATCATGAATGTCTATTGGTAATAATTAAAACAAACAAAGAGTTCCTTTGAATTTTAGACATTCAATTTTTATTTATTATTGGCAACTAGTTGTATGCTACGACGTGACGTTTTGGCTGTAGCTCAACAGCCATCCTCAGACATCTGGTTTAGACATGAACATTTTAAACATTTGTAACATTTATAACATTAGTCAACTCTCTTAAAATGTTAAAAATTTTCATGTCTAAACCAGATGTCTGCTACAGCCGAAACGCCACATCGTCGCATACAATTAGTTGCCAATAATAAATAAAAATTGAATGTCTAAAATTCAAAGGAACTGTTTGTTTGTTTTAATTTTTTTATTTATATTAAAGACAATATTATATATGTTTTTAAATATTATTCCTGGAACTGTTAAGTTTTCAGGTGGATTCTCCAACTTGTGCTATGAGTATCGATATGAATTGAATTAGTCTCAACAGTAACTGAAGAAGAATTTATGGTTTGTAATATCATTCTCGTTACTTTGCTTTTGTACTCCACTGAATCTTCCAGGTATCCTTCCGCTGCCCTTGAACTTTTTCCATCCATTACTCCTTTTAATATTTGTTAAAGTAGCTCCACTCTCTAGCGCATCAAAAATAATGTCCAGTATACTAATTTGCATTAGGTAGTTTAAGACACTCTGCAAGACACTTGACCAAAAGTACAGATGCCAACCTGTTGAATGGAGCACTTATTTGTTCTAAAAATATTTGTGATGTTCGTTTTCTTTTGTAACTAGGGGGTTGATTTTAGCATTGACAAATGGCTCTGCAATGTTGATGGTTTCATTGTCTATTGTACAAATAAAGTTAGTTATTTTATGGACTTGAATTATTTTTACTCATAAAAGTGTAATACCTCCTCATAAATATATGCCAGTATAGTTGTTTCATTCTCAAGTGTTACATTTTTCAAACTTCTCCATTGTAGAAACAATTCATACTCTCATTCACATAAATCTTTTGATTTTTGAGGAAGTAGGATCCGGGTAAAAGCTTCTGCTTCTTCAAAAATAATTTCTGGGGAATAGCTCTCCATAACTAAACAAATCGCCAAAACTAGCCTCAATACCCACACGGTTTAGAAATAATTTTACCACTTGACAACTTCTGTAATTCTAAAACTGCATCCGACAACTTCAGAGATGATAATGCAGAAGAGCAACTGCATTCAAAACAGATGGTTTAAAAGAGTGCTCTATAAAATTGAAACTTAAAATCAGCAGGCGAGTGTTCAAAAATCAGTTGTATGCACCTCCGGGCAATAATAAATGATTTTAGACTTAGTAATTTACCAACCTCAGCTCCACTCTGTACCACCTCAGTTGGTAAATACCTCCTCCAAAACCATTAATTTTTCATCCTTTATATATAAATATTTCCCCCAAAAAAATTTATTCAAATTTGGAATACACATTTTTCAAATAATTTTATCACAGGGGAAATCAGGATAATGTTTATTCACAAAAATTCTAAGCAAAAATGCTTTACAAAATGCATATGTACATAAGTGAGTTTCTTGTCTAAGGGATGTATGAGGGATGGGTGGGGTTGGAGAGTTAGAAGCTAGTTGAAAAACATTTAGTTTGAGCCAGATTCATTATTTAAACTGTTTTACTTCATTTTGCTTAGGGACACTTTTTACCATCTTACCATCATCTTATGTTATACACTATTTCAGATAAAATATTAGGGATAGGTCAAAACTGAAGTCTCCAAAACATGTTTTAAATATCACAGATGTGATGTTAATACACACGGTATCAACGATGTTAAATATACATAGTATTAACTTTATTTTCCCAATGGTAAAAAATGTACATTTTTAATACATATTTTTGTACAGAAATATCCTACAAAGAGAGTCAAATAAGAATTACATAGGGCATAAATTCATTAAAAGATTCAACCACTTCATTTAACAGCATATACGCACTCATAACTGAACACATAAATATAACAATAATATAATAACAAGAGTACATGTACTTCCATTTCAGTTCAAGTTCTACAAATTATTATAAAAACATAAGAAAATTAAAAGTACATTTTAAGTAGAAAGCAATCACAATATTACAAATCAGAATTGTTCAGATGGAGGATATTCAATTTGGTGATATCTTAAATTTTAACCGTAAATACAGGTTCCTTTGGCCCTAAGTAATTAAGTAAAAAAACATACTATTTGTCTAATTAAGTATTTTGCGTTTTATGACACTAGATGCTTCTGGTTATCAGCAGCAAGGAAGGAAACAAACTATGATAATAGGCCACAAATTTCCTGTCTGGGAGCAGCAGAGGATTATTGCGTATACCATAACAGAACGTGTTTTTACATCTCTGAAACTTTCAAGGTGTTGTAAGCCTGTTTATTGAAGTTTGGTAAGTACTATTTAGAAATGCTATTCACTTTAACCAAAGTGCAAAGAATATCTTAGACAATTTGGTTCTTCTGTGAATAATTTAATAGTTGAGTTGCAACCTAAAGCATTCTACCTAATTCAGCCAAAAAAATTTTATTGGCCAAATTAAGTGTTCCTTTGCAACCCTCCTTCATTTGTTAATAAGAAGCCATATTTATACATTTTATAATTATGCTTAATGCCTAAAAAAAGTCTCATTTCATATGTGTCATTTTAGGAAGTTACAGATGTACAAATGGAAATACAAATGTGCACTTAGAAGCCACAGAGAGCTAAAGTAACTTAACTTCAAGGACAGATAGTCCCAGAATAATTATATTTTTAAACTTCACTCAAACTGAAGGAAGGCTTGTATAAATTAGATATATACAATGTAGGAAGAGTCTGCTGTCAAAAAATGTTTGAGTAGCAATACTGTTGGGTTTGAGGTAAAGTGAATTTGTAATTTTAGAAAAGTGGGCAAAAGGAGCCCATGTTTACGGTACTAATACATATTAAATAACCATAGCTTCAGTAAAGACATTAATAAGGACTATGGAAACATGGGCATTAATTGCAGCATTGGGAGTAATCTTGGTGGGAAAGATTGGCATAGAGATGGTCATAGTAATAACAGTAGTTGCAGTAGAACTAGTGGAGATCATGATATTAGTAGTAATAGTACTACAAGTTGGCTGGTGTGGAGCTTAAGAAGTCTATGTAACAAATTAGTTCAAATTCAACTTATGATTTTGAACCTCACAATTAATTATCTCAAGTGGCTTATGTGCATTTCAGCCAGGAAATGCATTGAATCTGAACATACCAGTTAAGAATTAATGCACGTTTTGATTTCTATAGAATTTGTAAATGGACTATGTAACACTGTTTCACAAACCACTCGGTTATTGAATACAACATAATTTTAACTACTTTCAAATATATATATATATATAATATATATATATATATATATATATATATATATATATAAGCAATAATAAAATCCATGGTGGTTGGTCACAACATGATACCTCCAAAATATGACTTTTTGAGCTGAGAGCATCATTTTTAAAAACATTCCTCTTTTATCTGATATAGTTATGATATCTCTAATAGCAATACAGCCTTTTCTACAGCATTGGTCTAAACTTTTTCCAGATTTGGTCAGAATGTGACATGTGCACTTGTCATGTGCTAAACAAACCATTTTCTATACAGTACAATATGTGTGAAGACATGATCTAGTGCGTTTTCATGATTGAACCAAATGTAAATTTAATGTATGTGTCAATGTTTGCATTAATTATTTCTATTTGAAAAATCATAAAACTGTATTCTGCATTTTCAAAAATTGAGACTGATGAAAATTGGACCTGTGCACTTTTGTAAATGTTACTTTGCTCTTTTTGAGAAAAAAATTGATGAAAAAATTTGAAGGGAAAATTTGGTGAAAATTCTTTTCTATTATTTTTTTCTTCCATACTGTAACTGTGTTGTTCTTTGACACAGAGACCTGAGGAAAAGCAACTTCTTTTAGTATCAAGGACTCACAAATCCTGGATTCTGTCTACAACATCAATTTCAGAAAATAATTTACTAAGTATTGGAGCAATAAACATTTGCTTTTCTGATATTAGGGACCCACAAAATTTAGTACATAACATTCTCTTTTGAAAACGTAGAGAAGATTTATAGATTTTGTACAGAACACACATACAAACAAATTTCATATTTTACAAGCAAAATGTGACGTTCACAAAGTTTTTGCATAATAACCTTCCTGTAAGAAGATACACATGATTTGAATTTCAAATGTGATGACTTATCTTAGTTTCATAATCAATGATGATATTTCATTAAAACTGCGCCTTAAAATAAATAATGAAAGAAAAAAATCTTGAAGTTACCACATTCTGAGCACCTCACAGCATTTGGTCAGACCCTGATACATCCATTTCTTACTAATTACATCTATTTAGAACTGAAGTAAATGCACATATGCATGTTTTTCTTTAAACAACATGCTCATTAGGGTGGTCCCTATTTTTCAACTTTTGAAAAGTTGGGCTCCCACACCCCCTATTTTGTTCCAGTAAAAAAAAACAAAAAAAAACCCAACAACCCTGCAAATTTCAGCTCAATCAGACAACTCTAAGGCAACCCCTATCGAACATAAGTTTTCAGTATATGCCATGTGAACTGTTATGCAATTTTAATTTTTATTGTATAATTAATTATTCTTACATTAAGATACACTTATTTTATAGTAGCCTGAACATGAGGAAGAATGCTGTCTCTGAAAAGGCACAGCAAATCATTGTTGACGCATAAATAAAACTTTTTGTAATAGAATTCTAGGATTTTTTTAATTTTTTGTAAACTAAGAGAAACCTGTGATCAAATCTATTATGATAGTGATATGACAGACAATTTTCTGTCTTTTCATATTAATGTCAGTAACTTTTTATTTATGTTTATAAAATATTAATATTTTTCTCCTTTACACATTGTATCTCCTTTATCCACTCTTTTGCTACCAGAGCCTAGCAATAAGAGTTTTTCCTGCCGAAAATTTGCAGTTTTCCAATGCACAATTACGTAACTTTCTCGTCTTACAAAGAACTCCATAAGGTGAGAAAGTAAAAAAAAAAAATTTAATTTTCATGTTATTTCAGAAATTCTTGAATAAACTAGTGATTAATTTGATTTAGAATGTTTTTAAACAATTGTTGAGATTGTCTGAATGAGCCATAAACATTGAGAAAAAAGAATTGAGCTAGGGAGAAAATAGTTCAGTGCTTTTTATTGGAATTATTTGTTTTGTATACTATGTTTCAACTTCAAGGGCATTGGGGGTCGCCCCAGAAACTGTCCTGTTGGGCTGAAATTTTACAGAGATAATTTTCTTATCGACTGAAATTGGATTAGGGGATGGGAGAAACAAATTTTTAACTTTCAGAAATTTGCCCAAAAACTAAGGGCCACCCTAATGCTCATGTATTGTATTTTCATATGTATTTGCATAAAT
Source organism: Acheta domesticus (assembly GCA_031308135.1). Taxonomy (NCBI): domain Eukaryota; kingdom Metazoa; phylum Arthropoda; class Insecta; order Orthoptera; family Gryllidae; genus Acheta; species Acheta domesticus. The sequence goes on along the minus strand of JAHLJT010008446.1, from coordinate 172,482,943 downwards.
ACGTGGTTTTGTATTTTGAAAATGGCAATGAAACTAAAAATGCTTGGATCTCAAAACAACAATTTTGGAGTTATGTTCTGAAAAACACCACAGTAATAAACATTAATGAAAATAGGTTTCATTAAATATACACCTTTCTGTTATTTGTAACACACCATTTTAGCTCAAAACCTGCCAGAGAAACAGTACTCACAGCAAGTTGTAGTACTATGAGAGTCTAAGTAGTAGTCACACAGCAATCACAGCCAGTAGTAGTAGTAGTAGTAGTAGTAGTAGTAGTAGTAGTAGTAGTAGTAGTAGTAGTAGTAGTAGTGATTGTATAAGTAATTGTAGCAGACATTACTAATAATAGTGACGGTGGTGGTAGTAGTAGTAGTAGTAGTAGTAGTAGTATTAATAGTAATCGTGGTAATAGTATTAATAGTAATCGTGGTAATAGTATTAATAGTAGTTGTGGTAATAATAATAGTAGTAGTAGTCGTCGTGGTAATAGTAGTAGTAGTAGTAGTAGTCGTCGTGGTAATAGTAGTAGTCGTCGTGGTAATAGTAGTAGTAGTCGTGGTAATAGTAGTAGTAGTCGTGGTAATAGTAGTAGTAGTCGTGGTAATAGTAGTAGTAGTCGTGGTAATAGTAGTAGTAGTCGTGGAAATAGTAGTAGTCGTGGAAATAGTAGTAGTCGTGGAAATAGTAGTAGTCGTGGAAATAGTAGTAGTCGTGGAAATAGTAGTAGTCGTGGAAATAGTAGTAGTCGTGGAAATAGTAGTAGTAGTAGTAGTCGTGGAAATAGTAGTAGTAGTAGTCGTGGAAATAGTAGTAGTAGTAGTCGTGGAAATAGTAGTAGTAGTCGTGGTAATAGTAGTAGTAGTCGTGGTAATAGTAGTAGTAGTAGTCGTGGTAATAGTAATAGTCGTGGTAATAGTAATAGTCGTGGTAATAGTAGTAGTAGTAGTAGTAGTCGTGGTAATAGTAGTAGTCGTCGTGGTAATAGTAGTAGTCGTCGTGGTAATAGTAGTAGTCGTCGTGGTAATAGTAGTAGTCGTCGTGGTAATAGTAGTAGTCGTCGTGGTAATAGTAGTAGTCGTCGTGGTAATAGTAGTAGTCGTCGTGGTAATAGTAGTAGTCGTGGTAATAGTAGTAGTCGTGGTAATAGTAGTAGTCGTGGTAATAGTAGTAGTCGTGGTAATAGTAGTAGTAGTAGTAGTGGTAATAGTAGTAGTAGTAGTGGTAATAGTAGTAGTAGTGGTAATAGTAGTAGTAGTGGTAATAGTAGTAGTAGTAGTCGTCGTGGTAATAGTAGTAGTAGTCGTCGTGGTAATAGTAGTAGTAGTCGTCGTCGTGGTAATAGTAGTAGTAATAGTCGTGGTAATAGTAGTAATAGTCGTGGTAATAGTAGTAGTAATAGTCGTGGTAATAGTAGTAATAGTCGTGGTAATAGTAGTAGTAATAGTCGTGGTAATAGTAGTAGTAATAGTCGTGCTAATAGTAGTAGTAATAGTCGTGGTAATAGTAGTAGTAATAGTCGTGGTAATAGTAGTAGTAATAGTCGTGGTAATAGTAGTAGTAATAGTCGTGGTAATAGTAGTAGTAGTAGTAGTCGTGGTAATAGTAGTAGTAGTCGTGGTAATAGTAGTAGTAGTCGTGGTAATAGTAGTAGTAGTAGTCGTGGTAATAGTAGTAGTAGTAGTAGTAGTCGTGGTAATAGTAGTAGTAGTAGTCGTGGTAATAGTAGTAGTAGTAGTCGTGGTAATAGTAATAGTCGTCGTGGTAATAGTAATAGTCGTGGTAATAGTAATAGTCGTGGTAATAGTAGTAGTAGTCGTGGTAATAGTAGTAGTAGTAGTCGTGGTAATAGTAGTAGTAGTCGTCGTGGTAATAGTAGTAGTAGTCGTCGTGGTAATAGTAGTAGTAGTCGTCGTGGTAATAGTAGTAGTCGTGGTAATAGTAGTAGTCGTGGTAATAGTAGTAGTCGTGGTAATAGTAGTAGTCGTGGTAATAGTAGTAGTCGTGGTAATAGTAGTAGTCGTGGTAATAGTAGTAGTAGTGGTAATAGTAGTAGTAGTAGTCGCGGTAATAGTAGTAGTCGTGGTAATAGTAGTAGTAGTAGTCGTGGTAATAGTAGTAGTAGTCGTGGTAATAGTAGTAGTAGTAGTAGTCGCGGTAATAGTAGTAGTAGTAGTCGCGGTAATAGTAGTAGTAGTAGTCGTCGCGGTAATAGTAGTAGTAGTAGTCGCGGTAATAGTAGTAGTAGTAGTCGCGGTAATAGTAGTAGTAGTAGTAGTAGTGGTAATAGTAGTAGTAGTAGTGGTAGTAGTAGTAGTCGTGGTAATAGTAGTAGTAGTCGTGGTAATAGTAGTAGTAGTCGTGGTAATAGTAGTAGTAGTCGTGGTAATAGTAGTAGTAGTAGTCGTGGTAATAGTAGAAGTAGTCGTGGTAATAGTAGTAGTAGTCGTGGTAATAGTAGTAGTAGTCGTGGTAATAGTAGTAGTAGTCGTGGTAATAGTAGTAGTAGTCGTGGTAATAGTAGTAGTCGTGGTAATAGTAGTGGTGGTAATAGAAGTTGTGGTAATAGTAGGAGTGGTAAATAGTAGTCGCTGGTGATTTCAACGCTAAAGCTATCAAATGGGACATGCCGCAACCGGTCTCGAGAGGTCGGCGGATTATGGAAATGTCCTCCAGAACAGAACTGTTGGTAATGAACGTGGGGGACACATCCACTTTCAGACGCCCAGGGTATACGGAGACGATACCAGATGTATCATTTGCCTTTGAAGGAATGATAGGGCACGTGCATGACTGGAAAGTGACTGAAGACTACACTGCCAGCGATCATCAATACATCATAACCTACAACGTTCGTCCTGATTCACATCACAAACCTCTTAGAACGCGAGATCAACCAAAATGGAATGTGGCGAAACTAGATGAAGATAGGTTTACCGAGGTAATGACATGTGGAACCGAAGCGGTAGTCAATAAATACCACGGCCCGGAAAGAACGCAGAACGCTGAGAACAGAGCTAACTCCACCACGAAGCTCTTTGAGCGCGCATGTAAGGCGGCGATGCCCGGAAGAAACCACGGAATAACAGGGCGCCTGCCTAGTGGTGGAACGATGAGATTGCAGGCTTAAGGAAACAATGCCTACAGTTAAGGCGTAGGGCCCATAGAGCAAGGGGAAGCGAGGATGCTGAAAGGCTCTCCGCTGATCACCGCACTGCTAAGAAAGCACTTCAGAAAGCGATTAAAGAAAGCAAGATTTGTAGATGGCAGTGTAAAATACAGGAAATAAACAACGATATTCGGGGCCTCGGCTACAAAATTGTTATGAAGAAATTTGGATACATGACTAACATTGTTATGGACACGACAATGGAGGATGTGGTGAATGCACTATTCCCCACTCACCCAAAAATATTTGACACCAAGATAGAAATACCACCCAGCGATATCCCGCTCTTTACCGAAAGCAAGCTTTCACAGGCGGTTGAATCGCTTAAAAACAGAAAAGCACCAGGACCTGACAGCATACCAACAGAAGCACTGAAAGCAGCGCACAAAGCATGTCCTGGCTTGATGCTAGATATGTACAACGACTGCCTGAAACATGGCGTTTTCAGCACCCGATGGAAGATTGCTAGGTTGACCCTCATCAACAATGTAAAAGGAGAAAGAAACTCGCCGCCATCATATAGACCATTGTGCATGTTAGATACGGTTGGAAAGGTATTCGAGAAGCTGCTACAACCTCTGCTACTGAAAGCAATAGAAGCAGGGGGGCTGTCCCAACGACAACACGGATTCCGAAAAGGGGACTCCACTATCCACGCAATTGCATCGGTAGTCGTCACTATAGAGAGGGCCCAGTCCGGAAATCACCACTACCGGAAGCTCACGCTACTTGCTATTTTAGACGTCAAGAGCGCATTCAACTGTCAGATGGAGTGACATGCTCAATGCTCTCGAGAGAAGATTTAAGCTACCAGTATACTTGATGCGTGTCATGAAAAATTATTTAAAGGATCGCACACTCCTATACGATACAGACCAAGGCCAAAGAACTGTCAGGAGGCGCCGCACAAGGATCGATCTTAGGACCGTATCTATGGAATGTCACGTACGACGACCTTCTGAGAATGGAAATGCCCAGAGACACGGAGCTCGTTGCATACGCTGACGATGTGGGTGTGCTCATCACAGCGCATACCGTAGAGGAAGCACAACGTCATCTAAATGAAGCAATGCGACGCATAAAAAGATGGATGACCGAGCACTCTGTCATTTGCAGAAGCAAAGAACCAAATCGTTGTTTTTACAAGGAAACGTATACAGACGAGTGTCACACTCAGGGTCGGAGAAACAGATATTCAAACAGCATCAAGTGTGAAGTATCTGGGGAACATACTTGACACGAAGTTGAGCTACTGGCCTCATATACAGCGAGCAGCAGACAAGGCCGCGGAAGCCACAAAAGCGCTAAGCCGCTTGATGGCAAATACTAACGGGCCAAAATGTAGTAAGCGACGGCTCCTTATGTCAGTAATGACATCAATTTTACTTTACGGAGCAGAAATATGGGCAAAGCTCTAGAAATAGAGAAGTACCGAAAACGAATGGCGGCTGTGCAAAGATGTGGAGCTCTGAGGGTCTCGTGTGCATACCGCACAGTGTCTGAAGCAGCGGTATTAGTGATAGCGGGCACTCCCCCAAATAGATCTTCTCGCTCAAGAACGCCAAGACATCTGGCGCAATCAAAAAGTTCACTGCAGGGGCGAAGCTAAGAAGGTAGCACTCCAAGTACTCTTCGAGAAATTGCAGCAAAGATGGGAAGATGGGAATTTTGGAAAATGGACAAAAAAAATTCATCCCCCGACTGAACACATGGCTAAATCGCGAGCATGGGGGGTTAACTATTACCTTACTCAGTTCCTTAGCGCCCATGGAAGTTTCAGAAAGTATCTCCACAAAATGCAGAAAGTCAGCAGCCCTAAATGTCTCTACAGCAATAATGATGATGACGCAAAACACACTTTCTTCTCGTGCGAAAGATAGGAGGAAGAAAGAATTCGTCTAAGCAACGAATTAGGCGCAGAGCAAATAACTCCAGGAAACATCCCCACTTTGATGCTGCGCAACTCCCAATCTTGGTGTGCAGTAGCTGCCTTTGCGGAGTGCATTCTGAGACGCAAAAATAGTGACAGTGACGAGTTAATAAACTCAAGGCGAAAATAAATAGAAAGAGAAGCCCGGAAGAACAATTAGAATCGACTGCCCTGAAGTAATGCTAACGCGGTTCCGGGGCAGTAATCACGTCGATTAGAAAGGGTTGGTGAGTTTAGCGAGTAGGAGTCTCACACTACTTCAGGAGAGCGTTGCCTCCCAAGTGTCCATGATGGATTCTCACAGTTTCCCTCGTAAAAACTAAAAAAATAGTAACAGTAGTAGTGACAGCAGTAGTTGTAGTAGTGACAGCAGTAGTAGCAGTAATAGTAACAGCAGTAGCAGTAGTAGTAGCAGTAGTAATAGTAACAGCAGTAGTAGCAGTAATAATAGTAACAACAGTAGTAGCAGTAATAATAGTAACAGCAGTAGTAGTAGTAATAATAGTAACAGCAGTAGTAGTAATAGTAACAGTAGTAGTAGTAGTAATAGTAACAGTAGTAGTAGTAGTAGTAATAGTAACAGTAGTAGTAGTAGTAGTAATAGTAACAGTAGTAGTAGTAATAGTAACAGTAGTAGTAGTAGTAGTAGTAGTAATAGTAACAGTAGTAGTAGTAATAGTAGTAGTAGTAGTAGTAACAGTAGTAGTAGTAGTAATAGTAACAGTAGTAGTAGTAGTAGTAGTAACAGTAGTAGTAGTAGTAACAGTAGTAGTAGTAGTAGTAGTAGTAACAGTAGTAGTAGTAGTAGTAACAGTAGTAGTAGTAGTAGTAGTAACAGTAGTAGTAGTAGTAGTAGTAACAGTAGTAGTAGTAGTAACAGTAGTAGTAGTAGTAACAGTAGTAGTAGTAGTAACAGTAGTAGTAGTAGTAACAGTAGTAGTAGTAGTAACAGTAGTAGTAGTAGTAACAGTAGTAGTAGTAGTAGTAGTAGTAGTAGTAGTAGTAACAGTAGTAGTAGTAGTAACAGTAGTAGTAGTAACAGTAGTAGTAACAGTAGTAGTAGTAACAGTAATAGCCACGAATTAGGCGCAGAGCAAATAACACCAGGAAACATCATCACTTTGATGCTGCGCAACTCCCAATCTTGGTGTGCAGTAGCAGCCTTTGCGGAGTGCATTCTGAGACGCAAAAATAGTGACAGTGACGAGTTAATAAACTCAAGGCGAAACTAAATTGAAAGAGAAGCCCGGAAGGGCAATTAGAATCGACACTGCCCTGAAGTAATGCTAACGCGGTTCCGGGGCAGTAATCACGTCGATTAGAAAGGGTTAGTGAGTTTAGTGAGTAGGAGTCTCACACTACTTCGGGAGAGCGGTGCCTCCCAAGTGTCCATGATGGATTCTCACAGTTTCCCTCGTAAAAACTAAAAAAAAAACAAAAAAAACAGTAGTAGTAGTAACAGTAGTAGTAGTAACAGTAGTAGTAGTAGTAATAGTAACAACAGTAGTAGCAGTAATAATAGTAACAGCAGTAGTAGTAGTAATAATAGTAACAGCAGTAGTAGTAGTAATAATAGTAACAGCAGTAGTAGTAATAGTAACAGTAGTAGTAACAGTAGTAGTAGTAGTAGTAACAGTAGTAGTAGTAACAGTAGTAGTAGTAGTAACAGTAGTAGTAGTAGTAGTAGTAACAGTAGTAGTAGTTATAGTAGAAGTGTAGTAGTAAAATAGAAGTAAAAGTAGGTGCTTTGATGTTTTTGTATTTTGTGACCTGCAATTGCACCAAGCGCACTTATTTTACTGTACCAATGGTTATTGCTTTAGGATTTGCTAATATGCACTTAAAATGGCTAAAATATTTTACTTTCTCAGGGTAGATCCATTGAGTTTGAGTTATGTTCATATACCTGTGCTACACATTACTAAGAAGAGAATGTTTACTAGGAAAACTGTGTATTTTTGAATGCAAAATAAGGAAACCTTTTTTAAAAACGGAAATTATGTTATACATTTTAATGTCAGAAAACATAGAAACTCAGAATATTTAATTGTGATGTTTGTTCAGTAATTTTGAAATATTTACAGTTTACACATGTTATGGATGTTTTGTATTGCAAATGTTTCAAACATAATCCTTGTTCTGTGAGGGGGCCAATTCCTATCGTCGACTGTTCCTCAAATTGTTGCTAAAATTCGTTCTATTTAAAACTTAGACCTTATCAACATAATTATCTATCTTACTTTAAAGTATGTAGTTCTAAATTATATACTATAATTAAATCATTATAGTATATTATCATGTTTTACTCTTTGTTTTCAAAGTAAGGGTACAATTGGCGCTGCTAACTGTGGGTTGGCTCCCTCTTGCCAGGACGGTGTCTTCTGCCACGATTAATTTTGTACGTGGTCGATTCTCACCCATAGTTGTATTCAATATGTATTGAACATAAAATGTGAACTATATATAGTTCATATATATGTGTGTGTGTGTGTGTGTGTGTGTCAAAGAAGCACTAGCAGTCCAAGTAGAATTGTTTCATGGAAGTTCACATAATAAATAGAAATCGTTTTATGAACAGTAAGATTTTCCACCATCATTAAAGTTTGAAGGACACAGAAATTTGACTTTCCACATACATTTCTGTCAGAATAATTAAAAACTCCTTTGATTTTAGCTGCTAGCTGTGATGCCAGAACTTCATGTTCCAATACTTTTTGTTATTGAATGTTCCAACTCTATATCAAATTCATTAAGATTACTTAATAATTGTTTCAAGAAAGTAACAGATGAAGCATCGCGCAGAAAGGATTGCTCTTCATACATCTCGATAGTTAATTTAGCTGATGCAATGCACGGAATAATGCGATTAAGTAGATGATTCCTGAAACATATCAATTAATAAATTAATAACAACATATTTCACTCAACTCCAAGAATCAAATATTTCCTTCCAGATTGGGTGATTAAGAAGTTGGGTATGATCATGGCTGCCCGGGTGACGCCGCGTTCATTGCTGTGATGCCTACACATGCCTCACACACTTCGACGCGGGTACCCGGACAGCACAGACCATTCGAGGATCCCTTCTACAGAATGATCTACGAAGTTCTACGCAAATAAAATGTATGTGTATCGTTCAAATACAATGTTTCCGAGTCTTGCACACCATATAAAAAAGCTCTGTACAAAACGATTTTGATGTCCCTCCTAATCGCATCCCAGAAAACGGTTTTAAACAAGTGAGGCTCAAAAGAGTGGAGGTCACTATACAGAGTGAGTCACGTAACTTTAATACCTCTTGTAACTTTTGAACCGTTGGCGTTATTACAATGCAGTTTTCACGGAAGTGCATTAAAGAATGGGGCTCGCTGATACGTGTATTCATTTCTATTTTATCACTTGTATTTTACGAGATATTGTGGTAACTTTGTTTTTCAAATGAAACTAAACATATTTATTAGTCTAAAGCGTAAAAAGACGAATCCAATGATTTATATGTTATGCTAGATACGCATTTTTTGAGTAATTTTTATTTTTTGTACGTAGTATTTAACAGATATTTTGAATGTAACAGTCCGCCACACAAGGTCTCGCAGCCCTCCACCAGTCAACGCGCGCTCGGGGAAGGGAAGGAATTTTAGAGTTTGTTAGTGGAGCGCAGCATGTCCTTGTGTGGCGGACCGTTACATCCAAATATCTGTTAAATACTAGTCGCAAAAATTCAAAATTATTCAAAAAAGTGCTTATCCAACATATGTATATCATTGGATTTGTCATGATAGACTGAAAAAATACGTATAGTTCCATTTGAAACAACAAAGTTACCTCAAATATCTCGTAAAATAAAAGTGATAAAATAGAAATGAATACAATAAAGCGGAAGATTACTCCCGTTACTCCCGCGCTGTTATTAATGGAGGATTACTCCGAAAGCGCAAAGCGCTCAACGCCCCCAAGGGGCTTAGAGACGCGTTGCGTCAATTGTAGACGCAACAAATTAAAAAATTAAAATAAAAAAGAAGATTGTTTACATCAACAGGGGAATGTAGCAGGACATACCCCGATCGAACGTAAGGGTCGTTATTACATAAATTAGAGAATACTTGGAAAGGAGTAGAATTTAAAAAAAATAATTAATCCAGTGTTCATATGGGGAACCATTACAGTAAATATAAAACATATGTATATTCAGTTCTTGATTTATACAATTTTTGGTCCCGGAACGCACCTCAAAATTAATTATTAATGTCATGGAAATAGTTATATACTCGTATTTATTATATAATTTAATAATTATTCTCCAGATACCGGAATGCCGTTCCGTCGCGTTCCGCCTGAAATCACGCCCTGTGTGTATTCATTGATTTGCTCCGGCATTCGCCTGGTGTTGATCGAAGAAACCACAAAATTCTACCGATCAGAGCAGCCGGCCGCTAGAATTCTCCTCCAGACAGCGGTTGAATTCGACCTGGCAATCTGGGGTCGAAAATCTTGTCACTATCGGGATTTGAACTCTATGCCCGACCAGAGGCACTGAAATGACAACCGTTCATGCCCTGAACCACCTTGGCATAACAACACAATCGATTTTGCTTACCTGACACAAAGACACACAAAAAGTTGGAATTTTCCATCTTTTCCCAGTGCTTGGCTTGACGTATTTATGTGGTCCACTAAGTTGCAGAAAGATTGCATCACTTCAAGTTCGTCTCTGTCAGTTTTTGAGTTGTTATCATAGTAGTCAGAAGAACTTGTATTTCCGGATCGAGTATTCATATAGTCTATGTGGGATTCTTCTAACTGCTCTTTCACACGAACTAGAAAAACAAATCATCACGTAAGTCTAATAAAAAAAATTAATGCAAAATAATAGGCACTGCATGTATTTTAAGATACAATAATTGTATTATTTCTAATAAATGAGTAAAAACGACGAAACACGAGAATCTGACAGGTTTAGTAAAACAGCGTCCGGGAAAGTCCTCCCCCCATTGTCGAAAGTAGCGATTTTTTTACCCACACATTTTTATACGAAATCGTTTTGAAACCAAAGAGCGTCCAACTGATGCTCTCTCCGGTGTCTGGTGCCTTCCCAAGAATTGCACCACGCTCTTGGCTCTCGGCTGTGATACTGGGTTTACTGCATTTAGTTTTTGGCCTTTCAATTTAACACGGCGAACATAATCTTTTTTGGTTGCCCCACAAGAAGGGTGGTGTTGTCAGGTGCTGCGCGGCGACCGGGGGAATCTCAGGGAAATACCGATATTCTATCTTCGTCGGACTCGCTGCAATGTAATTTTATGAATTTCGCTTGTTATTGAAAGAACACAAATTCAGTCAATTACTGACGGCATTTAATGCATTATTTATGGTGTTTAGAGATTTTTCATTTGATATTAATTATTGATTTAAAATGTACCCTTGATGAATTATTTGTGTAAAGTTGGCCGTTGTGGAAGTCCCTTTCTGGGTAGATGAATATTTCGCTTGCAGAAGCCTGCAGTTCGTTCCAGTTACACATCGAGTGCGATGGTGGTAGTACGAGCGTGTGTATGTGTGGCAGGATCTTTATTACAATATATATCCGATTAGTGAAATTTTCAAAATATAATTTTATTTGTGTGAAACGTTTCGAAGCAATACTGCTGGAGTCGAACCTATGAGCCCAGTGGAAATCAAAGCAAGAACCACGTGCGCGGGTGGTATATATACCCGAACTGACACGCATACATTTGTGTAAGTAATGTTTCAATATAGACTTTTATTTAACTTAGTTTTAATTAATTTGAAATGATTACATTTTTATTATATTTTCGTATTTTGAATTTTGGAAATTACATTTCCGTCATTCGATGGAGGTGCAACCTCCAGTCTGTCGGGGCACCAGCCGCCACTGATATCCTTCATATCACACCTGCTTTTTTTCCTTGCCCCAGGGGACCGCCATGGCTGGAAAGCTGTAAGGATCCAAGAACCTTTCAGAAGGTCTTCATCCCCATACTTTTCCTTGCCCGTTTTTTATTCACAGGCTATATCGGCGGAATAAACACACCCTTCTCTACGAGTGAAAAAGAAAAATCACCGTCCCACATTAGGCTGAAATAGGCCGAAAAACGCACATAGGAAGAAAAAAGGAAATTCTCGGAAATTCTCAGAAATTGCGAATTATGTGATTATCTGTATTACTAATTTCGAATGTGCTCAGATATTGAAAATTAAGCAATCGCCAGCCATGGGAGGAGTGTCTATGGTTTCGTTAGATATCCAGAAACTCGGGAGAAAAAAATAAAAATAAACACGAAACAGTTTCCATTTTCAGTGAAAAATACAAATAATTGATTGTGTTATTCCGCCTACTCTCATACAGCGCTTACCGACGGCAGTAATAATTTTGAACGCGCACAAAGATTGAACGGAAACTAAGCAAGCTCCAGCCATATTGACTGATGTTCCTTCCACCTCACAATGCGTTTACCGACTGAATTCTCATAGTGCGTCACTGCTTACGACACAGCTGATATGCAACAGTTAGGCACCAAGGAAGATCCCGCATGCCATTAAATATTAGCTATTTTTGCCATATGCAATGCCATATGCAATGCCATTTTTGATATTCTTGGTAATAAAGAAATGCTGAACTACACATAAGCAAATATTTAATATATGTAAGGCTATATCGAAAAAAATGGAGTTCATTGGCTTAGCGAAAAAAATTAGTTTTCGATGCAAGAACGACATCGGCACCAATGAAATCATTTTTAAAAATGATTCAGGAGTGCCACAAACTACATAAACAGCCTGTTTTATTTGACCTTTTCCCGCTACTTTTTTAGAAAATAAAGAATAAATATTATTTAATTGTATTTTTATCAACGGATTTTTGGCTGAGGTGGTGCCCACACTATCCCGCAACAATTTTATGATAAACATAGTTCACTCAGTGTGCCGCATTAGTCCGAATATGACCTATTTCATGTTAAAGCCATATAAATAGACACTTTTCAAATGAGCATAGCTCCGATAATTTTTCTCCAAAATATTTTTAATTGAGAGAACATCGAAGCTCGAAATCTGTACTTTAAAACGCTTACTTCGAACAACTTAACTATTTCACTGGCTAATACTGCGTCACGCGCCGTCACTGTTAACAACCCACATTTGAGCCACACTGCTGAGTCTGATTTCTTCATTCAGTGTTAGCTGCATTGAACACATTAGTGAAGACATCAAACGTATTTGGAAGTTACTACACTTTAAAGGATGTTACAGTCAAACCTCGATAACTCTAACGTCGATAATTCGAATTTTTGATATGTCGAAGCAATTTTTCATTCCCGGCCGCGTAATACGTATTTTACGTGTAAGACTGCGTCGTCAACTGAAAATCTGATTCCTCGAATTTCTTGATAACTCGAAAGAATATCTTCTTCCCCTGAGTGAAAATCATACTTTTAAGTCGAAGAATCTGAAAAAGTTTGTTTTCACGTCTCGAAATCCAACCCTCCGAGCCATTTCCCACGAAACACTGACCATCCTACAGACAAAGAAATGATTAGATAGATTCCACGATGGTGGCAGAACAGAGGACTTGCCAGAGGAAGAAGAAATTGGAGAAGCCCATAATTCTAAACCGCAGTCTGTCCCACAGGCTCTGAAGGGATTAGACACTCCGGAGGTATGTTCACGCGCCGCCGGGCCCACACCGCTGACGGTGGCACACTCATCAATGCAATACGGTATTAACCGGAGCCAGAAGGTACAACTTCTTCGTCGGGAAATTACATAAATAAATTTAATATTCAACTACAGTATTACTCGTTCACTTTACATTTGCAGACGGCAGAATTAGGAACTAATGTTGGTTTGAAAGTGAAGGTCCGAACACACAACCGAGAATACACGAATGGCCCCGATGTCAATCAGCATCTGACCAATCAGCTGTCTCCGAAGGCAGCACAAGCGCTACGGAAGTCCATAGTACGGACACAGCTGACGAATTATGCCTTTCTGACTGTGAGCTGGAGTCGCGCCCTTTAATGATTAAGATAATATACGATGAAATAGATCACACCCCACACTATTCACAACATTCACGTACAATATTTTTATTTCTTCTTTGCACTTATCTACTGCTTAATGGTTATGTTCTTGCCCCGCCGGTGTTCTGTGTGCTGCTCACCGCCATCTATATCATATTAAACGGTCAGTATATACTGCAGACGCGCGTTTCTCATTCAGTCGGCGGTGACCTCATGACAGATCGCAGCGCTCCGTCTGCAAATGTAAAGTGAACGAGTAATACCTAGAGAACTCACAAATAAACAGTACATATTTATTATATGCCCGCAAACAAAAGTGCTAACCTAAACAGAAAGTGCGATTCCTTCAACAAGTGACGCCTATGTAAGATCGTCCTCCTCGCTTATGTTTTCGCATCAAAAAATCTCGTTCACAGAACTGCTACCAATGTGTTTAGTAATGCCTCAAGAAAGATTTCGCGCCACATCCAGCGCAAAATTCAAATCCACAAAGACGCAAAGAAAGAGGCAGCACGTCGTTAAATATTTGCTATCCAGATTTTGCGTATCGAACTTTATTAATATTCGTGATAATTTAAGAAGTATTTTACTGTGTATCCGTTTATACTGTACTACGTCACTGCAGTAGCCGTTTCGACTGTTTTTGTTAAAATATTTAATTTATTGCAATGTTTTTCAAGAGAACAGTATTTTCTCAAAAAGTCCCTCTCATGATTTTGGATGAAAAATCGGAAAACTTCGGTATGAACTTAGTATTCTATTAATTGCAAATATGTAGTTTCAAAAAACCCTAATTCCCTGCAGTTTTCGTTGTCGGCGGATCATAAGAAAATTGCAGGAGGGTAGTCGGAAATAAAAACATCGATGACAGTTTAAAAATTAAAGATAAATTTTGAAACATATTTCGTTCATTTCGAGATACTCGTGTATTAGATTCCCCACTAATTTTTTCTTGCAAAACTAGTGATGCTATAACAGCACTTTCTTCATTGCATATTTCTAAATTTGCGATTTTCGAAAATCCAGAGTTCAAGGAAAATGAGAACTGCGCCATTAGTTTAAGCGTTCCTTGTTATATACGTGGACAAAATTTCAAGAAAAAAATTGGAGCAGTTTTCGCCACTTTCCGCTACTGCATCACAACCCTTTTTCTTTAATACGGAAGTACGTAGCATAACGAGAAAGTAAAAAGGAAAAACGGTATATCAGCCAACTACCAAGTTAGCTTTGAAGTGAATAATTTTTCAGGAGTGGAACGCCCTTATTCAGGTACGGCAATCGCTTGGTGCATTCCATGCCATCAAAGACTTGCTGCTGTGGATAAGAGCTTACGAAAAAATATTGAAGACTGTATTGTTTCCATTAACTCTTGTATTTCATTTAATATATACGTATATGTACAGTGCATGATCAATTGCGTGGCGCAGAAATTCATCTATGTTGAAAATTTTGTCAATAATGGTGTTTATTTAGTTTCGTGTTTAGTTAAAAATGTGATTGAAGTTAATACACATAACAAAAATAGTGCGATTTTAATAATAAATAACCGATGTAGTAAACTGCAATAGTTGTATTTTCGTTAGCGTGTAAAGTCCATTCCGTGAATTACTATATATCGGGATTCGAAAGAGGGTCCTTCAGGTCAGGAAGCCAGCGCCCTAACACTGAACCATTGAGGCTCCGATATTTAGAGAATTATCTAAACTTTCGCTCAGGTGTTATTAAACAAAGGCCTAGTTTTCATGCTTTTATGTGTGCATTACAAAATGTTTACAATTCTGAAGATTACAATTCACAGTCGACACCGGTTATAGTGAACTCGGATATAGTGAACCCTCGGTTATAGTGAACTTAAGGTACTGGTCCTGTTTCACTTACAATACAAATAACCATAAGAAGATTCGTTTATAGTGAACCTGAACCTCGGCTATAGTGAACGTAGGAAATACCACGTCCTAGATAGTAATTCCCTCTGGAAAAAAAAAATTATCCCCTCGGTGCCACAAATTCCAACACTAGGCAGCTTGACAAAAATATCCTCGGTCAAAGGCCATAATCGAAGAAGTCTTGCTAGAGGTGAAGGTAGCGGACCTGGAATGGGGACCTTACTGATGACCTTATGTCACTCTGTTTCACTGCGGAAACGAAGGCCGTGTCCTGCTTGGGCTACAACTGGCGACGGCGACGCGCGAGTGCTTAATTCGGTTTCAATCTTGGTGTTACTTGAGACTCCGCGAGACAAAGCGCGTCGAGTTCTACGTAGGCGACAGGAATCGCGCGACTGCCTGGCGATACACGCCGAGCCGCGCGGAAAAGCTATCGGTTTCATCAGCCGCTTGCGTCATCCCGCAACCCAAATCCCGCCTATGTTTTATGCGAGTAAAATGACCTACGGAGAAAGGGACGGTGTTCTAACAGTGCAAGAGGAATTCAAGTGTCAAGGCTGCCATACGATACATAGAGAGAGGACAATGCAGAATCAAGTACGGAGAGAGCATGAACTCTACAGAAGGATCTAGAGAAATTAATACTGAAAAATGTACAAACCAAACAATTGAAAAGAACTGACTTTTTAAGGACAAATAAAGATATTTAAATTTTTATGTAGTGCTGTTAAAGTATTTTGCTGGATCTCTATATTAATAAAATCAATCATTCTAGATTTAATTTTGACAACATCGGTTATGGTGAACCTCGGATATAGTGAACCAAAAATGTTAGTCCCCAGAAGTTCACTATAACCGGAGTCGACTGTACTTGTGTTCTAACAGAATGTTTTAATAGTTACAAATATAATATAATTAGATGGTGACTATATAATTAAAGTCGATTACTCACCAAGAAAATCCCAAAGGTAAAGATTTCTTCCAAATAATCTAGAAGACTTAAAGCCGCAGAGAAATACTTGCTCTAAACAATACACTAATCCCATTTCTCCACAAAGTAACAACGTCAGAGTACTGCGATCTTTCTCGTGTTTTCTTTTATAATAAAACTTCACAATCCTATTAACAGCATCGCCTGGAACATAATTCATTATTGCACATACATCATTATCTTATAAAACATTGATTATACAATCCAATTATTATACACTTAAGTGACAAAAGTCATGGGATAGTAATATGTAAATATACAGTTGGCAGTAGTATCGCGTACAAAAAGGTACAAAACGGGCATTGCAATGGCGGAGCTTTCATTTGTACTCAAGTTATTCACATGAAAGAGTTTCTGACTTGATTATGGCCACACGACGAGAATTAACAGGTTTTGAACGCGGAATGGTTAGAGATAGACGGATGATATATTCCATTTCATAAATCGTTATGGAATTCAATATTCCGAGATGCACAGTGTCATGAGTGCGCCCAGAATACCTAATTTCAGACATAACCTCTCACCATGGTCAATGCAGGGGCAGATGACCTTTCCTTAATGACAGAGAGCAGCGGCGTTACCGTAGAGTTCTCAGTGCTAACAAACAGCCCGTAGGCCTACTGCTCAGAAATCAATGCGGGACGTACGACGAACGCAACCGTTACGACAGTGAGGCGAAATCTGGCTCTAATGGGCTGTGGCAGCAGAAGACTGACTCGAGTGTCTTTGTTAACAGCACATCGCCTGCAGCGATTCTACAGGGCTCAAGACCATATCGATTATAGATCCCAGACGACTGGAAAACACTGGCTTTATCAGACAAGTCCCGATTTCAGTTGGTAAGCGTTGATGGTAAGGTTCTTCTACGGCGTAGACCCCAAGAATCCATCGACCCAAGTTGCCAACAAGACACTGTGCACGGTGACTACAGGGAGATCATTTTCAGCCAATCATGGACTTCATGTTCTCAAACGATGGAATTTTTATGGATGACAATGCGAAATATCACCGGGCCACAATTATTAGCGATTGGTTTGAAGAACATTCTGGGCAATTCAAGCGAATGATTTGGTAACCTACATCGCCAGAAATGAATCCCATCGAACAATTGTGGGACATAATCGAGGTCAGTTTGTGCACAAAATCCTGCACCTGCAACACTTTCGTAATTACGGACGGCTTTAGAGGCAGCACTGCTCAATATTTCTGCAGAGGACTTCCAACGACTTGTTGAGTCCATGCCACGTCGAGTGCATTTCGCTGGGCAAAAGGAGCTCCGATACGATATTGGGAGGTATCTCATGACTTCTGTCACCTCAGTGCAAAGTGCAATGCAAAGGAACGGGGAGCGTCGCCTGGCGAAGCGCTGGCTCAGCCCCCGCGCTGAGGTGCATGCCACTTCCACCGCGCGTAACTTATCCTAGAGGAGATAGTGAAAGTGGTGTCAATCAGTTCGAATACATTCTTGGCAATACCACATTTTCCGTTATTTTGAATTACTGTTTAATTTTGTTAATATTGTTTAATTTTGATTTACCGTTTCTCATCAAAAGTACGCCCGAGCTCTTCCTCCGAATGAGGGTCTCCGAACGATATATTGTCCGGCCAATATAATTCTAGTAAGTAAACTGGTCGTCCTCTGACAGCACGTACTTTCTCGCATTATATAAAACGTTTGCTAAATTTTCGAAAATTCAGTGAGTTCAAAGAAAAGCAGATCTGCGCTATTTTAAGTGGCCTTTGCTCTAGCGATGGAGAAAAAAAATAAGAAAAATGAAGCGGTTTTTGAGAATTTTTTTTTCGTAAATTGCAATAACCTCAAGCAGAAATTAGGCGACAACTATTCGTTTTGTTTTGTTTTTCAAAAAACCGAAAATTACTTTATTTCACGTTCACACTTTATTTTTTTAGAGCAGTTTACATTTAGAACAACACTGTCTTCAATATTGCAGTTGTAGGAAGATGCCAAAACATCTTGAACTTTTGGAATTTTCGAAAAATCATTTTCAACAGACATGAGATTCGTACCATTCTTTTTTAAATACGCGCCAAATTTTTCTTTACGAGAACAATTTTTTTTCTATTCGAGAACAAAATTTTATAAAAATATTTGGAACAATGTTTTAGAAAATTTTGAAAATGAGGATTCATGAAAGTGCCCCATAAAATAAAAATATTCATTTCAAACTCGCAGGGTCTCGAGTTCGATAAGATGAATATAGAAATATCAATTTTGGAGAAAATGACGTAAATGATTTAAGCGTTGACCACAGACAAATGTATTATACGGAATTTTGTATCTTTGGGGGAGCAAGCTCCTGGGTGGGTGTCTTGTCCATTAGGATCTAACCGCGCCCCCGCGTCGTGGACTACTACACTTCGCGTCCCTGCCTCGCAGGTGGTGGGGTCCCCTTCTACCACACCCACACCCACAAGCGGGGCGACCGAGTCTCGTCGGCACGCAGCCAAAAGCCTTCCCATACAATGCTTGGGTCGAGCCGCGATGCTCCAGCTGACATCCCTACTGGCCAGAGGTCAGTGCGAGATCTTTAAAGTGCCTCATTTGCACCGGGGTGAACCCCACCCAATTACCCGTTGGGTTAACAGGCCCACTGCCCTGACGAATCCGAAAGCCCGTCAGAGGACCACCCGGACAAGTCCGGGGGGCTCCCGGACCTCTTCCCGTCTCCCCCCACTGCCTACACTTTAGGCTAGCGACCTGGGTTGGACCGTAACCAAGGCAAACCGACAGTAGGTAATGTCCCGTCGGACTTCTGTTTGTGGTTTCCAGAGCACCCCAGGGGGTCTCCTTCACCCGATCCTGCCTTAACCATTCGACTCGTTAGAGGACTAACTGGTGGGTTGCCGGGTTGAACAGACAACCAGGAGCTTAGCATTGTTGTCTACTCACTGCCATCACCGTTGGCTATCGACCAGAGTTAGCAGGGAACAGGACGACAGACAAATGTATTGCCGTCAATCGGTTTATTGGTATCATGGACCCAGAAAACATGGATTCTGTCTACACGTGTATAACTTCTTTACACCCCCAATATTCCGCGAAGCACACATGCTTATTCATATTACCTTCAGATGAACAAATAAATATCTTATAAGAGAAAAACACACTATGTGTAACTCCATCCCCGATTTTTTTAATAATCATTTAACTTTAGAGCCCAATACATCGAAATGAATGTCAATGGAGTTGTACTACTATTAAATTATCAGAGCTTTAGCTCGTTATCAATGAAAAATAGATTTTATTATACGGAGGCGAACATTTCCTCATAATTTACATTTTTTTCATGTTTTGTCAACAAATCACGTGGCTATCATATATTCTTAATTCAAGTAATGTTAGTAACGGAGTGGGGTAGATATTTCGTGGCTCAAGAAAACATGTGCATTTAATACATAAAGGAATAATATTTATTAATTCTTTCATTACCATGGCCCCAATACAAGTACTCACCTAGCATATGCTGTATATCTAACATCGACGGTTTATTTTCTGATGATCGTCTTTGGACATTTGGACTGCGACATCTTGGAGAAGTCCGACAACTCTCAATTAACTCTTCATTATCTACATGGTGAGGAACAAGTTCTCCAACTAACAAACGTTCTGTTGAGCCATCATCTATTCCTCGACCTAACCACCTCCCACAAGGAAATCTAATAAACAAATACATGATGAATAATGGGAGAATTGGTACTTCTAACTAATATCAGAGTAAAATAACACAAGAGGAAGAAGACCAAGAATTATAATTAACTTACTTGTACGTGTGACCAGTCACCTCATTTCTCACTATCACATGTTCCACAAGCCATTTAGGAGATGGACCACTGTTATCATGCCCAATGCACAATGTCGTCAGTATTCCCAAATTCTTGTTCTGTAATGATTAAGTAAATTCAATAAAAATGTCTGAACCAGTTGAATTCACATTGACCAAAGCTGAAACTTACATGAAAAATAAAGTCAAGTGACCCATGGGGAATTGGAACAGTAGAACTTTCACCAAGTGTGCCAGAAACTGCTATTGATATATTAGCAGAAGTGGTTGCAGCATTAGCTTTTCGCGACGGAAAAATTATTACCCTGTATGGTAATTCTAAACAAACATTGACATCAATATGCAAATAAAAACAATATTTAATTTACCAATTACTAATAATTCAATAATACTTACTCATAGTAGGATAAGTATTTGTAAAACAAAAATAATCCACAGCATTAAGGGTTAAGAGGTGACAAAGAAATTGTTCCCTTTCATCCTCGCATCGTAGAAATGCAGAACGCTTATATAAATTCCTGCAAAAAAGGATACAATATGAGTTCAGACATTTACTGTAATTTACAGAAAACTGAATTCAGTATGTTGGCTTGTTAACGCCTATTTTCACAAAATGTTACCACAGATATACAATTATTAATTTATCCATTTAACTTATCAAAAAAATAAAATTATTTAAATATGCTGTCATTGCTGCTTGGAAATTAGAGAAGGGCAATTCAAAATGATCCCCCTGCAAAACTGCACATTGGAGTGCAGGCCACACCGAGAAACGCAAGGTTATCTTCGTTTCCCGCCCATCTCAGACTTAATGCCTAATTAATAACGCAAGTTCACCACTAAATAGGACGTGTGTTTAGAAATTAAATCAATGTTTGAGTAAATAATTAGCAATTAAATCGTTCTACATGGTGGCATATTTGTTTTTCTGACAACTGATTGTGGTGCTGTCCACCTAATCTTAAGCCTGCTCGCCATTAATTAAACAAAAAATTGAAGAGCAATTTAATTAGTCTTCACGTAATTAATTAGCAATTAAATATTTCTAAATGGTGGCATATTTGTTTTTGTGATAGCCGATTATGGTGGTGCCAGCTTATGAGAGGTCCATTTCGGGCATGGGCGCAATCATCCTACACAGCAACCTTATGTCAGATACTGAGCAACGTGCCTCGTCCTGTTGAGAAACCCGTAGACCGAAATTTCCAACCAGTGTCGATCAACGCGTCGAGTCGAGTGTTAAGGCCGATATACACGGTACAGTTTTCGTGCTGATTCTCGTACAGTTTCTGTATGGAAACGTCAATATCCCAAACTGAAAGTATAAAACCCAAAAAGTCGCGCTATACCAGACTTAACGCTTTCTTTATGAATCGCCACAAGCCAGCGCTAGAGGGCTACAGGGAAACAACTTAATTGCGCCGTCCGAGTACTTTCAGTGGTGGTATTTCTGTGTGTGCATTCTGGCTGTGATCTTAATTTAGTATTAATTAACCATGAGGAGCATAGAGAATAAAAATAGGAAGGCAGGAATATGGAAAGAGGTAATTTATCACAGAATATCACTTCATACAATCGCACCTTGACACCCCTAATCACAAAATCGACATGGCCGATTATCGTTAGTGAACGATTCTGCCGCTAGAGGCGTTGGAGTCAAACTGTATGCTTTCTATACGAAAAATTATGAACATGTCCATAATTTTTTTCATGTAGAAAGCGTAAAGTTTGGGCTGTATGAAGAATCTACACGAAAACTGTACCGTGTATATCTGCCTCTACGCTTTCTGCATGAAAAAAATTATGAACATATCCATAATTTTCCGTGTAGAAAGCATACAGTTTGACTCCAGCGCCTCTAGCAGCAGAATCGTTCACTAACGGTAATTGGCCTTGTCAATTTTGTGGTTTGTGCGTCAAGGTGCGATTGTATGAAGTATTATATTGTGATAAACCACCTCTTTCCTTCGATTTATGCAGAAAGCGTAAAGTCTGGTATGGACCGTGTATGCGCGACTTTTTGGCTTTTATACGTTCAGTTTGAGATCTTGACGTTTCTGTACAGAAACTGTACGAGAATCTGCACGAAAACTGTACCGTGTATATCGGCCATTATGCTTCGAATCTTATGCTGTGCTGTGGTTCCAAACTAAACTATTTTCTTCATTTAAATTTAGTAACTCTTTCCAAAAAACAACTTTTACCGAATCCACACTTAAAAGACCTTGTACAGCGACCATACATTGGAGATTGTAGCAAGTCATCCAAAAATACAAATTGTTGTCAAGAAAAGCCAAGGAAGATTAAAAATTATGAAACACGATCAAGATATTTTGAACTCAAATAGCTACACAAACGCTAAGTGGAATGTAGTTAAAAATACGACCACATCAACTAGAACCTTGTAGAGAATATTTTAAAAGATGATAGGGAAGGAAAGGATCCCGCAACAGTGGCTATTCACTTCAACCAATATTTTTCAAAACTTGCGGTTGATTTCATGAAGGATCTAAGACAAAAAAATTAACACCAATATTTCCTTCAAAAATGTCAACACGATCTAGTTTTCCGAAACTTCCTATGAAATTCTCAAAATAATTGGTAAAAATAAAAAAATAAATATTCGGCCGACTTAGATAATTTGTCTGTGCCCCTTTGTTAAAGTCCTTAAAGAACTGTTTGCGCGCCTTTGTTACAGTACTGTGGGCGTGCCTCTATTCACCCCTTTACTCACATATTTATTGCATCCTTATACACGAGAATATTTTCGGATATCTTCTAAGCACTTAAGATGCACATCTTAACAAAAATAAATTTAAAAAATGCAATTCAAAATTATCGGGCAATTTCTCTTTTCTCACTATTTTTCAAAATAGTAGACAGACTTTTTTGGGGATTCAGAAAATCAAAATCTACGGAAAGAGCCGTATTTTCTTTTCTTAAAGATGTCGCTTCATTCATGGATCAAAATGAAGCACATATTGAAATATTTTTAGATCTATAAAAAGCTTTTGACGTCATTGATCATAACATTTTACTTTAAAAATTACCAGAACTTTAGATTACAAAAATAAATAAATATATAAATAAAAACAAAAAAGCAAAGCCCTCCCGTGGTTCTTGTATGCTTTTTATTGATCTAGGAATTCTACAGTGCATTGCCTCTTGGTTTTCGGATTAGTATTTTTTGTCAAAAAGATTTACTCAATGGTGGAAACACACTTTCATTGAATACAGATGTCTAAAACTATAACACTCAACGTAGGAATCATATTCATCAAGTAAGAGTATCAACAGCTCACTCCAAACAATTCGTACATACGTACATTATTTTACAACATATTGCCATATGATATTAAAGATTCAAATCGATACACAAGTTTAAATGTCAAGTAATTTTTTTCTGCTTCTATTCAATCAGAGGCGATAGTGAGCATTAAAAAGGAAAATAACTGATTTTGACAATTATATTTAATACACTAATTTACATTTGTACCGTGGAATTCTAAAATACTAGATATATCAGTAACAATTGTACCTCTGCTTCTGGGTCAATGACCCCATCTCGGCCGGGTTTTCAGTCTAGTTGCCCCGAACCTTTGAGTAAATGATGTGATGGCTCTTTGTGTGGTTTCTACATATGTAATTGTAGCTTATATCTTGGCAAGTTCTCTTGAGCTCAGAGGGGAACATATAGTTATTCAAACATTCGTTCTCCATGTTTTAGCAGATGTATGTCTATTCCTTCACGTAAATTAAGATAAGAGATAATAGCCAAAATCTAGAGCCAATTTGCCTTTGCAAATAGTTATTACACGGGAGCGAATATTTTCTTATCAATCCAGGCCAAAAACGCTCGTTGCTACCTGTATTCATAATTAAATTTAATATGTATATGAAACAGGGTAGGAATCCCAGAGTTCAGCAAAACACAAACGCGTCTCTGAACCCGTTTATGGCGTTGACCGTCTGCATTGGAGTAATTCTTCCTTACTTTCACGGTCAAGTCTCGTCATGTCGCAGTCAGGCAGAATCTTTTATCCCTTCGGCCAGAGGTTCGGCACAGGAACCGGGGTCCCTAGACTGTCTCCCAACCAGGAACTCGGGAGGTCTGGAATTCGCTTAACGTCCATGGCTTCACGGAGCAACAAGTTCGGCTAGCGGCGCCGGCTCTCCCCATAGCACGTCCCGCAGGTTTGAATTGTTTCTTGATGTAAAATAAATAAAGTGTTAAATAGACCTAAAATAAATGTTTTCTATTGTGAATAAGAAATCCAGGCGTTCGTAATAATTTACCAACTGGGTCGTTATCGAGCCTCTGGGGCTCGTTCAGCCGTACTCGGGCCGACGCGTAAAAATCAAGTTGTATCTCTCATTTCCAACACGCAATTATCGAAAATTCAGAGAGTTCGTCGAAAATGAGACCTGCGCCATTCTTTCAAACGTCCCTTGTTTTATCAGCAGAAAGTTTCGACGTCGCGTTCCGTTGATATATATTGTATAGTTGTGGAAGGGTGTCCAGAAAATTTCGATTCCAAGGTTCGACATCCCAAAAGATTCTTTTGAAAATCGGACAACGTTCTCGAAACACGTAAATGCCGAGAGCATCTTAATAGAAACGCAGAAAATCTATGAAGTATGTGAAAGAATCGACAATTCAACAACGTAGTCACTACCTGTACTAACCAATTCTGTTAATTTATTGTGTTTCTTTCGAATGTGCCCATCCTGTGAAAACAAACACTAAAATCCCCTTTGCCCAAATTTTAATTTATGTCATTGTTCTCTCGTAACATCAATTTCTAATTAAACTCTAAAATAAATTTTCAATTTCGGGCTTTAGAAACTTTACAATATGGTCATTTTGAAAAGAAAGTGCGTACCAGGGAGTGTGAGACGGGTGGAAAAGATTGATTTTAGAGTTATTTACCGTAAACAGATAACACGTACGTTCATCATTTCGATCAAGTACACGATTCATTAAAATCTCAATGACTGTCGACACACGATTTAACTCTATTAATGTTCCTGTATAGTGTATGTTCATGACCCTCCATTAAAATAAGCAATCACACATAACCACGCAGTTATTCTCATTAGAACG
The DNA here is from genome assembly GCA_031308135.1 of Acheta domesticus. Taxonomy (NCBI): domain Eukaryota; kingdom Metazoa; phylum Arthropoda; class Insecta; order Orthoptera; family Gryllidae; genus Acheta; species Acheta domesticus. The sequence continues at coordinate 172,458,021 of JAHLJT010008446.1, read as the reverse complement.
AGCGTACAAAACAAAATTATTGGTGTACATTGATGTTTAATTTATACTTTAGACTTGAAAAGGTCACAATTAAAATGTCCGCAAGGTTATGTAGAATGGAAAGTGTTTTTGTTTCATAAAAAAATTAAAAAAATGTATTTTAATAAAATTGGTCGTCCAAATTAATGGTGACGCCCTATAACAGATATAAATTAAAAACGTGATGTATATTTGGACGCAAACAATATATAATTTAAATATCAGTTTTCAAATGTACAAACCTGTAGCAAAGACGGTGGCCTTCCATTTATGTATTTTTCTTACATGATAGTTGCAAGATCGTAAAGATAACACGCCGCGACCACCACTTCTACAGTTTCTACCACTAACCCGTTTTCGAACCACATTTCTCGGTCCTCCCACTGACATTCTTCCAAACTTTTTGCGCCATTAACTGCCGTAAAGACTTATAAATCAATCATCAGGTCTGCCTCTTCTACAGTTTCATTTCGGTATTCACTTTAAAATGTTGAGTGGGCAACATTCATCCTGCATGCTCTTGAAATGTCTGTACCGTTATTTCCTTATTTTCCTTCTTTTACACTAGTTCAATGCTCAATTAATTTTAAATCTAATTATAGAAACATTTGTAATGTGGTGATACACATATTTTCATCTCATGAAAACTGAAGTACGGAAAGGAAAAGTTTCCAAGAGAAACGAGTGAGAGGCCCTCGGGGGAGCCAATTAGGGAGCTTTGTGGGCAGGCAGAAGAGAAGAGCTCCAAGCAGGGTGAGAGAGCGAAGGCAGAGCAGAAAGGTTTGTGACTGATAAGGAGGGAAGCTACACTAATACGAAGGGGGCGGGTACATCCTTCGCTATGATCGACAGCGACGAATAAGGTCAATGACGAATGGTGAATCCACTTAGGAATGAAGGAGGACACAGGGCACGGCAGTGAAAGAGATCAGCCCTTTGTGTCAGCAAAATGCGATATCGACGTAGAAACGTACGACAAAACAGTGCCTTACTCGACAGACTTGCTAGTCGACTGACCTACCTACTTAAACGACCACTAAGACAAGATGTGACTGGATCGAAGCAAGGGCTTCCGCCAATACTACTACGCGACTAGGAGGAGGGCGAACGAGAGAGCTGTGTTGGGGTAGGCGCCGAGGTATAACACTGGATAACGCGGTAGAAAAAAACACATTGGTACAGTTGGGTTACGTGCGAACAGTTAGATTCGCACTGCAAGAACACACTTGCAAAAGAGTACCGAGAGAAAAAGTATATAAGCGGTTTTGGACTTTGGACTCCGTCACTCGCGCATCTTATGATGTTGCAAAGTACGGTAATAGCCAAATAATATTCGAGCATCAACCTCGGTGATAGCTCGTCGGGTGTGATTCGCGGCATTCGGGGCGAATAATTTATGCCATGAACAGTTTATAAGCTACGGCCGTCAGTGCCGCAATGATTTCAGTCGCATAGAACGTGCAATTTAACCGTACGCTGCGTGGAGGGAAAGGGGACTTGATGATCGGAAAGTGACCGTGAACCCATGAGGCAATTTTAGCAAGGGTCGTCGTAGCAGAGCTGCTGGGAGACGAAGCGACAGACGAAACTGCTCCCCAGCGGAGCGCTAGGGTCTTTCAATCCGGCGTTTCATCAATTGCCACAAGTTGAGTTTAGCCGAAGCCTCATTCACAAAGCAAACTTAAATGTACGTAATGCGTAAACTTAGCAGTAAAATTTACAGGTAAAACAGGTATTCACAATGACGAACGTAAGCTGGAAAGTAAGTTCCGTCTGAATCAATTAGATTTCAACGTATTGAAGTTTGATCGATTGTCGACTCATTTCTAGGATGGTGGCAAGATCTTAAAGAGTTTTTGCACCCTCGAACGTGAAGTACTATCGATCTTCTGCGCATGCGCAGATGCACTAAAGTGATGCGAAACTTGCACTGTGCATGAGCAGAAGATCAATAATACTTAACGTTCGAGGGTGCAAAAACTCCTCTTTTCACCATGGTCTCTAGCTTTTTCTTCGATTTCCCTATCGATTTGTCTTGATATAAAAATGCGAGTAGCAGTTGTGTTAGTGCTCGCATTTCCTTTACTTTATAAACAAGTATTCTTTGTACCAAATTCACGAGTAATTCGTCGAACGTAATTATTTTATTCGCCAAGTCAAGTTTAAGTGACAAAACAAATGGTCCAAATCCTTACTTTGAATTCACTACTCGCATCAAACCGTTCGCAAACTAGATTAATACATAACAGTAATGAAATGACATAACCACAAACTACCTGAACACAATCTGAAATCCACCATGTTTGTTTCTTTCATGCTGCTCTCTGATTGGTCTTCGGTGGAATTCCGACGCATACTTAAAAGCTTGGTACTTGTGAACTCTTGGTTACGGCATTGAGAATGGTCTCGCTTAATAACTAATTTCGAGGTTTGACGGTTATGTTATGTTTTACGCTTAAGTTTGCATTGTGAATGAGGTCTGATCCAGCGCTGCCGCGCATATTTCTAAATCGTAACTATGTATATCTGTACCCCAAATTGAACCTTCTCATGGTCAGAATCTTATAGTCGTTCCAAGTAGATGGCATGGTGAACACTAGGTGTCGCGAGTAAAACGATTCGTTGACGATTGGCATGAGTTGCGATATCATGAGAGACTCGACTCAGTTGAGTGCACTCTGCAGCACACGTGTTTCATTATTCGTAATTGTAATTTGCTTGAAACTTAAAGAGAACATAGTAGCGTTAAATATTACCAATGAATTCGAAGATTTGTTTAATGTTTCTTACTGCAGTGTTAATCAAAAAACGATAACTGCTTAAGCCAGTGGCGTTTACTGCTTTCATGCCCTGGGTTACCGCTGTCCTTAGAAATAATATTTGATTTTATAACTATATATACTCTTCGATCTTGTAGCTTTTCTAGTTCGTACTATTTGTATAATACATTATATTTCATGAATCACAATTTTTTTCAAATTCTCGTTATGCGAACAATTAAAAGGCTTCTCCAATGAACGCTATACAATACACTCATTGACAAACAGATAAACTTCCCGAAGTTTTCTGTGACATTTTGAAAAAAAAAAAGCTTACCAAATTGACAATAGTTAACTCTGACACTAACACATACTTAATATGTAGCAATTTTAACACTTGAAACACGCTTAATATAATCTATTAAGTACATGTACAATCACCACTAATATACCGTATATGCCTAGCACAAAAGCACACATCTATTTTACTCTGTCCGTTTGCTGCCCACTACCTCCGAACTGCTCCGAACGTGGTGAAGAAACCGCTCGGGAAATCGGTAACCTGAGCCTTTGTTGGCCCGTACCGTACTAGTAAGAGGGGGGGAGTGAATCATGCAGCGAAACGCATGCTGTGCGGATGCCGCTGGGTCCCAGTGGTTTCTTCGACGTTAGAGAGGACTGGTGCGCGGACGACCGAGCGATTTATTAATACAGATCTCAACAGAACAGACTATACATGATCTGGAAAAACGTATGTCACTGAAAAAGAATGTGGCCTACAATTTATAGTATAATTTACCTTGATATACTATACTATATATATACTTGAACAAAAGTTCTCGTAATTTTCTAGGGCTACTGCCGAAATACGTTATCTTTAAGTACTTAGAGGAAAGGGTTCAAAGACTATCGCAGGCAACATATTCCAGTCCGTAAGAGTTCTGCAAGTAAAGGAACATTTTCCAACACCTCTTCGCTGAGCCTTCAGCGGTATTATGTGCATGTGATCCTCTTAACTGAAGTAGGTGGATGTACGAAGTCGTCTAGCAATTCCTTTCCATTCTGGATATCCGGTATATACTTTATATAAGGCATAATGTTTTGCTTTAACCCTTCTGATTTCTAATGACTTCTATTCTTTATTCCAGTTACCCTGGAAAGTAACATTACATGCTCTTTTCAGAATTATTTACAGATTTTCCCGTTGAAAATTTCTTTAGGGGTCCCAGAAAACTGTTCTGTATTCCATAAGTCAGTCATTTAATAATTCTGACAATTGAAAATCATTAGTACATTCTCTTCACAAATAATTAAAGTGTCTTCAGCAGAGGAAAGAGGGAGTCATGACATCATTCAAATAATCTTTCATTCGTGTTTGGTTCAGCTCACACGGTCACCTTAGCGTCAACTAGTAAGCACATTCTAACTACTTGGAACGCCTTCAAGATTCTGACCAATGATAAAGCAGAATTTGGGGCTGCAAGATATATATGGTTACGGTTTAGAAATATGCCACTGCGCTCGACTCTGCAACCGGAACGTCCTAGGGTTCCAAACCCGACGGTGGCGGATTTTTGACACTAGCTACTAGCTGGATCAAATCAGCCGCTGTCTGGAATTCTAGCGGCTGGCTTCTCTGATTTGCAACTTTCTGTGGTTTCGCGTGCCTGGAAACATCAACCATTGTACATTATCCCTTTGACACGAGCACACAGTGAAAGCTGTCCTCTTTCTCTCCTAGCTGAAGACCACGGCGCCAGCATTTGGATAAGAAATAGAAGTCGATAAAATGTCGAGTTTAAGAGTAATAATGCACGATAAAGTGACTTAGGGAAACCACTGAATAACAATGCACTGTTTAAGAGTGGAAACAAATTCATAATAAGTTGATGAGAGCAGTAACATCAAAAGTGAATTACTTATGCACACGCGAAGTTTGGGTCTTATACTGTGTATGAAAACATATTTTAAGTACAATAAGCCTGTTTATTGTTAAAATTACACTCCTTGTATTCTAATTGATGCTCCCAGTCTCGTAAAGTCACATAAGTGATGTGAGGAATGTGATATTCAAACTACCCTGAAAAATATACATTTTTGTCAGGGTTTCATGCTTTCCAGGAGCTGGTAAAACGGATTGAAGGGTGTCACTGCGGTCAGTGGTAATGCGTGAACATCACAGTACATACTAAAATAATGGAACTTACCTTAATAAAACTGTATCAGATAACAGTGTTCGCAAATGACAAGAAAGTAATTTCTTTTCCAAAGACAGTCTGACCCATGCTCGAGCGTATCCTATGTGCGTCTTTATGTCCGACATGGCTTGCACATTCCTTGGGGCATAAGACAAAGAGACTAGAATGAATAATTAATCGGAGGGGACAAATTACAATTAATACTGTGTAACGAGTGATAATAGATACCTCATATCAAATGTAAGTGAAACAGGTAAAGGATGAAGCACTGGTTGTTCTGATACTCCGACTGCTCTTCGTTCCTTGGGAGATTTTGTTTCAAACGTTTTCTTTGATTCTTGTCCAGTACTTGAAGGAGTAATATCAGGTTCCAGAGTCATTGATGAGAGATCTACAAAACACCACAGAGTGATGAGTACTACATCTCTTCAGGTGCAGACAGTAGTACACCAGGGAGGGGGACGGGTCAGAAGGCAAAGACACATATTTATAAATAAAATTTTCTACAGTAACAATAATCATTCAATATCGCAAATACTGGAAAAAGAACTATAAATCAATAACTAAAAATAAATCTTAATCATGGTAGTTTTTTTTGTGAAAATACGTGCACCGGTGGAAATGTGAAATATACACATGAAACGACAAGGTATGAAATAAGTGCATGGACATTAACAACACACCAAAATTGGGTTTCTCATGCTTCTTAAGTATTCGAAATAGCAGTACTGATTTCATGTTCCAAAGTATTATAGCATATGCGAGTTCACAACATTCCAAACGCATTGCATACCCGCTCTAAAGGCCCGATTAAGCAGATGTTCGATTACCGCACGTGCCACATCGGTCCGCACATTCACAGGTCGTCACGGCGGATCCCCTAAAGGCCTAGAGTTTTCATTTGTTACCTTCTTTTATTTGGCAAAATTGATTTAAATGCTCATTTATGTTAGAATCATGTAATTATTTAAAAAAATAATATTGTATAATATCAGGTACACACTACAATGATTGTTAGCGATTCCAGGCACAGTAACTGCCAGGCCAAGTAACAGGGTCATTAGTCCCGTAAGTGAAGTGTATGTTTTGTTCGGGAGGTGGCGGTGGTCTCTCCCCGCTGGATGGCGAGATCCGGCACCGACCTACTGTTGACTAGCGTGATTTTCTCCAACCACGTATATCCGACCAGCGGGGCACCGCCCCAGCCGGGACAAGCTCTAAGCTCCCGACCGGTCTCCCGGCATGTGTAGTAGTATAGTGCATGTTAGTCTATGTGTTGGTAAGGAGAGAGGTTAGAACAAGGAAGAGGTAGGAGAGACCGCGCGCGCTCCGTGGCCCGTTTGTTAGGCTACTGCTCAGGCATTCGCCTGGTGTTGTTCGGAGAAACCACGGCAAATACCGATCAGAGCAGCTGACAGCTAGAATTCTCCCCCAAACGGCGACTGAATTCGACCTAGCTGACAAGCTAATGTCGAAAATCCGTCGGGACTCGAACCTGCCTGTCAGAGTGACTGCAGTGAGGTCAGCTGATGCCCTGAGCCATGTATATACACTACAAAAATAATATACAATATAGCAATAATGTGTATTATTTATCACAAATCTATGAAGGGCCCCCTCCAAAACGATCCGCTGGATCCGCCCCTGTCGGTACGGAAGGGCATCATTCCCAACAGCTTTTACCAATTCTCCGTAACATTCTCGGACATTTCTTCCATGGAGATCGGTGTATGGTGTATGAGCGCTGCCTGAAAGGAGTTGCATTCATCTCGCTCGGCGGTAATCAGACAACTGATTTCATACACCTCTCTGTACTAATAGAGACACTCAGATAGCTATCTGTTGTGAACACACATTAGTACGTAAATACTTTCACGTGACAAATAAAATTGTGTGATCAGGTAACATTTTTTTAGAAGAAAAAAAAATAGCTGCCATGACTTCTGCCCAACCCTTGTACACACACGCGCGCGTACTCCACCTCCCCACACTTGACCAGTGATAACTGGGCACATACATTGATAACTGGATCTCATAAAACGGATTATAAAATCCTCATATTTAATCATTCATCATAGTACACCTTAGCTAAATAAGTACTGTAATTATTTTTGATCAATCACTTCTCTGAAATTTCAAAGATAGGAAAAATTCAACCAACAAAACGTGGAAGCTGACTACAAATGGTTAAGAGGAAGTAATTTAATAGATTATTCGTAATATATTAGTAATGTAAGATTTACTCACTTTTATGTCTATGTATTCTTTCTTATGTAAGAAAGTTCAAATTTGTCTCCAACAATAAAGGTAGATTAAGAAGAGCGACGATAATATTTTGCAATGTTTTACATTTGAGAGATTTTACCGACAATAGGACCAGCAGCATTTTATAAGCTCAATTGATGTAGTTGCAATAAGAGGCAGTTGTTATGAAAGTTTTGAAATAGTTTTTGAGGCTTCATGAGTACCTCCAAATCAAAATATCCTTTCCACATTCGCATGGTCTCGAGTTCATCAAAAACTATTAAGGACCCATAAAACGTGTATTCTGACGACATGTGTTAAAGGAAATAATTTACTACATTTAATATATATTCGGTTCTGTCCTATGGCTCGACAGCCCGATATGGGCCATGACCGACCAGCGGTGACCCAGCCTCTCGGCCGTGGGATAAGGGGTTCGTGTGGTTAGCACGAAGACATCCCTTCACCATATATTCTAGTCTTCATAACCCTTAGGGTGGGCTTTCTCATCGTCACGCAGCAATAGATACTGGGACCTTTGCAAGGAAAGCACGCAGTTATAATTTACCCGGCCGGGAATCGAAGCCGGGGTTGAGCCGTGGAAAGCGAGCACGCTAACTAACGAGCCAGCTAGTCAGGCGCGAGATTTATCCAGTTTTTTTGAGTACAGGGGTAAAACCGCTACTTTCCGCGGAAGCATCACAAAATTTTCTCGTTACTACGCAAGTGAATAGTAGACAAGAATGTAAAAACAATACTTCCACCTAAACTGCAAGTAACCGTTAACCGAGAAAGTATATGGATTTCCGAATACAAGCTTGAAAATAAGGTTGATACATTGTTCCAGAAAGTGTAGGAGTTTGCAATGATTCTTAATATATTTATTTACTCAAATTCATTTATTGGCATTATTGTGTGTTTCCAGAATATGAATTTGAAGTAATGAGAGACTGAAAAGAGAATTTATTACTGGTGTCAACTGTTTCAGAGCGTTCGCGTCTTTGAGCTAATTTTCATCTCAGAACCATTGTTTCCCATCTTCATTGCTTGATAGCAGCTTGCACGCCTTAGACCTTTGGGTAAGCTGACGCAATTTTGTAAACGGCCTTGTTCAAAGACAATGTAAAGGAGGTGCGAAATTAATTTCATATCATATCAGAATGGCGGCTATAGAAGTAATTATATTTCAGAAATATTATGTATTCGGACCTTGTTTACACAGCCATTAATTTATGTCTGTTCCTTTTCATTCTGAAATTTGGTCACTTTTCCTTTCATATTATGGAATGTGCATTTTGCTGTGTTCTAATTTGTGCAGTGGTATCCTTTTAATTTACATAATATTTCAGAACTAACTGTATAAATTTGGGCAACCACAGTAATCACATCCTAACTTTAGTTCTATATGAAATAATTTTGTAATCACAATCATTAATCCATTTCCGTATTTTATTTTTTTAAGGATTCAAACAATAGAATGGAGAAGCAGGTTACCAAACTTTTTATCTGAATGAGCAATATTTTTACTTTAGCCATAGTTTTATTAGAGACTTAAAGCATAAATGTTTTTTAACAATGTTTAATAAATTGATACACTTTATGTAAAATTTCCTTAGCAAGAAATTAATTTGCTTCACTTTATCAAATGCAATAACACAAGAATTATCAAAACTAAAGAATTCTAAGCGATTTTAATATACCACTGAGCTAGTCTCTTTCTCACAGGGAACTAAAAATTCATGGACAAAGCAAACGGATTTTTTCCACATGTCAATAACATCATATGTACAAATACATAAATAAGGAAAATAAACCATACCTTTCTCTAAACATAGAAGCCATAATATCGAGTAACATTATACAACACAATGCATTGAATGTCTCGTATAAATCCTTTCCTTCTATCGGAACAAAAAAGTTCTAAGAGATCTTAATATTCCACTGAGCTAGTCTCTTTCTCACAGGGGACTGAAAATGTATGAACGATAAAGCAAACGGATTTTTTCCACATGCCGATAACATCATAAGTACAAATACATAAATAAGGAAAATAAACCATGCTTTTCTCTAAAACACAGAAGCCATAACATTTAGCAACATTATACAACACAATGCACTGAATGATTCATATAAATCCTTTCTGCAACAATAAATAATTACTTTAATACTCCGTTTTAATTGAAATAGTCTAAAACAGCAAATGATGTTATACTCTGTGCAATAGCAAAGGTTTACTGAACAAGAAACACACATCCACATGTAATATAGCTTTTTGTGTGTATTGTGCATTATTTAATGTAATATAAGTGTTCAATAGTTGTAATATAGTAAATCATTCCAGAAATGAACTTATGAATACAAGCATTTCATGTAAATAGATATACACATATATTCCACAAAATATAATATATATATACAAATTCCACCTACAATCCATCCTCTTCCTTAGAACACACCAAGCCAATGCTGCACAATGAAACAAATAGAATAAAAATATATTAGTGAAATGTGAAAAATTATATCATAAAGCAGAAAAACATTTTCTCAAAAAATGGAACTAGTTCTTTACTCACTTAATTAACAATTCCTTTCATTGTTTTGAAATAACACCACAATTTTTGTGACAAATTCAAACCACCAGATAATTCACACGACATAAACGTCCTTACACTAAATACGTATGTCTTTCAAATGATAACAAAAACATTTTATTTTCACTAAACACATAAAATAATACTATTTCCAAAACAATCAGGAAAATTGCAGTAACAATTGTTGATAAACACAAAAATACTACATAAAATATTTTTAGTATTTCTTAGTTTCAGTGATATTTTACGGATATCATTTCACGGATATCCACGTCCAAGGCATTGTTAAGTTTTCCTCTCTGAGTATCTCATGCTATGCATATAAATACTATCTGGCACATCCACTATGCAGACTTCAACACAATGTGATTTCCTCTGTGCACTCAAGGCCACTTGTATTCAACAGTTATTTAAAATTCCACTACTGTTAGTGTAAACATGCAAGTAATTACAAGTCAAATCAGACAGGCTTTAAATATTGTTCCAAACTTGTATTTAAGACGTTTCTCTGGCTCCTTGGTAACGACGTTTTGATCGCAAGGTACAGCAACATCGACAAGTAAACACGATTTTTTTCTCCAAATCCCGGATGACTATATCCGGTTTGTTTGCCGCTATCGTGCGATCAGTTTGAATTTGTTGGTCGTACAATATCGTACACAATCCAACAAAGGTCATCGGTTTTGGTGAGTGATCGTACCACTTGGGGCATGTGTTTGGAACTTCGAGGGCGGTACAGATCTGCCAGTGGAGGTAGCTACACACCTCACTTCACACCACACACCCCACCTCACTTCCCCTTCTGCCAGGAGGCAGAAGCCGCAAAATAAGACCGTGCCCATTTCTTGGCGTTCCCTTTCGTCCTGCGCAGAGGTCCGTCACGTACGGGGTCAGATACACTTCGTCGTAGAGCGCTTTCTGTTCTCTCGTCAACAGGTCACCAGGACGTACACTACCAGTACCCCTACACGCTGTCAAGTGTCCGTGCGGTAGGCTAACACTATTCTCAGCGCCAGCCTCCTATGTACGTGCGTGTACTTCGACCTCACGCATGTTTTACCGAGTTTGTCAGCACGCGCCAGGGCCGCATACAGCAATTGGGAATGAACTGCACAAGACATAATTCTACAATTCGCTTCTTTGGACCCCCTACATTTGGCATTAATCTGTACAGGTAGGAGCACGTCTTCGCTGCCTTGTCCGCGTGCGGAACCGAGTTGAGTTTGTGGTCGATCTTGACTCCCAAATAGGTTATTTGGCGTGTCCAGTTGATCACATCCCCCAGTCGAATATTTGGGGAACGGAATGTTCTCCAGTCCGTAATTAACACTGCTTCAGTTTCTCCACCGCCACTTGTCAGTCTCCTGTCAAGCCACCCTTTTACCCTAGAAAGGGTTTCGTTCATTTTCATCTCCAGCAAGTCCATGTCGTTGATATGGCAGATAATGCGGTATTCATCTTTGCAGTCTATGAGCTGGGTGTCTGATGGGGTCCCAATTTGTAATAAACTGTGGTACATGACATTCCATAATAGTGGACCAAGCCTAGAGCCTTGGGGCACACCACACGTCACACCGTCTTCGATTGAGGAGTCCGCATGCACTATTCTTCTTTCGTGAAGATAATTTTCGATTAGCCTCAGGAGATATTCCGGGACTTTTTTGTCTACCAGTGCTTCTATGACGTCCGTCCATCTGGCAGAATTAAGGCGTTCTTATATCTATGGCTACTAGCGCAAAGAATTATTTCTTCTTCCCATCACCGTGCTTGGCTGTCTCTGCAGTACTGACCACCTTCAGGATGTCATCCGTTGTCGAATGTCCCTTCCGGAAGCCGTGTTGTCTGGGAGATAAATTTGCCTTAAATTGTTCCACGAGTCTTGATAGAACTAGACCCTCAAGTAGCATGTCCATAGAATCCAAAAGGCAAAGCGGAGTAAAAGAAGCAGTCTGATTTATGGGTTTATTGCTCTTCCGGAGAAGAACTAGTTTTTGTTCTTCCACCGCGCAGGGAATGTTTCATTCTTAAGGCAGCGGTTGAACACATAACAAGCATTCCGGGCACTGCTGTCACGATTTTCAGCATCTCGTTCGGGATCCCGTTGAAGCCAGGCGCTTTCACACATTTCATGGACGTCACAGCACTCCACAGTACTTCCAGCATAAACTGATATATTCCGTCAAAAGAAAGTCACTCGGTCTTTGTCTTTCCCAGTGATCCCTAGTACGGAAGAGGTCGCCTATTACTTACTTTACCCAGCGTGGTTCGTCTGATCCAGGTGCCTTATAGTCCGCACTAATTTTTTCTTCACTATTTTGTAGACCATGCCCCAAGGGTCGTTTTCGACATCTGGATTTGCTAATCTTCTCGCTTTGATCCAGTTCTTTCGGAACTTCGCAATTTCAGGCGTCTACCAGTAGACATGAAGCTTGCTACTAGGGTCTCTACGTTTTGATGAATATTATTATCGTTATTATTATTATTATTATTATTATTATTATTATTATTATTATTTAAGGTTTTAATGTTAATTGATTTCTTTTGTAAAAGATCACGCAAAGTACCGTTTTATTGCTTCTTCCTCTAATTATATGGAGTAGATTCGAGATGGAGTTCACTAGAAAACCCTTTTTCCATCTTGCATTGCAATTAGGATACCAGTGCGACATTTCAAAATTTCTGAAATCAATAGATATTCTATGAGTGTAATTGCCCCCTTTTCAGTTTTTATTTCAGTGCTATATCTATTACAAAATATCTTGAGCTACTTTCAATGTGGTACTGGAGGAAGAAAACATCCTGTCGTAAAAGCAGATATGTGTCGTACATGCTGACAAAATTACGCTGAGAAAACAAATGTCTTTATAAGATCGTTGTACGGTAGGTAGTGATAGGTCTTTAACTGTTTTGACGTAAAATAAATTTTAAAAAATAAAGAAATTAATGATGAAGGAAAATATGAAAATCCGATGAGAGGCAGAAGAGGATAAGAGGATCCGGGCAGGCTCCGAGAAGCAGAAGAAACCACAAGAGGATCCGGGTTTACATTTCTGCGTATTGACTAGGCTTGACGGGAGCAAGAAAGCAACACAACTTGCTCTTCCATCTACAGAACATTCGCAAGTTTTGTCCCATCAGAAACTAGACCTTCAGAGCATGTCCAGCTTCGTAATCAAGTTGTGTTCGTCATAGTCTTCTTGTAACCAATTGCAGAGAACTTCCTAAGCATTATATCTTCAAGAGAGAATAAAACTTAGTAATAGGAAGAAATACGTGATATTTTTGTCAATGCTTTCCATTTAACTGGACATATAAGATAGGCATCTCTGAAATAAATGAATGTTATTAAAATTCTAAGTAACGGACGTAACAACGGCATAAAACTTCAAAGTGCGTGTTTATGTACGAAAAAACATTGCAAACTTCCAAAAGATTGTTTATGCCCTATTCGTGGCAAGGCCTAATGACGTAAGTATAAGGAAAAAATATAGTGACAGAGAGAACAATATCGTCAGGCAGAAGTGCTCTTTGAAAAGGTTAGTGCAGAACTAATTAAAATTCTAGTGCTTTTAGGAATAACTCAAATAGGAAAATATTGCAATTTCATAAGCAGTGAAAAAACAGAAATGAAGATCAAAACGTTTTCTTTGAAATTATTACAGGCATAGGGTGTCAAATTATAGTGATATTGCTGCAATATAGTGATATGCAATGAATGGAACAAATATTTACTCTTATGGACAATATTGCTTTCAATGTTTTTATGAAAACATTTTACTTCATACATTTATAGCACAAAATAATTTATTTAACTGAATATAGGAGAAAGAAGAACATAGGAAAGAGAAAAGAAATCTGGGAAATTGTCTTTGTGACTTCTCCGAAAATTATTTTGACGGAGCCAGTGGCGATCAGAAGACGGGTGGGGTACCCCAGGTCCCAACTTAAATTGAGTTCCCAATTTTTTTCTTTCAAACAAATAAATAGACAAAAACCTTGATACAGCGCACTTCTACATTCCGCAACCCTTAGTTTTCGTTTATTGCAAACAGTGAGCAAACATTTTGTAACTAATACATTGCAGTTACCTCAATAAAACGCCACCCTTATCTATCGCCAGTGGCCATGGAATGCAGAGATACGGAAAGTTCTGAGAAAGTTACAGGGTCGTTTTGCTCGGACACGTGAAAAACTATCAACTAGTAATATCCTCCTCCTCCCGCCGTCTCTCGCCTTCCCGGGAACTACATCGGTACCCTGCCAGTGGCCCATCGCTCTCACGACCTTGACAAGCTTGCGTTAGGAAGTGTAAGGAAGCAGTCGTTTGGATGTACTGGTAGTGTGCGTATGATGAGCGTTTGACTCTAAAGAAGAAGCGTGAATAGTGTGCTTACAGAGAAGAAAATCCTTCTGCTAGTCATCAGAACGTTTCAAAACATTTTTGCGTCAGTACTGGCTAAACCGACAAGCCGACGAAGTGTGGGTGATATTCTTAGATCAACGTAAGTTGATGGAGGAAACTTGTCTTCTAAGAAACTTAAAAGTGCAGTGTGAAAAAGTACAAGAAGCTCTGGTAGTTTGAACATCGCAAATAAACGCTAAAAATGTAACTGCAACTGATGAAGTGATAAGGAAGCAAGCCAAGAATATTGCTGATAAATTAGATGTGAAAGGTATGGCATACAATATTGTTTGGCTGTTTCGTTTTAAGAAACGTCATGGACTGATGCAGCACACGAAACATGGGGAAATGGTAGAACATGATGCATCAATTGTGAAAGAAGATAACGGAAAACTCTCAGCAGTTATTAAAAATTACGACGCAAAGAATGTGTAACGCAGCTAAGCAAGGCAGAAAACAAGAATCCTTAAATTTTGTGAACAAACACAATTCGGAAGCGATTTGTGGATGTGGAACCACATGTGTTCTAGAATTACATATTAAAAAAATATGAAAGCTATTAGTCGAAAAAATGTTTCTGATAGAACCTAGTTTACGTACAATCAGGTTAAGAAATAAAAAATTCAAAATTTCTCCCCGGCCATTTGGTGGACGGTGGATTGACCTTTTGTAGTACATATTTGCATTTGCCCGATGAATACACTTTCTTTAAAAAAATTACTGATGTGCGTCTCTCGAGAGGTATCGAAATCTCAATGTAAATGAACTATCCGTTATTAACCGAAGCATAACGGTTTTAGACATTTTGTTTTTCGTTGTATACAGCAGAAATGTTTTTTCGTATCCTCATTTCCAAAGTTGAATTTCATAGATCATTTATAGTACCTGAAGCTTCACTTTTGCAGACTAGGCCATAAATGTTTGGAGCACAGGCAGTGAAATTTTAGAGCATAGCTTGTAATATGAATATAATATAGAAACCTAAATAAGAAACAAAATTCTTGGAACTGTTCTGTATAACAATACTATTCAAAACCAATTTGATAACCAGCTAGTACAAAATTTCCTTTTCAACATTAATATTGAAAACATAATTTGTAACATTATTAAAAAAACTGGAGGACTGAAATTGAGTTCATTGCTCCTTCAGCGACTGGATCTCCAGAGGAAACTTCATCTTCTCTTTAATTTTGAAGTGACACTAGTGTTACTTCATTATGAGGTAACAACGTTATTTCATAAGTGACATGTAACATTCGTTTCAAAGGCAGATAAGGGTAGGAAAAAATATTGTATGCACCTCTGCTGCGAAGGACCTTTTTCAAGCTCGGTGGTAGGGAACCTTGCTTGAAATAATATCACTTCACGGCCCTGCTGCCTAAACTACTATTTTGGACAAGCCTCGTACTTCTTAAGAGCACCCGAGACAACGTGTTTGCTGTCGAACTTAAGTTATTAAATCTCGCACGTTACCTCTAATGTTACGTCCTACATTTATAGGAGCATATTTTATGGTTGCACGGAAAAGGAATAGAGTACAAGTGACTTTCAATAAATTATCTACTTCGATATCGACGTCATTGTTGGGTAGCTGAGCGTGCACAGGCAGGTTGGGACATGTCTTGGTATGCTTCGGCCTACGTTACAAATCAGTCTGCCATACACTTTTCATGTGAGATGACAAGTGCAGTGCCGTGCGGGTCAACAAAGACGAGAGATTTCGAATATCGTTCACTGATAAAATCTTCGATAGTTGACCCACGTTCAGGGCGATCTGCAGAAGCTCTTCAAAGGAAATGAGCCAAAATAGTGGAGACCAAGATTTTTGAAGATCGTGTTATGGTCAGTACTGAAGTTCGTGATCTTGGCATTTCAGCTGGCAAGGTTCATGGTATTATCCATTCCAAATTGATGTCAAAGGTCAGTTCCCGCTGGGTACCACGAATGTTGACTCTCGAGCAGAAAGCATTTCGCCAGCAATGTTTCAAAGAGAATTTGAACTTCTTAGAGAAAATCCAGATAACTTTTACTTACGAATTATATCAGGGGATGAAATAGGTTCACCATCATGACCCGGAAGCCAAGCAAGAGTCCATGAAATGGAAGCACAAGGGGTCTCCAACACCCAAAAAATTTCGTGAGAAGTCAGCCGGAAAGATCATAGGCACCATTTTTTGGGACAGAGAAAGATGTTTTGCTTGTAGAATTCATTTCACACAAGATAATCATCACTGGAGAACCTATTCTTTGATTATAAGGGCTTTACGTGTGTCTGTCAAACAGAGGCGCCGCAAAAAGTTGTGTGCTTTTGTATTTTTGCTTCACGACAATGTGCCTGCACACAAGTCACTTAACATTTAAGTCTTAAATCACAGACTTCTGTGAAGGGCTGTGGCTTCCTACAACTAAATCATCTACCATATGTCCAAATCTGGCTCCCAGCGACTTCTTTCTGATTCGAAACATGAAAAAGTTTCTACGTGGGCGAGAATTTCTTGATGATGAAGCAGTTTAGGAAGCTGTAATGGAGTATCAGTCAAGATTTATATTCTGAGGGTATACAATAACTGGAGGCTAAATGGAACAAGTGTGTTGAAGTCTAAAGAGACTATATTGAAAAGTAATGAGGCGAGTTTCATTATCAAATTACATATTCATGGTCAGGTAGATAAATTACTGTCCGCCCTCCGTACAACTCTCACGTCATGATATATGCAACATTCGGTAACTTTGGAGGAAAAGCAAATAGCGAAAAAGGTTTTCGATGTTTTCTCTCAATTAACTGTAGTCGATTACAACCAACTTGGCCATTACTTACCTACCGTTAAGATCACCTATATATTGCAACATTATGTTATGTCTGGGGACGTTCTCATGTCGACCTTGGGATTAGCATGGTAGGTAATTAGCATATAACTTGCATGACATTTTCAGAAATACATTGTCATAATTCCTAACAAAAAATCCACAAAACGTCAATAAGAACACACATTAAAGTGATTCAAATGAAATACACAAAGGTAACAAACATATGAGTTTTGTTAAAAACCTTGGGTCCCAGATTTGGCCTTGGGGCAGTATTTTAAGAATTCCCTTCCATCGAGTTTACATATTTGGCTTGTAATAATGTCAGCTCTTTCATCAAGGTTTTTAGTGCACGCGATTTATCGCAATTTACTTTAGATAGAATTTTATAACGTGTCACATCTCTTGAGTATTCTATCACATAATAATTGAAAACATGAGCTTACCTGGAGTTAAAAAGTTGGGATCGATAGGTTTAGAAGTGTCATTACATTCAACAAGCTCTTGATAATTTGTCAAATGAGACCATAATGCTGATTTCCCCTGGAACATATTAATTAAGTCACAAACCCAACCAAAGACAAATACCGGTGAATCTGCACATATTGCCGTACACGCTTAAGAAAAGTGACACATCTCAAAAATTGTCATTTTGCTGGAGAACGATTTTGTCTGAGTGAAGTCGTTTATTTAAAAAAAAACTTTTTTTTCTCCAAAAACCGGCGTTTGTGATGTATTTTTGTGAATTTTTACTATAAAATAAACAATTTTAAACATATTTCTTGACTTGACTAAAAATGACGATTTTTGATGTGTTACTTTTCATATGTGCCGACGTTATACACGAATATCAGCTCATTAATAAATTCCGTTTCAGCCCCCTTTGATTCATTGTCAAGACAGTATAGCATCGAATTCAGCATCGGGATATTAAACATAAAACAAAATTCCATAATACGTTATTGATGGAATAGTTATCACACATTGGCTTCATTTGATTAAGAAATAAATAATCATACTGAATTAAACATTGATTAAGCCTATGGGGAATGTGGCAGCTGCATACTCTCCTGCTTTGTAAGTACTAGAGGGAAGGATCTGACTCTTTGGGTGAACCCTAGGTTTTCCACATGTATGGTATACTGCCAAGAATACAGAGCGAATACACTGCCCTGAATGAATACAGGGCCCCAGAATAGGGGCCACCCGGGCTGTTCAGTCCCGGGGGCACGAGCATCTCATACATGGTCGCAATCCCGGCTCCGTCCGCGGTAGGTCCACGGGGATAGACGCTTCAAACGGTCAAAGTGTGGGAAAACTAATAAATGAAGTGCCGGATGTTTTGTTCACATACGATCAAACCACCTTTGGGCCTAAGCTTGGCCATAATTATATGGGTACATCCGCGGTGAATGCAATCCGCAACGAAATACCAGACCTGACATTAAGAGGGATGGGAAGTATCTGCGCAGTACGGAAGTTTCTCCACAAGCCAGCAGGATAGGAGGTCTCGAACTGGTGCTCACTGGAAGGTGGCCCATCCCTAATTTTAGAGTTTTGACGTAGTTGACTGCGGAATGAAAAGTCGTATTTCAACTTTAAAAATATTTTTTTTCCTTAAACAACAAAATAAATCGTAAAAACGTCAATGAGCACGTTTTCCTGGAGATATACTAATTGCCAAATCGTCTTACAAAACCAAAATTCACAATTCAAAAATCGAAGCCCGTAGCAAGGACCATCAGCGTAATCTTCTTCCGTAGGTACTGCATAATCTAGTTTCTCAATACATCAAGCTGTGGCTCCTCGCAGAGACGGGTGACTGGCGCTGTTGGTTGCCTCCGCCGGGCCGGAACGGAAACCAGATGCGGTCGCCACTGTGCTGCTCCTGGCGGCTAACCACGGAACCGTGCCTTGGTGGCGCTCCATGACTTTCGGTGCATTTCACTGCACCCTCCGCAACTAATCACGGGTGTAGGGGACGAGGTGCTTCTGCAGGCACTGACGACGGCGGCTGCTCGCTGCTAGGTGGGTTCGGGTATGTACCCCCACCTCCAGAGGCGTCTGCCCCATCACGCGATCGCTGTCCGATTGCAAAGTACAACCACGTGGCAACGGCTCAGTTTGTCGGTGATCTAGCGATGGCTCCTACAGCGTTGCCGGTTCTCAGTCCACAAAGGCTGCTAGGTGGTTGATGGTCACCGCAGCAGAACCACGGCTGCTTAGCCATGACTCTGAAAACCATTCAATTCATCCAGTCCTCTCTCCGGCAGAGGTGCTGGTGGTGCTTGCGGGTTATCAACCTCCAGTACTGAAATGTTCTTTCTTTAATATGCTTTTGATGGCTCTTCACGATTTCGTACTGGGTATATTCTGTGTAAACTCAAGCTCCTTCTACTTTGACTACCCTCCCAGGCGCCCATTTAGGATTATCCCTGAAGGTTCTTAAAAAGACTAGATATCCCTCAGCAAATCATGGTTGGTACTTACTTTTCACCTGCTCACGTTGCAGTTCCAACGATGTCAGTAATGGCTCTCTTCCGTGTAACGTCTATGTCAGGCTTACCCCATTTTTTCTCAGTATCGACCCGTACGACGTCAGTAACTACTGCCACTAGCTTCGTATTGCCACCTGAACTTCTTGCTTTTGTCATCGACAAATTATTCACATTTGCACACATCGCTCTGATGCACCATTCGAGCGATGATGATAGGTGGTTGCCAAGACGTACCTAATGCAATTGCTATTCCAAAAGTCTCTAAATGTTTCCGACGTAAAATATGTGCTGTTATCCGAAACTATGGCTTTGGGCTATCCCTCTATACTAAATATGCATTGTAAAGCTCCTTGTGAAGCTTGTGACGTCGCCATTTAGACTACATATGAAAAGTTAGATTGTGCATCCGTAACAGTTAACACCATGGCTCCCTAAAAAGGGCCACCAAATATCTATATGCAATCGATCCCATGGGCCATCCAATTCAGGATATAATGCCCACTGTTGACGGTGTATTTCTGAAATAGCTGACAAGTCTCAAAACTCTTTATTATTCCTTCAATATCGCAGTCTACTCCCCGAGCAAAAACAGCTGTGCCTTGCTAGTTCCTTAGAACCCCGGTGCCCTCTACAGGAAGGGTTTAACACTTCTTTGCTCAAGATGGCTGGGACTATTACTCTAGTATTGCTGCCATGCACATGTCTTCAAAATAGGCTCCTGGCTGCTAGCTCAGGAGGCACATCTTGCGCCCACAAAAACCTGTTCCACTGCCTGGTCTAACGCGCGGTCTTTCTGCAGACCATCCACCCCCAACATGCCGAATTCCGGGTCTTTTGCAGGTAATCGTGGCAGGCGTGTTGTGTCGTTTTTATGAAAACTATTTCATAATTATAGTCAGATAAAAATTAACGTCCACGCAGCTATCTTGTGTTTTAGGTACTTGCTTTGTTTGCATGAAACAGTGCTACCAACACCTTGTTAACGGTAACGATTAAAAAACTAATAGGCGTTCAATTTCTCACCCCCATATACAATGGAAAGAGCTTCCTTTTCGATTTCTGAACATCTCTTCCGAAGGATATTCAGGATTTCTGGAGCAAATACTATCGGCATCTCCACTCTTTGACCATTCTATAACATAGCCCACACTCTGATGCTCAGGTTACTATCTTAGTAGGATAAAAAGGCATAAGTTTAGTGACTTCCGAAAGTTGTCGCTTTGAAGGAATGATTGCTGAGAAGCTTCTGAACAAACGAAATGCACTCCTTCCTTCCTGAGTGCACTGAGAGGAGCAGCTACCGTTATGAACTGCTTTATAAATTTGGCATATTAGTTTACCTTACCCAGAAAAGTGTAGTTGCTTAATTTTACCTGATGCAGGGAATTTATAATTGCAGGCACTTCCTCCACCGTAGGCCTTACTCCCCCCACAGTCAATCATGAGACCCAAATACTGACTCACTTCGTAAAGAATTCACATTTGGAGACCATTGCCTTAAGCCCTTCTTGTAATTTCCGTAACAATGTAAGTTTCTCAAGTGTTCTTTAATTGTTGTAACTCGTTTTCGTACCCCTACGTCGAACAGGTAGCTGATGCAACCTAGTATTTCTGTTATTACCTGATCAATGTACCTCCCAAATATTGCGTCCGCCGCTTCTACTCCGAACGGCAGTCACCGTTATTGTAGTAGACCTACGGAAGTGTTTCCTATAAGGGATCTTGATTCTTTATTCAAGGGAAGCTGCTGATACGAATCTTTGAGATCGATTTTCGAAAAATACTTGCCTCTTGACAGCTTCTAAATCAGGAACTCTGGTTTGGAATAGGGTACCTGCCAATCTACATCAAGGGGACTGACCGTGGCTTTGAAATCTCTACATAAACAGCTGTTGCCGTCGAATTTATTATTGGAACGAAAGATGTAACCAACTCGCTGAAGCTGATCTTTTGCACTGTTCCTTCAACTGCATTTCATCTACTGCAATTCTGTGGACACGGGGTAAAAGTTCCGTAGTCTATTTTTGGCGAAATTGGGTAAAGTACTGAAACTGCAATTTAAGAATCTATATTTTATTTGAGTGAAACGACCTACTTCAAATGTTGCCTCCTTAACGAGAAAAAAAGCGTTGGGAAACAGCGTTGAGCACAGGAAGAATCGTTGGCTGAATAATCTAACCGTGGTTTTCTCCAAAATAAGATTTTTGACTTAATAACTTTTACCCCATGACCACAGAATTGTTGGTATACTTACTCTCCAAGGGCTAAACATACTGTGTGAGCGTTGCAGGATTTACGGAATGCTTTAGGCTTCAGCTGAATACAGGCCTGATCACACGCTGCTTTTCCTAGTTGTTAGGGCAAAAACTTCTGAATATTTCTAGGTTAATTATTCAATTTCGTTAAAAGGAACTTCCTCTAGCCATAAATGTACTTGATTCTGTACTATGGACCCAAATGTTTAAAAAGCATCAAATCCCAAAATGTTGGTTGCACCATGCGTTTACTATGCATACCTTCAGCTGCCAGGTGATTCCTCTACACATTATACATTGCTGAGAACAGAGTAACCCGTAATAGTTTTTTGTGAAACGAACTTAACTCTGTCGTCGCCGTACTAAAGTGCGGTGCTCCTTTCCTCAAAGTAAGCTCATTGATTGAAGTTACTGCATATCCTGTAACTGTCTGAAACTCGATAGAACACTAGTTAAATTGTAAGCCTATACTGATTCTATTCCCACTTCCATCGGTTAGAATTGAATTTATTTGGTAAATCCCCATTTACTAATTTTCAGCAATCTTCGGTGCCCTTCTATTTTCTCTAACGTTTGCTTCACACACCATTTGTATTCGTAAAAGCACCATTTCTCCTTGCACTCGTCACAACTTGGAAATAACGGCACTGACTGCCGCTGCGCCGTTGGCGTGGTCATGGCCATGAGAGGTGGCAACAAGAGTGAATGCTGTTGTTTTTACTCCTATCGCTGCTGTTGGTCCCACTGTCGCTGTTCTAGTTGGCGCTGCTCTTGATCCCGTTGTTGCAGCAACATACGCACTATTACGTCCAAAACCTGCTGCAACCTCGTGTTCCGGGAGATGTGGGGGGAAGAGGTAGCAATATGAGATAGCAAGGTTTTCGTCTCTATATATTGTTGACATTTGTCGAGTGACTGGAGAACTACGTAGTCCAGCATCATAATTACATTCCCTCAACGGCCGATGACTTCGGTCTTCGAAGATTCCTGGGATGAACTTTTGCAGTTAGTAGTGCAGTGAAAATGTTTTGTATCTCTGCACTGAAGAGCAATTTTTCTTGTGATATTCCAACAAATGTAGGAGGTAAGTTGACATTCAAATATTGCAGTTTTTAATATTACTGAGGATTTGAAATAAAAAGCAATGTTCGGTACGATATGTTGGCAAAATCTAAGATGTCGCGGTGGTTGTAATATGAGACAATTTGGAGACCGTCTCATATTAATATCAGACCTTTAATGACTTTAAATTTTCTAAAGATTGTATGAGTGAATTGTGGATTCAGTGTATCTTGTGCAGAATGTGCGCCCACAGTGATTGTGCCAGTCCAGAGAGTGCAGCCTCTGTGGGATTATTGTAAAACCAAGTGACTTCTAAACAATGTATTTCTACCTATTGTACATAGTGTACATCAATAAAACCGTTTTGTGCTTTATAAAACAGCACTGTCTCATATTACTACCCGAGTTTCCAATTCACTGGCAATGGCACTATTACATTTTTTTTTAAATTAAACATAAAGCATTAGTTCCACAACGTTTAGGTTAATACAACTCATTTTATATTAAACATACTAAGAAATCGCAATTCACTTTTTTAGTTACGGTTATTCTGGCACCTTGTAGGTCCCAAAACGAAAAGTGTATCTCATAATCCTACCTCTTCCCCTTCTAATTCCCATCATCATCATATTTGCGAGTGGAACTACACCATGCTGCGTCTCTCGCATTCAAGCTTCCACCTTCTATCTTGCCAATCGTCGTCCTTACATTGCCTGCCTTACTCCATCATTCTAAGAGAGTCTTGGTCTTCCCCTTTTTCTGTGCATTGGAGGTTTCCAGTGCCAAATTTTCTTTGGCCATCTTTCTTCTGACATTCTTCTACGATGTCCATACCACTTTAGACGTCTGCCTTCTATCGTGTCAATTATGTTAGTAGCGATTCCCCTGCGTTGCCTAATTTCCTCATTTCTGACCCTATCTGTTCGCTTTATATTACAGCTACTCCTCCAGAACTCCATCTCCATTGCTTTTAATTTTCTTTCATTTCTTTTAGAAATTTCCCACACTTCTGAGCCATACAGAGTAATACCTTCAACAATAGTTTTATATATTGTTTTTTACATTGTTTCTAATATTTGTTCCAAATGATTGTGTGTAGCTGTCGTATTCCAACCTTTCCCTTCTGTTGTTTTATGTCATCATCGCTACCCCCACGGTTAGATATTGTTGTTCCTAAATATTTGTAAGAATGGCAGCAGTTCATCAGATCTCGCCCTACCCCCCCCCCTACCACCATATAATCTGTCTTAAAGTTTATTTGCAAACCCCCATTTCCTATATTCTTCATTCAGCTTCCTTATCATACAGTACACATCGTCCTCGTCTTCTGCAAATAGAACTTGATCATCCGCAAAGTTTAATGAATATAGCTTATTGTTATCAATACTTATTCCCATACTTCTACATTTGTTCCAGTTTTTCAACGTTTCATTTAAATATACTTTAAAAAGTGTAGGTGCTAAACAGCAACACTGCCTCAGTCCTTTACTGATTTTGAATTTAGATGAAAATCGATTTCCAATTTTAACAGAACTGACATTTCCTGAATATAAATGTCGTGTGGCCTTAATGTATTTGGGGTTTATATTCTGGTATTCCATTGGCCGCCACATTTTTGAGAGAGGGACACAGTCATATGCCTTTTGTAGGTCGATATATATTAAATGGGTCTCCATATTATGGGCTAGTCTCTTTCGATAACCTGTTTGATGCTGAAAATATTATCAATACACGATCTGCCAGCACGAAATCCGCTGCTTCTCCGCCTTGGAGAGTTTCCAAGTCGTCAAAAATCTAGGATCTAAAAATCAAAGTTCTAATTCCCAAGTCGTCAAAAATCCAGGATCCAAAAATTGAAGTCCGTAGTAAGGATCATCAGCGTAATCTTCTTCCGTAGGTACTACATAATCTAGTTTCTCAATACATCATGCTGTGGCTCCTCGCAGAGACGAGTGACTGGCGCTGTTGGTTGCCTCCGCCGGGCCGGAACGGAAACCACACGCGGTCGCCACTGTGCTGCTCCTGGCGGCTAACCACGGAACCGTGCCTTGGTGGCGCTCCATGACTTTCGGTGCATTTCACTGCACCCTCCGCAACTAATCAGGGGTGTAGGGGACGAGGTGCTTCTGCAGGCACCGGCGACGGCGGCTCCTCGCTGCTAGGTGGGTTCGGGTAAGTACCTCCACCTCCAGAGGCATCTGCCCCATCACGCACTCGCTGTCCGATTGTAAAGAACTACCAGGTGACACGAACGTTTGCGCTGCACTACCGTCTATCCCGGTACCTGCTACTTGTACTTGGTGAGATATTATCTCCAACGGTGGACGGTCCACGTTATCACGGCACGGATAGTAAAATACAAAATATGATAATTTTTTCTCATGAGGGACACAGGAAGTACCGTAAATAATTTTCTGTATAACTCAAACACGCCAATCACGAATTGCAAAATGTATTTAACCTGTTGGTCGTTTCTGATATATAGCGAGATATGTTAGTCGGAACTGCGCCTGCGTAATTACGTAGTTCAATAACAGCGTACCGTGACGAATTTTCTCGGCATAGCTTATTGTCAATTACTCCGTCATACACCCATAGGAGTAGATTCATTGATTGATTGGTTGGTTGGCTGGGGATTAAAGAGTGTTTCAACAGTCATGGCCGTGACAAATAAGTTTAAACCGTTATATATATATCATAAAAGGCCAACACAGCTACCACGCTGATGAAAAGTTCATGTATTGTTTATAATTGGAAGCATCATAAACCTAACGACCTAAGGACATATTAAACAAATCCAATAATAATTAAAAAATAAATACAAGGATTAAAAACTGGCTGTATAAAGGCCAAGTAACATACATAAAACAATATTGTCATTTTCTCACAAATCAAGTGATAAAGTCCACTTTCCTGCAGGAAGGAAAAGAGGTTTGAGAGAGCGGACTCGTCGTTGCCGAGCACCTCCCAGAGAGAGCTGCCCAGACATTGCGTCGGTTTCCATTAAACTTCACACAATGGTCTCCTCCACGCAAGTTCCAGGGAGAAGTCCATCTTACACGCGCCGCAGATGGGGGAGGTTCACATCGCAGGAGGGGACCATGCGAAAAGTGGCAACAGACGACGCGAAGACCCTTTAAAATTACTTCGTCACGCCTAGCAGCACAGAGCGGGGAAGACCAGAGCTTTACAGATTTCTTAATCGCCCTTAATTTGTAAGAGGCATAGTGCCAATGTCTGTGATGTACTGAGCGTGAAGCAATTTTAGATAGGCCTTTGCATCTGCTGATGGCAGCGGGAAAGTGCAGCCTGGTGAGCCAACTTATTGCCTGTGATTCCCACATGGCCCGGAATCCAACAAAGTGTTAGATTATAGTGACGAGAGAATAAACGACTCAGATATTACGTTGACAGATTATACTGTCAAGTAGTCTCAAGGAAATGGTTTGAAGAGAGCTCAGAATACCCACAGAGTACTCCAGCAATGGGACTGGCTTGATATGTTTAAGGGCTTCGAGAATTGCATGCATTTCAGAGAGTGAATTCGTAATGATTTTGAATGAGGTTGCTTGGGGATTCACGGGAAGAGAAAGGCAAATATCAAGAAACCGCAATAGATTTTGAAAACGAGTACCTGCAGGGTTAGGGGGGCGATGTTTGGGGAACGATGTTCCGAGAACATTTGAGTTCTGTTTCTAGGATGGATGTTAGTTTGGCGGGATGGATTGGTCGAAGTTCCCCGAGCTCTGGCAGCTCTCTAAAAACCTCAACAAGATTCTCCGTCTTTGCTTTGGGGATGGCTCACTGGCGTCAGCTAGGAGGCAGTCAATCGTGCTAGTACGATATGAAATACGGATACCGGTGGGTTACTGTTAAGGGGTCTCAGAGTGGAGAAAGCTGCTAATCGGTATACAATGAAATGGAGAGCAATAAAATAGATGGAGAAAGGAGCACATGAGACTCCTCCTTTGTATCCGTTTGCCAATACCCGTGGGAACTTCGAGTTAGATATGCGATTTAACCACGAGATAATGCAAGATCGTGATTTTGTGCATGCGGCCCGCTAGTGGCTACATCGAAATACGCTTTGGGACTTTTGATTTAATGGAGAATAATTTTCCAGGATACTTTGGAATAGCATTCCAAGTTTTCTTTTCATGTCTGATTACACCGGCCAACAGTGAAAATCTTTCCGGCTTGAAAATAGCCATTTCTGATTCATTTGAAAATGGAAAAAACGTAAATGACATTTAAAACTAGCTCTTCCTTCTTAGGTATAGCCCATATAAGTTAAGAGGGATTTTTACGGAATTTAATGCCTGGA
Source organism: Acheta domesticus (assembly GCA_031308135.1). Classification (NCBI taxonomy): domain Eukaryota; kingdom Metazoa; phylum Arthropoda; class Insecta; order Orthoptera; family Gryllidae; genus Acheta; species Acheta domesticus. The sequence continues at coordinate 172,430,865 of JAHLJT010008446.1, read as the reverse complement.
GATCATGATGGCTTATCTGAGCACCACAGGAATGTGTTTGGAGTAATTTTTATCTCTCTATACAGCTTCACGGCTGCATGGCGTGTCCAGAAAAAAGACGCTGACTGTAGAATACAACATCCAATCGGCCATTCAACCACATGGATGCGGTCGGCCTATAGCACTTCCTCTGGTAGAGTACACTCAACAGTCAGATGAAGACAAACGCCTGGGGAAGTAATTACTTCATCCTTCATCTTCACAGGGTACATTTCATTTTCTACATTCTCTCCTGGACTTATCCCCCAACAACTGCAGTACTGTAAGTGACGGCCATTGAGAGCAATTCCATCAGGACATTTCGCCAATGGAATGAAGGTATAAGGGGAAACGGAACATTGCTAAGCTGTTGGTCAACTGTTGAACACTGACAAGAGAAGACGTAGAAAAGTAGCACAAGCAACAAGCAAAGAGAAGACATTCACGTAAATAAGTTCTTTTATTTGAGAATAGCGAAGCTATAAAACCAGAGTTAGTCATACTAAATAATATTTAAAGTCACATTCATAATTCTCGACCCTAAATTAGGGTTCTTTGGCTATATACAGAAAATAAAGAATTCCGAAGTATATTTTTAGTAGTTCTACTTGAAATTAGTATATCAAATAAAACAGAGTTAACAAAATAAAATTATTGCCATATTCGTTTTTCTCCACCACAAATTAAAGTAATTAGGGTATTTTGAGAAAGGAAAGAATTCCAAAGTGAATTTGTTGAGTAGTGTTATCATCGGCGTCGTGGATATTTCACATTGTACAAAGTGGTAGCCTCTATTCCTATGTTCAAATTAATATAATAAAATGACAAACCTGTTTCTGTTGTAAGCCATGCGACCAGATTTTTTCAAGGAGATCACATAAGCCAGCAATAAGAGTATTTTCTTCAACACCTGAAATCGACACTTCAACTTCATGGCCCAATTCAACTGCTTCTGTGCCCATTTTTTCGACAAGCATTCGCTTCGTTCTACTCTTGCAATCCTGTAAATAAATTTTCTGTTAATATTCAAGCAATGAAATTAGAAACAATAAATTTCAAAAAAACAAAAATAAACAAATGTAATATTTCCAACAATGACAAAAGATATATGTAATGTAGAGGAAAGTATAACAACTGATCCAAAAATTCGAGGTCGAGATATAACGTTGGTAAAATCAGTTATTTGGTGAAGTGTTTATCGCGATATCCGTATGAAGCTATACGTATAGCGCTTGACCCGGAGAAGATTATGAGCTGCATTATTCATATGTCAAGAGTCAGTTCGTTAGTGCTGTTTCAAAGATGATTCAGATTCCTGGATTTGGTTAGGACATGCATTCAGTTTTGAATTATGTCCTAACCAAATGGACCGTTTCTGCATGGACTGCATGCAGAAACGGGTCAAAAATCATAATTTGCCATTTCAGCCTCAAATATGTGAGTAGAGATAATGCAGTATGATGGTTCCCCTCTCCCTAAACTCCAACACACTCTTCCCCGGGTCAATATGAGTTACTGCGGAGTAAATTGTACTGGTAAATTTTAATTATTTTGTTTTTTGCGACTTAAAAAACCTGGAGGGTGGTGGGTAAATTTTAAACTGGAGAGTGGTGGGGAAATTCTGGCTCCAGTTTCGGATTCAGCGCGTCAGTATACCTTGAGAAAATGTACCAAGTCTTAAGATCTGACAACAACTCCCGAAAACAAAAATACAATATCACAATGTTTTTTCACGGTTTAAAAAAACTAGAGGGTGGTGGCGGAATTCTGGCTTCAGATTCGGATTCAGCGCATCGACATTCATAGAGAACCATGTTTCACGTCTTTGACCTGACAACGACCACAGAAAAAATATTTACGGTGTTTTCTCGTGGTTAAAGAAACTGGACGCTGGTGGCGCAATTCTGGCTTCATATTCGGAGTCAGCACGTCAAAACACATACAAAAACATGTGTCAACTCTTTGGGGCTGACAACAACCCCAAAATACAAAAATACAATGTCACGATGACTTTTGGGGATTAAAACAAATTGGATGATGATGGCGCAATTTTGGCTTCAGATTCGGATTCCAACATAATTCTACAACATTTAATTAAAACATTTTGATTTCTTTTATTTTCAGGTTTTCTTCAGGCCCAAATTAAGTAAAATTGACTTTGAAAATTGAAAATGAAAACTGAATATTTATGGAAAACCCAACTTTTCGATAACTTTTTGAAATTAAACGACTGTGAACTATGAACTGCATGTCCACATTTCTTTTACAAGCATTTCTTTGATTTGGAGTCCTATGAATATGCATTTCATTTTATACTTCGGTTTTTCTTTCTTGGCGCGTGGGGGGGGGTGTCATGAAAATGGAATATCTCACGATATTTCGTGTCGTTCTCGGTTGTGCCGCTAGGAGTCGCATGATCGCCAGCGCTGCTCGATACAGTCGCGAAGGTCACGTACAATTTTTCGAAAATGTGAGTACTTTTCACGTAATTTTGCATGAAAATACAGGCGAGAAAGTACGTGCTGTTTTAGCACAAGTCCTCCTGTATGAATTGTATCTTCTGGACAACTTATTTCTATAGTTCATTCAAATCCATTCATCACACAAGGAGGAATTCTCTAAAATGTGTAAAGAAATTGCCAGTTCAAATAGTACCCAAATAGACCAGTGAAATTTATAGTCTATAGTACACTATGGTGTGCACTTTAAAATTTTTGAATATTTCTGCTTATTATTTTTAGCTTTAAGTGTACCTTAAAACTTGTGGTCACATTGAAGGAACCAGCTATTATTGTCCCTTTGGCAGGCTTACAAATTTCTTTTGCACCTTTGCACCAAACTCTTCGATAAGAGTGAAATATGTTCCATCTAGAACAGCACATTTTGATGATTTATCAATTTCCTCACTCGTTTTGTAAGATTAGCTCTTTACACGGCACAAGAACAAGCTTTTAATCATTGTGCTCAACCACCTTCCTGACAGGTGGTGATGGTTATTATGACAATAAAATACAATGTCTCCAAAATCCGTTAATCCATATCTCGAAGTGTCTCCGGAAATAAATTTTCTTGCATTAATCAAAATTTTGAGTTATCAAAAACGTTCTTTTAAATGCTGCTACAGGAAATGAAAAATTACTGGTATTGGTAATTTGTGTTATCGACGTTTGTGTTTTCCAGGTTTGACTGTATATTTAAATTCCGGTTTTCAAGGGCGGATCAATAAAAATTGTATTTGTATTTTCAAAATGCAAAATACTATCTGAAGGTATTTTCGATACAAATACAAAATACATGTTCAAATATGTATTTTCGATACAAAATGCAAATTACAAAAGTATCGAAAATACATATTTTAAATTCAAGTATTTTCGATACTGCCCAACTCTGAGCAGTAGCAGTAGCAGTAGCAGTACAGTAGTAGTGGTGAGGTTGGTACGCCTGAGCAGTGCATATTTTCGAGTGTTCCGAGCTCTGCCGATATGACACTTTTTTGACAAAGACACCCGAAGAGCCGGTGCTCTTGGGTAGTGTGAGGCTTCCACCCACTAAAAACCACGAACCTCGTAATCCTCTTCTAGTTTCCGTCCCGGTACGTTTGTTCAGCATTTCTTCAGGGCGGATATCTTGATTAAGCTCTCTTTTAAGCCTTGTTCTAGCTTGTCTGTTCGTCAGTTCTTCGTTTTATGGCGTCTGTTTCTATGCCGCGTAATTTGTGATCATGCGGTTATTAGATTGCTTTCTTCTTTCCTCTTTTGTTGAAAGACGTGCCTTGTCGCTACGGCGTTCCATGATTGTTTGAATCTTAACATGGTGCTGATTAAGTTAGAGGGGTCGATTGGGCCTATCTTCGACTCTAGTATAGTGCGTTTTGGATGCCACCTTTCACATTCGAAGAATGTGTGTTGAGCACCGTCTTTGCTGTGTCCACAGTATGGGCAGTCTCCCTGGGTCGTGACACCAATTCCGTGTAGGAATGATCGGAAGCACCTATGTCCCGAAAATAATTGAGTCAAGTAGAAGTCTACTTCTCCACGTTTTCTCGTCAGCCACGGTTTAACCTCCTTGATTAAAGTGGCTGTCCATCTTCCTCGGGTATCCTTTTCCCATCCGTTCTGCCACAACTGCATGGGCTTCTGCCTTTCTTGCTTTTTCAGTAATTCCCTGTCTTCAGAGTGATTGCTGAATATGTTATTCTTTTCAACTGCGAGCAGGTCTATTAGAATTGTCAATGCGATTACCAGAACTGCGGCTTCTGATACTGTGCGGTAAGAGCTTGCAATTCTCAATGCCCCTCGCCTTTGTACTGCCAGCATTCTTCTCCTGTAGAGAGCATGTTGCATGACCGTTGCCCAAATCCCTGTCCCATACAAAAGGATAGATTCCGCAACAATCATCAGGAATTTACTCTTGCCCTGTGTTGGGCCTCGGACATTGTCCATGATTCTGCTTAGAGCGCCTGTAGTCTTCGCTGCTTCATCCGATGCTCGATTTATATGCTCCTAATAGGAGAGACTTGTGCCAAGCAATACTCCAAAATGGCGGTGGCGGTGGCGGGGGCGGGGGCGGGGGCGGTAATAGTAGTGGAAGTAAGTATATTCTAACAATAAAAACAATAATTCATGAAAATGAAAATATATCTCAGATAATAAAAGATTTGTTGTTATAGAAATGCAACTAACTAGAAGCTGCAGTACACACATAATAAACTAACAACACAAAACTAAAGTAAAATAATTATAATTAGTGGAAACAGTACTTGCCTTTAATAGTTTTTCTACAAATGTCCAGTTAGTCTGAGCAATCTGGGCAGGGCTTATATCTGTGCTCAATTTAGGCTGTCGAAGAGAAGGATGAGACGAATTCACAATTCCACTTGAGTCAGCAGTGAAACTAGAGCACCCATCTTGAGGCATCTCAGAATTTTCAGAAAATTTACTACTATATGTTCCCCCGCTGTACTGATTGTCTCTCCGATATTGTTGATTATTACATTTCTTCCGATATCTGTAAATCATAAACTTTTTGTTAAAGGTATTTGTATACATAGACAGTAAATCAATTACAAATTCAAAAGTTAAATTCTCAAATTTACATATATTTATAAATTAAATATGAATTCAATATGTATTTGTATATTGAAATTATTTTACCACCCATATGGCAGGCAATTCAAAAGCATGGGAATCATTATTGAAAACTGTTTTCTTCAATACACCCATAAAAGATCATTAAAGGAATTGAAAAAGAAAAAAGTTGAAAAGCCTACAATACGTGTAGCAAGGTACCAAGTCATATAAAAAAAGTGTCGTTTTCACCATTCCAATACAAAATAGAAACGCAATTCCAATCAATAAAAACGGAAATAAGTGGGTTCCATTTGACATTTCGATACATAGAACATATTCTGCATATCCCATTTCTTCAATTTACATTCCTAATAAATATTGCATTAAATAATTATTCATGCATAATTTTGTACACACGTTCCACATGTGCAGCATAGCAATGCTAACGTAAAAGCAGTTAATTATATACTCAACTCAATTTTTCGTTGCAACTTGTGTCTTGAAGAGATTCCATATCTTATCGCTTATGAATTAATTTATTACAGGTTCAAGCACTAATAATAGTAAATCGAAAAACAAGCCAAGGCATGTTTTTGCAAGTCAGTTACTGCGAGTCATTTTCAATTCTGGTTCTAAACAATACATTGTTTAAATTACATTGTTACATTGTTATTACACAAATAGCCAATAGGACAACATTTAGGGTACTCTGTTTTCAAACCGAATATGATGCCAATAAGTAAAATAATGCCTTACTATAACAAAGAAGATACAGTGAAACCTCTATGTAACGTTTTTTAAGGGACCATGAATTCTGAACACTGTACAGAGGAAACCACTATAAAGAGGAAGACTGTGCATACAGGTTTTTGGTCGGGGTCAGAAAAAATTTATGTAACATAGAGGAAAACATTATATGGAGGAACATTATATAGAAGTTTCACTGTATCTAGTATCTATGGTCACTGTATTTATTCCCATTTTACATTCTTGTATCCTGTGTAGTATAGAGAAATGTATGTAATGTTTAGACATCAGATGTTTAGGGAAATGCTTATTTTTTGTAGTGAACTTATTTACAGATTGATAATATATGTGCACGAATCATGCCAAATAATGACATATGACGAAGTTTTATAATGCTTATTTTTGCTTATTTTAGCATAAATGCTTTTTTTGCATAAATGCCTTTTCTTTAGAATTATTGCACGTTTTTCCTTTTTATTTATTATTTTTATAAACAATGCTAGGATATCAGAAAATCGGCCATGGTCCAACCTGACCATTCATTACGAAACCTTTAATTCACATATTTGTATTTTGAAATACGAGAGAATTCTTGAAAGTATACCAACATAGTTTTCTACATTTCCCTATTTCATAAACACTAGCCATGTTTTGGAGAAAATGGTCGATTGACAATTCACTGAGGGCACCTTTTGAGTGGAAATAAATGTAAATTCCCAGAAGGTTTCAGAGTTGCTAATTTTGGAGTCTAAAATATATGCCAGACACATCAGTAGATGTTCAAAAATCCTTCTCTGTATTCAAACTGATTTTGTCTCCCAATCGTTGCATATTTGAAATTGCAATCCTTGAAAAGTTACGGGTAATATATTGCAATGGAAACTATTAATCTTGAATAAACTTGAAAACTATAATTCTTGAATAAAATGTAGAAGAGCTGTAAATATGTATGGAATCTTACAAATAATTTTTAATTTTATTGTGAATGTAATTTATGACAGTGTCTTTTTTCTCCTTATTCTTGACATTTTCAGTGCCTTTTTAGGCGACTTAAAAGGCGACTTTTAGTGCCTAAACATCCGATGTCTAGTAATGTTGCACAAAAAAATGGCGATTTTTCAACAGAAAAAATATTTAATAGTCCCTGATACTTGCTCAATTTTTCATGCTTCTGTATTTAACATAGATTAATCAATATATTTAATCAATATATTAATCTTCATAAATGTTGACATTCGTAAAATAAATTATTGGACAAAATATATCTAATGAAAGGGTCACAAAGATCAGATTATATCACACACATTGATTATATACAATTAATCTAATTACTTTCTCATATACGTAGTGTAATCTGATTCCGTGTTTTTCTGGGTCTCTCGTACAGAAATAGTGGTTTTCTTCAAAATATCTGTTGGTCTGTGAACAACAGCACCTAAGCGGTACACGGTTTTCACAAAAACTGATATTTTGGCCAGTAAATTTAGGTCCCAAAAGGAGTCTGTCTGCCAATAGTTGGCGGAATTATGAAAATTATTTTAATCACTTAAGTAAGTTTCTGATGTAGATAATCCATGTTTACTCCGATTTTGCAGTGGAGCTTCAGTAGATATGATAAAAAAAATTCACAATTGTCTTTGTTCTCCCGTTTCTTGTCAAACTTCCAAAACTGAGCATTTAGGGTTCATGCATTCTTTTGCAAAATGCTAGCGTAGGTTTTGTTTTTAAAACTTATCATACAATTTTTTAAAAATTTTCTTTTATATGGAGAAAAAATTCAATTCAAATTTTCGTGATAATTCGATAATCTCATGAGAGGAAACAGACCTTGCTGAGAAACTCGCCGGGGCTCTCACCAACGCCTAACAGCGACCGGAGCTTTTGGGAGTTTTGGCGCGCTGGCAGCAAGCTCTTGTTCTCAGTTGATTTCGTGGCTTCTCAGCGAGTGTTCACACTACTCAAAGATGGATACAGACATTGTGATGTCAAAGGGGTTCATGAGGCCCACAATGAGGGATTAAAGGGATAAACCACATAAATGTGGAAAAGTGTTGGAAAGAAATTCTGCAGAAATAACCAAGTAAACATCGGCATAACCTACTGGTTAGCTTAGCTGAGATTGCTGCAGTTTCTGCCACGACTCTGACCGGGGGTCCTAGAGACCGAGTCCGAACGGTGACAGATTTTCGACATTAGCTGTGTAGCTAGGATGAATTCAGTCGCTGCCTGGAGGAGAATTCTACCTGACAGCTACTCTGATCTGTAGTCTTCCGTGGCTTCTCCAATCAATACCTGCAAATGCTGAACCAGTGCCCTAAACTACTGGTGTTACAACAGCACATACTTTCTCGCTCTTTGCTATTTTCAAAATTGAGAATGTTCCACGAAAATGAGACCCAAGCCATTTTTTCAAGCGTCCCTTCTAAATAAATTGAAGAAAAAATTTGAAGCGGTTTTTAAGAAAATGTTCGTTTTCATAAATAGCATTCATTTCAAGCCCAAATTACCGAAATCTATTGTTTTTTTCAAAACACTGTGCACGACCTTTTTACAGAGCTGATGTTTTGGAAGACTTTGTATAGGGAAAAAGAACCTGGTCTGATCAGCCCTGATCAAGACCTCGAAAAAGAAGGTCGAAACGTCAGCTACACAGCCTGGTACGCGGCGTCACCTGGACAGCCGAGATTTCTGGGACCTCGAGACAGATGTGAAGCGGGGAGGGAGAAACCTGGCCGTCTGCGCATGCGTCATTGCTCGTCACAAACTCGCGGCAGATGCTAAAAGCATTTTAGCGTCCAAGCAATCTGAGGCCAGCTTGTAACAACGCGCCGAATTCAATCATAAGAAATTACTTTAAAATTAATACAAAACGTGTTTCTCGCAATGTGTTTCACTCACTTAGAAGATTATCAATACAATATTGAGGGTTCTTTGATTAATATTTTACGTGGGGATGCTCAGCATCTTAGCGTCCCCTGACGCTACGCCACTGATAGTATACAAACTGTATACTATACAATAAATTGATTTCATTTTTCTTTCCACATGTAATTATTTAATTATAAGTCAAGATCACATTGTCAATAATAATACGTAGTGATATAACGTATCAGTATTTCCTCAGTTTTGAATTTTCTCGTTATTATATTGCTTTATATAAACACTTGCCTGACCGGATACACCTCGTTGAGTGGCTGGAGCGCGGGGTTCTGACCCTACAATTGAATTGTGGTATACTTCTCATTTATTTGCTTTGATGCCTTGGCCCAAGTCAGACGTGGTACGGGATGGAACCCTGCGCTGCAGCAACTCCATGTGGTTAGGTCGGAATTTGAATATGTTGCTGAGTGACCGTAAAATTAGTAGAGTGTTTACATTTTGTACATCATTTTTTGCGTATCATTATTATGTATTGTATATTCATACTGGTGTCTTCATGCCTTGTTTTTTTGTACACTAGCCCTGATTATGGAATTAAAAGATTCCGAAACATCGATAAACTAATTGTTTATACTCCAACCAATCCCTTGAACCATATCCCTCGGAAGTAAGTTTCTATTATACAGCAACAGTATTTAACCACTTTCCATTACCAGGGCCCGGCAATAAGAGTTTTCTGCCGAAAATTCGCAGTTTTCTGGCGCACGATGCAAAACGTTTTCTTCTTACGAACTAAGTGCGAGAAAGTAAAAACGGGCCATGGACGGCGCGCGATCTTTCTTCCTCTTCCAAGACCTACCCTCTCCCCTTGCACACACACACTTGCAGTACCTATCATCTGGAATACACATATATAATAAATATAACATCTTATACGTACAGATCTATACATAATATTTATTTTATCTCTTAACCCCTGTCGAGGAGCACCAACTCTTTTAGCAATTGACAACCAAGTATGTTTGCCACCAGCCAAGACACGTCGGGACTGCAGCGGAGTTGAAGTATTGAGCAGAGTCCAGTTATTGTTATCAATTATCATACTATTATATAATTATATTATTGTTGTTGTTGGTTACCTTTGGTGCTCCTTTAAAGCAGTGGCGTCCAGGAGAGGAAAGCATCCTTTACATGACTGTACATCTGTTACAGACGACTGTCTCTGATGATGAATTTCGCGAGGGAATGGAACTATATGGTCTACATTAGCCAATCTCTTCTCCAAAAGTAATTGTGAATCCCTTATTGTTATACAAGATTCGTAATCTGTTGGACGTCCTAAGCCTTCACTGGATTTTTTTCTGAAAAAAAAAAGAAAAATGTCAATAACACAAAATTTCAAACATTTTGAACAGCTTCCTTTATAGTTTCAAGCCATCAGCGTTACATATTAATATCAAGTATAGGATTTTGAAATTATACATTTCAAATCCATTCACTACAATTTTATGCAAGGAGAGGGAAGGTTGTAGTTTCACTGTACAGCTTGTCAGGCAGTTGCAAATAGCTAAGTAGTTGAAAATAGTAAGTTTGTAGGTGAAAGTAGGGTCAATCAGGAAGTTAGGGTAAACAGGAAAACGCCTTCTTTAGTTCATGCTGATGTCAGGTTCGTATTCTGTAGCGTGTCATATTGGTAATAACCGTAGGGAATTTTTCTTGGCACTTCGACGCACTGTTGAAGTTCGTGAAAAACACATGACACAATACCATCTAAAGTTTTGTGCTGGGTTTCTCCACGTTCGTAATTCTACTATTTTTTAAGGATAAATGAAAAGTCAGGACACAAAAAATAATTAGTTGAAGTGTTGTCTGATATCGTGTTGATGAATTTTACAATAATCGTACACTGCAATACGAAAACGCTTGAATGGTTTCAATCGGATAAACCGGGAGACGGCATGTTGGGTAAATCGAAAAATGTCAAAACGTAATGTTGAGGCGTTATTTAGAATTTGTGTGGGGGCGAGAACATATCTTTGATAAGTGGTCATAAGAGTGCGTAAGACATAAGAGTAAGTTATTTTTTGACAAAATCAAGATATGTACATTTCTGTAATCACCAGCTCGATATCCATGTCTGGTAGAAATTGTACAACTCAAATCCTACTCTAAAACACTATTTTTCTGCACATTGCAAATATTTTTAATATTCAAAGTAAGAACTGAAACAGTTTTTACGCTCCACTGTAAAATAAGGTTTTTTGACTTGTACTCTTATGACCGCCCATCAAAGACATGTTAATGGTACTAAAACTACGAATAGATTTCATAATAATTTGAACCTTATTTCGTACTTTTGAGACAACTGAGAAAAGTTCAAGAAAATGAAATGTTGGTTTGCGCACTTAAATTACAGTAGGAATAAGACCGTTTATTATATGGCACACACATTAGACATTCCGAAAACTAACTTGTACAGACTAATTGGTGTGTTTGACAAAAAAATAAAAAGCGATAAAATAGTAACTGAAGAAAAATTGAGTTCGGGGCCACATCGCTAGGCTTCTATTTTTTAGGAATAAATGAAAAGTTAAGACACAAAATATAATTCGTTTAAGTGTTATCTGCTATCGTGGTTGGTGGGGTTGTCTTAGTGTTGATAAGGGTAATTTGCATGATTAATAATGCAAAATGTAACGTAACGATTAATAAACAAAATGTAACAAGGTAACAAACAAGAGTACGTAGAATATCGCCAACAGTATATGCCATTGCAGTGGACCAAGATTTTCCAGCCGCTTCATTTGCAGATGTCTCATCACATCCTGAAGAAATACATAATCAGTATTCGTTGAAGGCAATTGGTATTTAGTCCAATCCAAAGGTATCTAATCCATGAAACAATGACGGAAATTTTTTCTCAACGGTTTTATTTATTTTTGAGGGTGCTCAATTCGAATTTGATGTTTGCCACCTCAAAAATGTCGCCTTCATAGAGAAAAATGAAAAACTAAAAAGTTCGCCAAGACTTTAGTTTTCCGCTTCTATCTTCAAAATTGTGCGTTTTATCGAAACAATTATTATTTATAAAATTAAAGGATATAAAATTGCGTATGGAATACATATATTAACTTTAAATTTCTGGAAAATGGTTTAAGCGTTAAGAGCGCGCAGAAAAGCGGTAAATTTTTGGACCTTTGGCCAAAGCGAGGCAAGTAAATAGCGAAATCGGATTTCTAGATAAATCCAGAAATCCGATCTCGCGAGGGCGCACTAGTTTCACTTCATCATGCTTGAAAAAAACTATTCTGAACAAATAATACGCATTGTTAAATGGCCGACACCGATATTCATGCAATCAATACGGTCGTATTTTCTCGCGCAGACTACAGTATCTGTAAATCCATAGCCATCCAAGCCATAGGTGACCAAAATAAGAGGAAAATAAGAAAATGTCTACCAACAATATTGCGAAGAGCCTCATCAACTCCTGCATGCTGCGACAGACCCCTCTGTCGCGCCTATTTACCCTCACGATACACAAGAGCTTTAATTCCGCATCAAATATACAAGCAAAAAAGGAAAATGTGATAAAACATAAAATTTATTAAAAAACGTAAAACTGGCCATAAAAACATTAAACATTGCTCTTATCTATCAAATAAGAATATATACACCGCTTTCTCTCAAAAAACAAAAAAGGTTTGAGAGAGCAGAATCGTCATGCCCAAGCATCTTCCATAGCGAGTTCCCCAGGTCATGTCCTCTCCTCTCTGGAAGAGAAGGGAGATTAAACGTCAGGATCACAGTGGGAGTGTGGATCTCTCTTCCATTCTCCTTCCTCCTGATCCTAAACACCTCCGTTACGCCCTGACTCTTAAAGAAAGAGAAGTTACCCTCACCTCAGTCATCGCGATTCACCACTTCCATACGCAGGTTAAGGGTAGGGTGAGGAGTCACCTCCACTTGGAGGCCGACAATCTGCTTAGTTTTGGAGATATTTTCGATGCGCTCATCAGTGCGTGCTTCGAAAAGAATGGTACCATTTCTCTGACGCACCACCGCTTGGAGCTAACTGAAACTGTCCTCGGTAGCTTGCGCGTGACGAACTGCACTAACACTTTTGAACGTTTTTTCTTCCTTGCATGACACCAAAATGAAACGACTTCTCTGGTGTATCTTCTTCCCTACGGAAGAAACTGCTCAAATTTATCGTTCTATCAAAACATCGCCCCTTCCTTCCGTAAGATGACAAGGGGTCTGTTTTAAGCTCCATAGAATTGAAGCGGATTTGTCTCCGTGCACCCCACCCACCATGGAGTCCAACAATGGGACACCCCACAGGGGTGCCCGGGTTGACAGGGTTCACAGCGCTGCCCCGCCGTGGATTTCCGCGCTCACACAGGAGTTCAGTACAGGACCTAGTCCAAGCCGATTGATCGGGAGTGGGTTAGCTCCCGACCGCCCGTGTAGAAGAGCCCGAGGCCAAAAACGTATTGGAAAATACAAAGTGCAGAGACCTCCCTTCGGGCACCAGAGCTCATCGGTGTTCACACAGCGAACATGGCCAGAACGAGTCTAGCCACAAGAAACCAGCGTCAAGGGACAATCACGACCGATTTGTAGATTACTTCTACAAATCTCCGACAGCGATATACTGCAAAATTCCCACGAAAATGACGGCGATAAATATAATTCAGATTCTCGTGTGTGGTACGCAGATATTCGTAGCAACTTTTGAAAATCTATAACTTGCATATTATTCCACGAAATATTTAATGCGCTGGCTCGTAACTGTACCTGAAATATCACCCAACACCACGTACCAGCGTGTGATTGACTCTTCAGCAATAACCCAGCGTTACACGCTGGTACGAGATTGGTAATGTCAAGTTAGTTTGCCACATCACGAACTCATTGAAAAATAATATAAACACGTCATATTTGCAGTTTTATTAGTGTGTATAATGCCTCGCAAGGAGTAGCTTGTGATAAAACGTTAAAAGCGAGAATGCAGACAACTTTGCTCCTCGCTGCTGCTTGGTGTACTTCGCTCCTAGCCGCTGCCTACTGCTGCTAACTGCTGGTCTGGCCGCTGCTTCCCAAGGACGGCGCTGCCACCTCAGCGCGCTCCCTAGACTATGGAGCCGAATATTTTCTTGTCCGAAGTCCGAAAATTCTTCTTGTCTTCATTTAGAGCGGATTTTTTAAAGATCCGATATTCTTTTTGGACTTCGCTACTGCTGTTCCTGCACCCGCTGCCACTTCTGCCGACGTCGTACCTCGACAAATCCCGCCATCAGCAGGAATTTCCTGGTATTGAAACGGCCCTTTCAGGAGCCACGAAAAAGAGCAGAAAGAGCAAGGCCTTGATGCAGACCGACGAGGACGGATGCTTGTCTCAGGTAACGACCGATCTGGTCGCGCTCTTTGCAGCAAAGCTAACTCCTGCTGAAAAGCAGCAGTTTAGCAAAACTGCTGCCAAGAACGGGCTGTCGGAGTTGTACTCCCGCTCCTCTTGCGTACAGCCGACGCCAGCTGACATCATCACCGACGACGCGCCTCTGACAAAGGCAAGAAGCGCCGCCCTTCAGGCGACGCGCCGACCGCTGATGCCGCTGCCTCACATCTGCCGCCTGACAGCTTTTTGGCTCTGCCTGCGAGCGAGGAGATGTAGGACGACATTGCGTCTATCGGGAGCGCCGCAGCTACCGTCGACGTGGTACAGCTAACCGGCAACGGTGACCCTCGCGGTTGAGCTTGCACGTACCGCGGTCGTGTCGCCTCTTCCATTCACGCCGTAGAGCCAGAGGAAAAGCGCCAGCGCTTCTGCCACCCCGCAGGCGCTGCCTACGCTGGCTTCTCAGCCAGCTGCGGTGACTGAGCCTAAGAAGGCTTCCAAGAGCGTGCCGCCCAACATAGTCGCGAACGCCTCAGTACCTTCTGATGGCGGTTTTGGCCGCTGGTTGAAAACCGCGACGCACGACTGCGAACAAACACTGCGGGGATATCTTCTCGCTTCAAGCGCGGACCGCATCCGACCACGTGAAGGTCGCGGCCGCGCGGAACAAACTCCAGGTATCGCACTTCACGCACACAAGGAGGAACTTAAACTCTACGTGAGTCACCCGCCTCCTCTAGTGTCGGCGGGTGAAGTTGCCGAAGACATTGCTGCTCAATGTCCCGGTCACGCCGAGCCTATGGTTAACCAGCAGCCAGTCAAACGGCGCCGAAACGGGAAATTAGTACCGTTAGGCGCCTACTTTGTAAACCTCACCCCGAGCGACGACGGTAAGTGATTGTTTGCCTTGAAGGCAATCTGCTACTATCGGGCGCGCATCGAGGTCGCGAAGCGCACCGACAGCGCACCGTTCTGCAAACGGTGTTGCCGTTGCCCACGCTGTATTCACTGCGGCGAAGGCCATGTGACAAAATACTGCAGTGACAACAGGAAACCTGCTGTCTGCTGCAACTGCGGCGGAAACCACTCCGCCAATTACGCCGGCTGCAAGGCGTACAAAAACTAAACAGCCAAGAGCAAGAATACAGCCGTCAGCTGAGCAAAAATGTAAAGCCGGCGCCACAAAACACACAGCCTGCACGCAAGGTAGAAAAGAGCACTACCATTGCGAAAGCGGAGCGTTCACCAAAACAACATTCTGCGCAAACAGAGCGCGCGGTCAGAGAGCAGACCAACTAATGTCCGCAAGGGCATTCAAGAGAGGGCAGCCACCCAGCCATCGCCACGCCGAAAGAGCAAAACCACATCACGCCCGCTGGTAAGTCAGAGACGGAGCAACTCGGAAAGGAGGTCTCTGAACTGAAACAGCAGGTTTCAAACCTCACTACACTCATACCAACTCTCAGCGCTCAAGTAACAGCCCACAACCTAATGCAGAAGCATCAGCACCCGCCCTCTCTCGGTAGCTTCCTGGAACGTCAACGGACGCTCCGGTCATATGGACCCAGGAGATCGACGTCTTATGGAGTTATTCTGCAATAAACATCACAACGATCTTTTATTGCAGGAAACAAAACTCAGGCGCCGACGACCTGGAGCTAAATGGCATGACTATCTACTGCGCAGACCGTGATGCTCGTCATCGCGGCGGCGGTGTAGCGGTTGCTGAACGTCGCTCGATACCTCATCGCCCGGCAGCTTTACCTCACCTTGCGAGACTTGGAGCGACAGCGATTGTGGTAAAGACAACGGGAGGAGAAGTTGCACTGGCGTCCACATACTTATCACCAAATCGTCCTCTCATTGATGGCGATTTTGATACAGTTTTCTCCCTAGCTCTTTCTCGCACGGTCATGGCGGTTTGACCTGAACGCCAAGTGCGAGGAATGGGGATGTAACACAACAAACCGCAACCAAAACTTACTCGTAAGTTTCCTGCTGTCACACAACACTGTGACACTCATCCCGCCCTCCACATCTTTCAGTTTTCCCTCTGACCACCGCCTCCGACCCGAAATCCTAGATGTGGCACTCATATCCGAGAATATTGGTGTCACCATTCCCAAATCCATTCCTTTCTTCCTTTCTGACCACATACCCGATTCCTATTGTACCGGCCTTTCCAAGCTCCAAATAAGCACTCACGCCAGTGCCCAAAACCGCAACCGCCATACGCGGCCACGACAAATCGGAGGGTTTTCTGATCAAGCGAAGGCAGAATTCTTTGACCCGATTGTGAACTTGACAGGCGACTTTTGAAAAATTCGAAGTATAGTGGGCCGAGAAAGGATGGTTGGAAAAAGCTATTCTCTCGCTTTGGTCAGAGGCCCAGAAAGTGATAGTTTTTCATCGCGCCCTAGCTTTTTTCTTCAGAAAATTAAAGTTCGTGTATGTAATTTGAACGAAATTTTTTCTACTTTAATTTTGTAAATAACAACTGTTTCGATAAAACGCACAATTTTTAAGATATAAGCGAATTCTCAAGGTTTTTGTTGTTGTTGTAATTTTCTCTGTGAAGCCGAGTTTTGTGATGTGGCAAGCATCTAATTCGAACTCAGCACCCTCGAAAACATATAAAACCGTTGAGAAAAAAACTCCGGATTTTTTCCTGAATCGGGCCCTTAAAGAACGTTCCACTCTCCAATTGGCGGAAGAGAAGAGGGTCAGGTTTGACGTTTGTTGACTTGACAAAATGAGGTCCAGTCGGCTCTTTTTCTGAGGCACAACATAATCTAATATATGTGTTTAGATTTCTTAGTCTGAACTTCTGAGGATGACACGTCTGTTGCTTTGCGAATGTCAGAGTGTTTCTCGTAAAATATTATGGCTAAATTTTACTTCGCCAAAATGCTGTAGATGTTGTGCCTTAGCCATTCGATTAACAGTGAAGAAAGGGGCTCTTTCTAGCCGCACTTTCTGGGCGTGTAAAGGGGAGGGAGCGTATATCTTCGGGTGGAGGCTATCAGCCTATCCTAGGGCAATAAATTTATATGGACGAAATAATGCAAAACTTACAAAAATAACAGCATAAGCCAAGTTTAGTTTTTAGTAAATAATTAGAATTTCCAAGGTCATTATTCCTTCAATTTATAACTGATTCGATATTTCGGCACATGAACTTAATATTCTTGAGAAAAATTACTGTTGTTGGAAAGAAAATGGAGGTTTCAATTATCTGTAGAACTACCGTAAGACTTATCCCTATTGGAAACTTCACACTTGCGCATGTACGAGGAAGTGTATATTTTTGTACTAGTTATACATTGCATATTTACGTACTCGTACACACAATATATTTTTGCTAAAATATACAGATGAAATCCTTGAACCGTGGAAGATTTTTTTCGCAACCTGAGATTTACCCTGAAGTTTTCTAATTATTAAAACTTTATATTGCTGGAAGATAAAATTAGATAACTCATTTTGAAGGAAATTTAATGCACAACGACTTCTCTCATGAGAACTTTGCTATAAAATATAAGGGCTGAGGCACTAGAAAGCGAGGTTTGTCGAAAAGCAACAGGAATAAAGCGTTTTTTACCATCAGATTTGTTTAAAACTTTTCTGAATCGAAAAAATATCAGAACAACCATGTAAAAAATGTTTGTCACCTTTCAGTTTGAACCACATCAACTCTGAGTAACAACACACAGTTTTTTAGATTAAAGAGAAAAACGAAAAAAGGGACCTTCTGCGTGCCCCCTGTACCTACTCACCTCGTAGGTCCTGAGAATTTTAGTATGATATCTCTTAACTACTCCAAACAGCCCTGAAGTCAAAAAGTTTTCTTCCCGAGCATGTCTACGACATCTTCATTGACTGCACTATTACTGGAAATGAAGTTTGTAGATCGCACCCTCTCCGCTGTGGGAGTGTATGCTCCAAATGGTGACACTGAAGCTAAAGTAAAAGATGAATTCTTTGATAAGTTGATGGGGGCTATAAGGAAAGACAATAAGTTACTGTTGGAAGAGTATAAAGGGTGCATCGACCCTGAAAGTGATGTCAGTGAGTAGACTTCGGGAAAATGATTAATATTGGTAAAATACCACAAGAAGTGTGTAATCAATCTTCAATCATAAAGATATACACAAATACACATGGTTCGCAGCATAAATTAATACATAATCAATAGATGACTATAATAATAGGTTCCCCCATGATCTACGATGTGAGGGTACAAAGAGGGGGTACATGCAGTACGGATCACTTTTCGGTAAAAGCTGCTGTTTCATTCCTAGAATCTGTTCACAAAATGTTTACGAAAAGTGTAAAAGAGCCGAACTACTATGAGATCATTAAGAGAGTTTCAATAACGTACTGACTTTTTTTGTGTAAATTGATACTGACGAAATAATTCCAGACACTGATTGAACTATAGATACGGAAAATATGTACGAGAACGTCTATGGCAGATTGCACCGATTGAGGCTATTTTATAAAAAGATGCCTCTCAATTTACCATCCTCAAGAGAGCTACGTACATGAATAAAGACAACTTTCTCAAAAACAAGTTAAGAAACTGTAAGAAGAAAACTCCACCCATGCAAATGGAACAGATAAGATTCATAGAACGTTTGCGATCAAGAAAAGTCTCGATCAAATTTTAATCAAATTAATAAGAAAATACTTCTGCATTAGATTAGTGTTGTGATTGCGGGATCAGGTTTAGTCAAAAACATAAGTCTAAAAATACTTTTAATGTTTCACTTCACATCTCAACAAAAAGAAACACAACCAAAATTGTTCTCAGGGCAGCGTCCTTGCCCCAATGCTAAACTTGATAAGCCGGCGGCATAGGCAGCCGACTGACTTGCTGATAACGGCTGTTATCTCGGGCGGTTGCAGTGGTGCGTCGTGGCTGCGGTAGTAGCAGCCGCGGAACCCTTGACAGACGGGAGCAATGTCCTGCGGGAGGTACCGCCTGCGAACCCGCGTTCCGTCCAGGAGCCGTGTCTCCCGGGTCGATCCTTCTCGGCACTCGTACACGTATGTCGCGCTGGGTAGAGAGTTCATTCGTGACAGGGCGCGTCGCTGCCGATTCGGGGTTTTATCCCCTCGCCGCCTGGTGAGGGGAGGGGAAGGGGTTGTGCCCCTCCACTAGCGGAGCGGTGGAGCGTCACCCCAAGCTGCTCCTCTGATTGGGGGGATACCACATTCCTCCCCGCTTTATTGTGGGCATATGGGTGCCCACGATTGCGCCGTGACCGCCGCGGAGCTGGACCTGGTGAGGCGTCTCTGCTGCTAGGTTCTGAGAATAACTCAGCCTCTGGTCGCACCCCCGCTCCTGCTGCGTCACCTGGCGAAGTTACCGACTGAGCTGGTGCCTCGTGCGTGACGGCTGGCTCTGTCTTGTGCATTGTGGCTGGCTGAAAATAAAAAGGAATATTACTTCTTTGCGGTGTGTCGTCCACTCTATGTGTATTCCACCGTTTTGTTATCTGATTTTCATGCCTCCTTGTCATACCATTTTCTGATTGTACCAGATACATTTTATAGCCTATACTCTCTCTAATTATTGCTGGAATCCATTTTGGGTATACTTTGAATGATTTTATGTACACTTTATCCCCAACTTGAAACTTGGTATTCTCAATACGTTTCGGGCGTTTGGTGGGTACTAATAACGCTAGTAATGTTCTTGGCTGCCTCCCATGAAGTCTTTCCGCTGGACTTTTTCTTTTCTTGCCCTATCGGAGTTGCTCTGTATGTTACTAGTAGCTGCTGTAACGCTTTGTCTTTAGGAAACTCCATCAGCCATTGCTTTGATCATTGTACTTTTGAATGTGCGTACAAATCTCTCTGCTCCCCCGTTTGACTGTGGGTGGAACGGCGCCGTTCTAAGATGCTGAATGCCATTCTCTTTGCAAATTTTTCAAATAAGTGTGACGTAAATTGTGCCCCATTATCTGATACTAACAGTTGCGGTAATCCTTCTATTACAAACACCTTCGTTAGCAGTTGAATTGTTGCTTCTGTGGTTGTTGTCCGCGTTTCACACACGTATGGATACTGTGAGAATGCATCCGTAACCACGAGCCACATTGACTCAAAAAACGGCCCTGCGTAATCAATATGTACCCGCTCCCATGGTTTTCTCGGCTTTTTGGCCAGCCCGAAAAATGCTTCGGTGGGCTTGCCTGGTTCTGTCTACATATATGGCAACTACGTATCAAGTTTTTCTATATCTTTTGACATTCCCGGCCAATACACATATCTTCTGGCAATAGTTTTTTGTCCTAGTAATACCCCAATGTCCAACATGCAATAACTTTAACACTTCCGCTTGCAGCGTTTTAGGAATTACAACTCTTACATTATCTTCGCAAGTGTATAGTAATACCCCTTCTTGCATGATAACTCGTTTTTCTTTAACAAAAATTGATTTAACTCTTCTGAACTATGTTTAACTTTCTTGTTGGCCAACCTTTATTCAAATAACCACTTACTTGTATTAGTAGTTTGTCTTTCCTGGTTACTTGCGCTATCCTTTTTGCATCCAGCGGCACAGTCGCAACAGTGTGTCGCTGTTCTCGAGATCGATGTGGGCGCAAACTTCCTCCAATTGGTCAAATGACTCGTCTGGTCCTGCCGGCAGCCTCGACAGCGCGTCCGCGTTGCCATGATGTGATGTTGACCTGTAAATTATCTCAAAATCATAGTCAGACAGAAAAATTGCCCATCTTTTAAGTTTCTTCCCAGTTCTCTCCGAAATACCTTTCCTTGGATCTGAACAATGACGTAAGTGGTTTATGGTCTGTAATGAGCGTAAATTTTTGCCCCCATATAGGTATTGATGGAATTTCTTTACCCCATAAATTATTGATAACGCTTCTCTTTCTATTTGCCCATAATTCCTCTGTGAATTACTTAACGTTTTCGATGCGAATGCGATTGGTACCCTCAACGCCATCTGGCGTAATTGTTGATATCACCGCACCAATACCCGTTTCAGATGCATCAGTCGCCAGCAGTAGCGGTTTGCCCTGGCGAATAGTGCGTCAATGTCGTTGCCTTGGACTAATTGCCGCTTAAGATTCTGAAACGCATTTTCACATTTTGTTGACCATATGAACTTAACATTTTTTCTTCCGTAATTGGTCTAATGGTGCTGTGATCATTGCTCTATTCTTAATAAATTTCGAGTAATAAGCTACTTTACCTAAGAATGAACTGAGTTGTTCACGTCTTGAGGTGCTGGCATTCTTGTAATTGCTTCAATGTTTTTCTTTTGTCGGTCGGACTCCCTGTTTGTCTACTATGTGACCTAAATAATTTATAGAAGTCTTAAAAAATTCACATTTCTTCAAATTGCATCTGAGTCCATTATCTTTTAAACAATTGCAACAGCCCTCCGCAAATTTTGCTTGTGGACCTCTTCCGTTTTGCCTGTAACAATGATATCATCCAAAAAATTAGCACAATTTGGCACTTTCTCTGTAATTTGTTGCAGAAACCTTTGAAATATCGCTGGCGAGCTGGCAATGCCATATGGGAGTCTTTGAAATTGATATAATCCATTATTCGTATTAATCACCATAATTTCCTTTTGACTGTTCATCTAACTCCAACTGTAGATAAGCTTCTGACAGATCTATTTTCGTGAAATATTCACCTTGTAATTTGGAAAATATTTCTTCAGGTTTAGGCATAGGATAGTGATCTATCAACATTTGTGGGTTTAATGTTACTTTAAAATCCCCACACAGTCTTAATTTACCATTTGGTTTTTTTTATAATTACCAATGGTGTGGCCCACTCTGAAGCGTTGACTGGTTTGAGCACTCCTTCATCTACCCAACGTTGTAATTCTTCTTTTACTTGCTCTTGTAAATTAAATGGTACTGGTCTTGCTTTGCAAAATTTCGGTTGGCAGTTTCTTTCATTGTTATGTGAGCTTTATAATTTGTGCAATGCCCTAATCCTTCTGCAAAAACTTCCGGAAATTCGTGACAGATGTCCTCCATCTCTTCATATTTATTTAAATTCTGTACTGACATAACATTATCTTCTAGCGTAAAACCAAAAGCGTTTATACCTTCCATCCCAAATATATTTTGCACGTCATGTCTGTTCACTACCACAAAGCGTAACTTCCGTTGCACTCCTTTATATCTTGACGTCATTTCTACTTGACCTTTTACTGGAATGATGTTTCCCTGATAAGATTTTAACTTTGCGTTGTTACTTGCACATCTCGGTGCGCCTAACTGCTGGTATGTTGTTAGATTATTATATTCACTGTAGCCCCTGTGTCGATCTGGAACTCAATATATCTTCCCAATATTTCCAATTGTAATTTCATCTTTGTTTCCTCCGACGGATTTAAAATTAGGTTGACTGTCTGTATTTGGTCTATTCCATTTCTTCCGACCTATTGTTGCCATCTTTCACACTCTTTGGTTTCTGTCGCTGTGTGGACTGTCGCCAGTTTTTTCTTTAAGCAAACACTTTGAATATGTCCTATCTTTTTACAGAATCTACATATTGCTTCCTTAAACCAACACTGACTGCGTTTATGGTTCTTTCTCACAACCCGGGCATGATTTTAACTTCTTTTCAGCTCGTTCTTTCCCCATTGTAGTCACCTTGCTGACTTCTTCTGTTGTATTCATCTGCGTTTCCAGATTTTCCGACATTTCATATGTTGTGGCAATCTTCATTACTTCTTCCAATGCTGGGTCTTCTACTCGAATTGCCTCCATACGCACTTTATTTATCGGGGTATGTAATATCACCATATCTCGTATCATACTACTTGCATAGGAATTTGCACAATCACTTTTTTCGCACTTAAACTTACATGATTTCGCTAGACCTTTTAGCTCAGCTACCATTCTGCGTGTGGTCTGACCTGGTTTCAATTTCGTTTGAAAAAACTTATATCTTGAGGTCACGACATGCACTCTCTTTTCGAAATGATCGGCCAGCTTTTGTTTCAATCACTGAATGTTAATGTTTTTGGATCCTCCGGACATATCTTTTTTATAGTTACTTAGATATCTTCCCTACACACGACAACAATTGGGCACGCCGCTGGGCTTCATCTGTCCACCTGATTGCCTTCTAAATGCTGTTCAAAAACGTTTCTATATAAATCGTCCAGTCTTCTGATCTTTCCTAAAACTGTGGAAATACTGGAACTTGTCGAACTGTTGTTGCGATGTTTCTAACTGATTCATAACACCCTGATCATATGTTCACTTTGTTCACGTTGTATCTTCATCTGTTCTTGATGTGGCTTGTAGCATTGCTATCACTTGTGCCATTGTTCTGTCATTGTTCTGTTGAGTCTTGGACTATGATCACCGCTTATTACTGTTCTTCACACGTCTTGTTCGTAAATCCTCGTCGCCAATGTTGTGATTGCGGGATCAGGTTTAGTCAAAAACATAAGTCTAAAAAAATACTTTAATGTTTCACTTCACATCTCAACAAAAAGAAACACAACCAAAATTGTTCTCAGGGCAGAGTCCTTGCCCCAATGCTAAAATGATAAGCGGCGGCATAGGCACCGACGGACTTGCTGATAACGGGCTGTTATCTCGGGCGGTTGCAGTGGTGCGTCGTGGCTGCGGTAGAGCAGTCGCGGAACACTTGACAGACGGGAAGTCAATTTGTCCTGCGGGAGGTACCGCCTGCGAACCCGCGTTCCGTCTCCAGGAGCCGTGGTCTCCCGGGTCGATCCTTCTCGG
>JAHLJT010008446.1:172395369-172406895 GCA_031308135.1 Acheta domesticus | reverse complement strand
TGACAACAAACAGTGGACTGCTAGAATTTTATTATTATTCCTCTAATTCACGACTAGAGATGTTATAAGTCGGTTGATTATAAAGTCTACTCAGGGTTGCAACCAGCTTCCTAAGGAGTAGATCTACGGACTGTCGGTGCCTCTACAATACTTTGCGCACAATGTTGGCTCTTCCAAATAAAGCGATTTCTTGCACTTCCCAGTCCTTTGCATTACCTGGGATTTTAGCCAAACTCTTACACAAATTCTGCGGAACAAATCCCAGAGCCCCGATAACGATCTGGACGACCTGTGCTTTTACGCCCCACATTCTCCTGATCTCGATTTCCAAACTCTTGTATCAAAGACGTATCTCTGCCTCCTTAGTAACGGTGTTTTGATCGCATGGTGCAGCAAGATCGACAAGTAAACAATTCTCAAGGCCTGATCTTGGTAGCTATTAAAGTGCTTCAGATTCTGGCTTCATTCTTCCCCTTGTAGCCACATTAATAATTGATCTTTATTGATCTGTGCTCTGTCCATTCGTTTCAAATATTGTCCGTGGGAGTGGTTTGTCTCTCCACGATTTCTTTAACATTTCTTGTGCCTCACATTTCATGTTAAGTAGCAGCAGAAGTTCAGTGTCTCTGTCATTCTGCGTGTCTTGCATATTTCTCTTTGCAATGCTTCTTGCTACACTTACAATGCCTCTGTTTCCCATTCGGTCAGATTTCATGACCTGCCTCATTAGGGGGTCATCTTGATGGCTGACTACATACTTTCCCATCCTGACTATTGCGTAATGCCAGGAGGTCTCAATTTGTCTGAGGCCTCTTCCTCCTTCCTTACGTGACACAAAGTCTATGTACATCAGATCGAGGGTGGGCGACGTGATACATTGTTAGCAGTTTTGTGGCTTTTCGATCCATAATGCGAATTTCTTGCTCAGTCCAATCCACTAGTCCGAAACTGTATTCGGCTACAGGCACCGCCAAACTACCTATTGCTGATATGTTATTCTTGGAATTCAGAGCTGACTGCAGGACCAGTCTCACTCTTCTGTAATACTACCTGGGAATTCTCTCTTTCATTGTGTCGTTCGAGGTCTCACATTCTTCAATTCTCAGATATTTGTAAGTTTTACCTGGCTCAAGATCTTGAATAACAGTGTGCGTATCAATTTCAATGTTCTCAGGACGTTTGTCAGTTTCCTTCTTTTTACATTGACTTTTGCACACTTGTTCAAGACCAAACTTCATGCAGATGTTTGCAGCTAAAGTCATTCACGACAGACCGCATTTGGGAGAGAATCACTTCATTCCTAGCAAACACTTCAAGATCATCCATGTAAAAATAAGTGATACTGCCCTTTTTTCGTTTCTTTACATCATTCAAGATGACATTATTCAGTAGTAGAGATTTCCTTACAGCAGACCTGCACAACGCCTGCTCCCGCGGGCATTCTGCACTTGGGAGCCGATCGTCTGCCCGTGGCAGCGCCGAAGTGCAAGTAGTGGGGAGTAGGAAGCATTGCGGGGAGGGGAGAAGTCTGACGTAGCTTGACGGGGTGGCGCATAGATTGAATGCCTGGGCGTCTAATAATGATCCAGGCTTCAAAATTACATGCCCATTTGTTTAAATGGATTATGTCTAGTATTTCAAGTTACCATGGTCATAATTCACTGTTTACGTTCTGTGCTCTACTGTATATCCACCTTGTATCCACCACTGTATGTATTTAATTTTCTAATTTTTTTAAAGAAAATAACATGCTCATTGTGACTCTTCAGCATTATTTTAATGCAATAGCTTTAAAATATATGTTTTTATATAAGAAAAAAATATATTTAATTCTATCTAACACAAAATTGCAATCTAATAATTGATTGTTCACTAGGAATGTTATAATCTCCAAATCATAGAGAAATGAACAAAATCATGAGAGCAATCTCTCACATCAAGATTTACATAAAAATAGAATATGTGGTAATTCAAAGAAGGGTAATGTTTAATAGCACATTTGTGACTATTTTTCCCCATTATGAAACTGAATAAAAGAGATCAACGAGCAAACTTCTGTGACGATATGTTACGGACAATCGTAAGATAATCATGGGTATTGGTTAAATAGAATGCAAAGGCTTTATATTTTTATACGATCTCGTAAACGACTCTACACTCTTGTCAGAAATTAGAACTGAAAATAATCATGATTTTTTAAGAACAATATGTTTTTGCTTTGAGAGAACTGTCTTATTCAATTAAACATAGTTAATAAAAATAGTTTATTGCTGTCATCATCAAACAAAAACAATTCAGTATCAAATTTTGTGTTTAGCACAACACTAAATTTGTGATTACATCGTAGCAAAGCGAATTACATTATAAGCCCTGTAAGCAATTATAATACTTGGTGTCGAAATCTATATGTATAATTCGTTGTAGTTTCATATTTCGCCCTGTCATATACCGAGAACAAACATTTGCAATATAATACAAAAGACAATATTACTTGAACTGTATATGACCGTCATAACCTTGCCGATTGCTCTTTAAATTTACGCGCTATCATTGAATTGCACATTCTAATTGGTGGTCCCCACTCCTAGATTGGGTCTCATCCCCACCCTTCATCGATTTTCTCATTTGCACCCGAGTTGCCCGCACGCAGCTCCTGAGGTCAGTGAAGTGCAAAATGCTGAGCAGGTCTGCCTTACAGCCATACGAACCTATACGACATCCTTTTTGTTCAGCTGGCATCAGATGATTCTTATCTAGATGCCTGTACATTTTGTCCGCTATGGCTGCAGTTATAACTTTGTACAGTACTGGCAGACAAGTAATTGGCCTGTAGTTCTTCGCCAAAGAGCTGTCTCCCGCTTTAGGTAGCAAATACGTGATGCCGCGTGTGAGCCATTCGGGAGTTCCTTTGGGTTTTCTAAAATTTTAACAGCCTTTGCCAGATGACAATGTAGTGCTGTTAATTTCTTAATCCAATAAATCCGTATCTCATCAATCCCGGGGGACTTCCAGTTTCCATGTTCTTAATTGCTTGGAAGAGGCCCTCTTTGTGAACATCTTCCATTGTTTCCACAAGTTCATCGGCAGCATCAACTTCAGATTGAATTCCAAGATGCGTCTTTGTTGTAGGATTCTGCTTTCCTCCAGATTCCTGCCCAAAATGCCTTGACGTCATCTTTTGAAGGCGTGACAGCATTGTCATTCGGTTTTTGAGTCAGATTGCGATAGAATCTCTTCGCGTCTGTTTCAAGCAACCGGTTCTGCACACGGAAATCTATTCCAACGTTTGTAACGTCTAATTCGTTAAGCCCATGCTTGAATTTTCTCGTTTAGCTTCTCAACTACCATCAGCCTTGTGGTGTCATTTTCAATTGGGTATTTCTGTTCAACATTGAATATTTTTCGTTGAACTTAGTGGTGTGCGTTGAATTAGAAGATGCCTCAGCTAAGAGTGGTATTTCACGCTGAGTGCAGGCCTATCAGTTTCATAATTCTCTTCGTCCATGGGGGTACTGGGCTGTTTACTCTGTTTTGCTGCCGGCCGTCGGTGTTTTTGGCTGGCCCCCAAAATTATCTCAGATACCAGATATCCAGTTGCATATACGATGTGATTGATTTCAGTAATATCTAGATCTCTATCTGGGGTCTGTACCACCTCATTTTAAACACAGAATTTGCTGTCTCTATCACTCTCTTAGCTTTGGCATTTTCGTATGTTCTCAACGGTACACGAGATTCAAATGGAAATTGGACGAACTCTTTCGATCTCGCGTCGGAGGAGATTTCGCATCATGTCCTCATCGTGTAATTCATTGCCAAATGAATTTTCACCACTGACGTGTGTTTCGTTGGAAATAGATGTACCTTCAACAGGACCATCGTTTTCAAGTTCTACCTGTTCGTCATGTGGGTAGTTCGAGCGTAGAACATACTCATTTCTCTGAATGTCAGCAAACTGTTCTGCTGTGAATTTTCCACTGCTGAGTATGTATCGTCGTTGACTGGCAAGCTTCTTTGAGACCAAGGTAGGTCTTATACCTGGTTCCGCTCTCTCCATACCTGAAAATTTCTATTCTGAGCCCCCATTTTTGGCTTTTGCATAGTAAAAGCACATCAACCTCCTTCAATTCATCCCGGGTCCATCTCTGACGATGGCTTCGAGCTACTGCCGGCTCTGGCTCCCTGGGACTAACATCCGTGGGATGGCCAGACGTCGACAAGTTGACACTAGCTCAGGTTCTGAGCAGGTATGGGACATTGGTAGAACAGGGCACGTTAAGATTCATTACATTTCTTGTTCTATCCATTTTGCTCATTGGTTTTAAGTGAAGATTTGCAGGACGCAAGTTCGAGTTCACAGATCACACTTAACCCTTGGGTTGTTTCCTGTCATTCGTTACTGCGACCCACAGTGGCCTCGGGACATCCCCCCAAAAGTTCATTATAATCTAGTTAGTCCTCAGAAGTTCATTATAACCGGAGTCGACTATAGTTGTAAAAAAAGATTTTGTGCATTGAGCCTCATATTATTTGCATTATATACCATTGCTTTTATGCCCGAATTGAAAAGTCCAGTTTTTTTTCAAACCTACGTTCCCAATATACGTAATCTTCGATTTTCGAATTTGTTGACCCAAAATATTATACAAACTCTAAATATTTACGCAAAAAAATTATTCGCATGTCAAAATGGAAATTTCAAATGTGCCGGTATTTAAAAACGAAATGTTTTTTTTAATAATCCATTTTTTTACATAATGTACACATTTTTCACAAAGCGTAATATACATTTCTAGGTTAAAATTTATTGATTATTAATTGATGTAACAATATTGCTAATCATCAAGCCTGTAAATGCTACCGTAATCTAAATTTGTTAATGTTTGTAAATTAAAAATTAATATTAATCTTTACATTTCCATCACAGCATTTTATACG
The DNA here is from genome assembly GCA_031308135.1 of Acheta domesticus. Taxonomy (NCBI): domain Eukaryota; kingdom Metazoa; phylum Arthropoda; class Insecta; order Orthoptera; family Gryllidae; genus Acheta; species Acheta domesticus. Next base: position 172,401,957 of record JAHLJT010008446.1, on the reverse strand, counting down.
TTCTCCTTAGAAATCAACTTCTCCTTAGTAAACACGTTAGATTATACGAAAATTAATAAAAAAGTATGAAAACTATATTATCGATAATATATGTCGACGCCTTGCCTAATCTTACCATGGGTTTAACGGTAACACGCATTCTTAATGAGAATTCGAATGTATGACAGACGTAAACAAAATTCACCTGGAAGGCTGGGCGGCTTAAAACAGCCATTTCAAGGTTGCGGGCAAGATGCTTTATTACTTTACTTCATGTGGATTTTCTTTAAATTTGTCTTATATAATCATTTGCAAAGGGTAGGAAAGATGAAAGGCAAATCTTTGCCAGTTTTGTTTTATTAATGATTCTGTTATTTGTTGTGTGTAGCGATAATGTGAAATAAATGAACAAGTCGCCTTGTAGGTTATCTCTTCCAGTATCATTGTTCCTAACACGAACGTGGGAAGTTAATGTCATTATTGAACTTAAGTACACGGGACTAAGAAGTCAAGATCCTTCGATTCAAAATACTATTTGATTTTACTCACAATTGTTAAGTTCAAATATTAGCGACGTATTTTATTTATAAATTATAAATTAAAATTAATATCACTAAATTTGCAGCAATAACTGACAACCGGCTTCTCCAAAAGATGATCTTGGGCCAGATTTGTAGTAATGCACAGTCACACCACAAACATTTTTACTCTGACATTTAGCTCTCGCGTCAGTTTCTCCGGACGTAGTGCCCGCGACCTATAAACCATTCGTAGTTACCTTTATTTATTTATGATTTGTCAAAAAAAAAACAGTAAAAACTGTATATGACTTGTGGGGAAAGAAATTATCTGCGCACATTTCTTGAGGGCCAGAATTTGCCTTGCCCTGACCTTGGTATCCCTGTTTTAACCCATACATGCCCAGAAACTTTTTTAGTTGCCAATATATTCATATTTACAGAACATGATACTATAATGGATTATAAACGTGTAGGATAATAAAATACAAGTCACCAACATTTCTATTGGTCAAATATTTTGTGTTGCGAAAACACACTACTGGGCCGATACGACCACTTTACACTTCTTATATGATAAAATGACTGCTGCTGCAAATAAACACGTTGCTTATAGAAGAATCTTGTGACATAGGAAATAAGCAATAAACATTATTAAGTAGTATAAAACTTAAGTCATCATTAACAAACAGTGCCTCTGACCAGAAGGTCCTAGGTTCGAGTCCTGACGGTGGCAATATTTTCGACACTAGCTAGATCGAATTCAGTCGATGCCTGGAGGAGAATTCTAGCGGCCCGACTGCTCTGATCAGTAGTTTCCGTGGTTTCTCCGATCAACACCATGGCGAATGCCGGATGCAGTACCCTAATAAACAGGTTATGGACAGCACGCTATCTTCACCCTTACTTACACTAACATGCACTATACACCGTCGAGAGTTTAGAGCTTGCTCGACTGGGGCTGTGCCCCTCTGGCGGGAGATCCCTGGTTGGGGAAAACCCTTCTAGGCTACGATAGGTCCGCGCCGGATTTCACCATCCAATGGGGGAAGATCACCACATCCCAAGGAAAAACATGCCTTACACTACGGGACTTAATGACCTTAACGATTCAACGAGCTCTGAATCACTAACAGTCAATCAGTCAATCTAATCAAAAATATTACTATGAATTTTATAACCAAAGTGAAATGGTTTGCCACTGATGTGTTTCAGACCATATCGTCTGTAGTAGGGTATTCTCCCAAATGGTATGCTAAAAAAAATGAATCACAAAGTGATATTTTTTATTTTTGAATAGCATATATTACAGTATCACAATAAATTCTAATTTATCATCTGAAAAAATAGACTGAAGAGCTCCAGTGGAGTTTGAGGGTACTTAATAAACATTGGTCTCAACATCATTGACTCATTTCCATTACTTTATTCATTTCATTTTTATTTGCAAAGATCATCTTTCTTTTATTTTCTACAACCATAATCATTGATTTGGTTATTTTTTCCTTCATTTTCATTTTTGTGAGAAGCCAATGCACCTATGACTTGAAAAGAATTTGATAATTCCATATATTACAATTCTTTATCATCAGTTCCCTTCCACAATTACCTGTTTATCTGTAAAATTGGTTGCATGTCCCAACAAGATCTTCATCAGTACTCTTATCTGTCTTCTATCCTAACATCAGGAGCAAAAATACAACAAAGTTATCAGAATTTTTATATGCCTTCAAATCATCTTCCAGAATAGCTCAAATTTTGTCAGTAGTAAGTTTCTTGAAAAAGGATGTTGCTACAGGTAACAGTATCATATATGCCCAATGTTGCGTTTTCGCAACATTCATAATGCAAGACCAATGATTTCTGTATTACTGTAGCTGTGAGCAAAAAACAATATTCACGTGTTAAAATAGAGAATAATACACATAAATCATTCAGCTAATAAACAATATGTCATTACATTCAGAAAATGTTACCTTTTTCCACTTGGATGGCATCTTTTTTCCATCTTCAAAGTCACAAAAATAAAATTAACCCTGAAGCAACAATTACACAAATAACGACCAACACACGTTACCAATTTGTTCTCCAAGCCTTTAAGTTCAAGCATCTAACATAGAGTGTAATGTTGCCCCACACAGAAATTGTTAAAAATTAAAAGTATGCTTTGTTGTGCCTTGTTGCGAAAACGCAACACTGGGCATATATGGGTGCCACCCAGCCTTCCAGGTGAATTTTGTTTATGTATGTTATGCATTCAATACCGCATTATGAATGCATGTAACCATTAAACTCATGGATAAGGTTAGGCAAACCTTCGACCTATATTGTCGATAATATAGTTTCATTTACTTTTGTATTAATTTTTATATACCTAATGTGTTTATTTGATTTCTAAGGAGAACGTATAAAATATTATACGCTTTGATCACCATCTGAAATTTTAGAACCTTAACTCTGACGGAAATGAATAGATTAACATTAATTTTTAATTTACAAACATTAACAAATTTGGATTACAGACTTGATAATTAGCAATATTGTTACAACAACTAATAATCAATAAATTTTCACCTAGAAATGTATATTCTTTCGCTTTGTGAAAAATATGTACACAATTTTTAAAAATTGATTAAAAAAAACAAAACAATTTCGTCTTTAAATACCCGTAACTTTTGAAATTTCCATTTTCCACATGTGAATTCTTTTTTTCGTAAATATTTAGAGTTTGTATAATATTTTAGGCCAACAAACTCGAAAATCGAAGATTACGTATTTTGGAAATTTAAGTTTAAACAAAATCTACACTTTTGAATTCAGGCGTAAAAACATTAGTATATAATGCAAATGGTATGAGGTTCTAGGGTGACCAGTGATCTGGGTTTTTGGAATTCAAGGTTTTTTTCCCGGTTTTCCAGATCAGCGAATATAAATTTACCAGGTTCTGTTTGACCCATTACAACACATTTGTGTCTGGTTAATACTTAACCATACTACGCTACTCCAGCGCTTTTCGTTCGCAATCGAGTTCTAGAGTGTAGAATTTTGTAGAAAAACGAACGAACGAACGAACGAAAAACAGACAGAGGCTCTAGTTGTTATCTCTACTAAATACAATGAATATGAAGACAATGGTCATTTAAGAAGTTTCTCCATTTGTTAATTGTAAGCATGAACTTAGTAACACGAGACAATAATAAACGAGGAAAAAAAATCTTAATCGATTTTCACGTGCATGTGTGAAATACGCGCACGTTTCGTTGAGCTCTGGAATACTTACCCTCACAGCTTTACTAACATTAGTTGAATTATAAGTGATAGCAACGAACATTGTTAACAAAATCTGATAACCAGAAGTATTCGTTCCCGTACAAGAGAACTATTTTGCATCGAAAAATGAGCTACGGATTTGATATTTGAGTCCTGTTGTCAAAATATCCAACCACCACTACTCTCGCGTCTAGCAAAATGAGGGCTCATGAAAACGCGTGCAGACGTTAATAAAGGCTTCAAACATTGTTTACAATTGAATCAGTCTGAAGAGAAAGGAAAAAAGTCGAAAATGCACTTTTTTCTTGTTGGAAAGTTGTTCTTTAAAACAAGGCAAATTGTACCGTGAAAAAAGTAATCACGTCATAACTGTGTTTAGACTATCATTAGTGAATTCACACGGAAAAAATGGACAGAATAATATAACATGTGAGTGATATTTAATGTTTCCTTCCTCCTGAAAAGTGGTAAGAAATGACTTGTTCCCTTTCTCTTCAGCCCGGTTCAATTATATATTTATTTTCACAATGTACTTAATTAAAATTTAGGTATAGATAAATAAGAAAAGTATATTAACGATGATAATAAAGAAAACTACATAATGGGCGCGCGACTAGGTCTACTCATGCTACAAATGGCCGCGTGGGTGACGAAATGTTAACAAGGGAGATAATGTCGATGCTTAACTTTTAGTTACTGGTTTAAAAAACCTGAGGTCCAGAACAAGCAATTTTTCAAAAAACTTCTGGACGATGCTCAGTTTGTAACCAGATGCAAAATGACGATGGCAGTGCCCTGAAGATTTTAGAAGAAATATTACGCGTCTGGAATACCTTTCAAAAGCAATAAGTCTCTAACACCCATGCAGCAGTACTTGATAGCTTTGAGCTTTAGTGCTACACGATATTTTCATCTTGTGGTCGACGTTTGCAATGGAATTTGGACAGCTGCAGGATTATATATATATATATATATATATATATATATATATATATATATATATATATATATATATTATATATATATATATATATATATGCTGCACCTACACACGCAGAAGTTGGGTGCTGCGCGAGTCAAAGACCATACAATCTTCAATCATACATGTGGCAGTTATACATATTTCGGTTTTTATTCGGTATTATCATGCTCTGCGTTTAATCAAACGTTTTACTAAATACGATGCCGTATGTTAATTTGTGCTAAATGTTGGTGATAATCTCAAAATAACGAAAAAATCCCGGTTTTCAAATCAAATTCCCGGTTTTTTCCCGGTTCTTCCAGTTTTTTTCAAATTCCCATTTATTTTCCGGTTTCAAGGATTCCACGTTTGCTGTCCACCCTGGGTTCAATGCAAAGAACTTTTCTTGGAACTATTTACTATTAGGGAAAACAGTTTTCTTGTATTAGAATGTATTTTCATGAAAGATTTCAATATTTTTAGAAGTTCTTGAAAATGCTCAGAAATTTTACGAATATTGGGTATAAATAAAAATAAGTCAAAGGTCAAACATATGCACTAAATATGATGCTTCTAGCTCTTTTTCACATCACATTGAACAAATCAACAAAATTGTACAGCAATCAGAAGGGGTCATGCTTTTTTCGGCCAATTTCACGTAGAAATACCCAATTGTTAAAACACTGTTGCAGAGTTCCCCTGCGAATCAGGTCGATGTCAGTGGAGAACAAGGAGAACGTTTCCATAGGACATCATTCATGAAAAAGAGATACCAGGACAGGCGGAATACAAACATGGTGGCTGATTACTGTTTTAAACTAATAGAGCCAACACTAGTGAAGTGAGACAATCAAGAATGAGAAGTTTCACATCAGGCCTGAAGAACATAAAGTGAATTAAATGAAAAAAAAGGAAATAACATCATCTATACCTATGTATTCTATTATCTATGTAAACTGTTTTCGTAATAATTAGCATTTTTAAGTAAATCAATACCACTGTCCATTAAAAAGTAATTTTTCCATTACAGAGAAACTATGCGACTTTTGTTAAAATTTCAAAATCAAATTGTGCAAAATCCCTATGTGCTACAGACTAAAATCAGATTTGAAATCAGAATGGAAAATACTTTTAAAATCACCTTTCTGTCATAAAACATCGTTCATCACTTTTTTCCACTCATCCTCTTTACCCTCCAGTAAATGGTACGATAAAAAATGGCAATCTAATAATCTTTTAGTTCTGGACGTCAGCGTTCTGGATTTGGGGTTGAGAACAATGAAATTTGAACTTTTGAAAATAGTGGCTATCCTAATCCACATAAACAATGAAATCAACTATTGGAGAAAAAGCCCATGGAGAGTGGAAGAAGTGATCAAATTTCTAGCACCATGAAGTCTTTGATTCCAAGGACAATGAAATCATTGGATAATAACAGAATGGAAATTATTTAGAATTTTTAGAATTATTAATTAAATCTGGCAATTTTCTTGGTGAACTTTTAATAAATTATGGGAATAAAGGTAAAGGAGATTTTTCATACTTATCATACTACGATGTGTAATGAATATATAGATATCATGGAACATCAAGTTTTAAACAAAATTATTTCAATACTTAAAATAGCAGGATATTGTTCAGAATATGTTTATTTAATTGCAGATGTTTCTCACATAGAACAATTGACATTTACTGTTCAGTAAACGAACAATAGGATCCCTACTGAATGAATTTTAATTTTATACATATTGTGGACCAAGCATTATACTGCATTATGCATATATTTAATATGTATAATGTAATGTACATTATACAATTAATATTTATCAATTCTAAATTATGAATGTAATTATTCAATGT
>JAHLJT010008446.1:172394232-172395269 GCA_031308135.1 Acheta domesticus | reverse complement strand
ATTAAAGCTTTTAAAGATATATGTAAATAAATAAAAAATTAAATAATGAAAATGAAATATTTGTTAAGAAGCGATTTGAAAGGACCTTCAAAGAACAAGCAGCCCAAGGCCCCAAAAAGGGAAATAATGTACCTGTTCAGGATAATTTATCATTCAGAATCTTAAAGAGTAACTTGTAAGTAAAGAGAACTTGTAAGTAAATAAGTAACCCTTCATATTTTAGAAAGATAATATAGCAGGAGGTAATACATAAAAAATAGAGAAAAATTAAAATCAAGAAAATATTAATATTATATTTTAAGTATAATTAAGTATCCTTAGTTTTCCCTATACAAAGACTCACTTATTTTGAACATTTCTTTTTCATATCTGCATACAAACATTAAAATGTGGCTTATTTTGTTGCAGCTAGAGATGTTTTAAATGGGATTTGGAGTAGTTTCAATGAAATTGATGAACTTCAAGGGGAGTGTGTCTATAATCATGAGCAAGTATTCCAAATTCAATGATTATGGGAATTAAATTGCATGGTTTCTTAGTCTAATAAATTGAAGGGATCAGGCATAAAAGATGATAACCTTCAACATTGTAGTTTTTGTGATAATACAAATTTTCTTGCAATTGCCATTTGTCTTGCATGTGGTGTGATACACTAGTAATTTAATTTATGGTTCAAAGATTGGTTGCCTGTTGTTGTTACTTTATACATTTAACTGAAAATGTTAATTTGCTAATATCTCAAAAATGTTTTCTCTGTGGGTTATCATTTTGTACACCAGAACCTTTCAATTATGACCAATATATCTTACATACCTATAAAGATAGATTCTTCGGTCAAATACCCTAAGATTTGGGTCAACATCACTCCACATAGTCATGATCTTATTATCAATAAGTGTGGCAAACATCTGGCTTTCAATAAAACGTGAAAGAAAAGGAAGATGTTTATCTGGTTGATCAGATAAAAATGTAGCTTTGTCAAAGTTTTGCATTGTATCTCTGTTGCTAAGCCACTGCTCTCTATTCTGTTTTTAAAA
>JAHLJT010008446.1:172381732-172389232 GCA_031308135.1 Acheta domesticus | reverse complement strand
TCTCAAATTTCATGTTAAGTACCATCAGAAGTTCAGTGTCTCTGTCATTCTGTGTGTCTTGCATAGTCTTGTTCGCAATGCTTCTTGCTACACTTACAATGCCTCATGTTTCCCATTCTTCGGTCAGATTTCATGACCTGCCTCATTAGTGGGTCATCTTGATGGCTGACTACATACTTTCCCATCCAAGTTATTGCATTGTGCCAGGAGGCTTCAATTTGTCTCAGGCCTCTTCCTCCTTCCTTACGTGAAACACAGTCTATGTACATCAGCCCAGGGGTGGGCAACATCATAGCATTGTAAGCAGTTTCTGGTTTTCGATCCATGATGCGAATTTCCTGTTCAGGTCCAGTCTACTAGTCCGAAACTGTATTCGGCTACAGGTACCGGGCCAAACTACCTATTGCTGATATTTTATTCCTTGAGTTCAGAGCGGACTGCAGGACAAGTCTCACTCTTCTATAATATTCCTTGCGAATCATCTCTTTCATTGTGTCGTTCGAGATGGTCTACATTCTTCAATGCCCAGACATTTGTAAGTTTTACCTGCTCAAGATCTTGAATCACAGTGTGTCTATCAACTTCAATGTTCTCTGACGTTGTCATTTTGCCTCTTTTTAAATTGACTTTTGCACACTTGTCAAGACCAAACTTCATGCAGATGTCATTTCTAAAATCATTCATGACAGACAGCATTTGGGAGGGAATCGCTTCATTCTTAGCAAACACTTTAAGGTCATCCATGTAAAATAAATGTGATACAGGTATTTCATCACCATGGAGCTTGTAACCAAAGTCAGAGTGCGACAGCTGTCTCGATAGAGGGATCAAACTAATGCAAAACAGCAGAGGGGATAGTGAATCTCCTTCAAAAATTCCCTGTTAATCTGAATACTTCTTTGTTTCTACTACTCTCTTTCCGCTGTGGAATTAGTAACCTGGTGCTTCCACGACTTCATACTAGCCTTGCAAAACTCAACAAGTCTAGGATGAAATCGATAGATCTCCAGGGTCTTCAAAATCCAATCGTGTGGTACACTGTCAAAGGTCTTCTGGTAGTCATCCAAGCCATGCTTAAATTACGTTTTCGTTATTTTACATCATTCAAAATTATTTTATTCAGAAGCAAGATTTCCTTACAGCCATAGGAACCCTTTACGACATCCTTTTCTGTTCAGACTGGCAACAGATCGTTCTTCTCTAGGTGCCTATATATTTTGTCAGCTACGGCTGCAGTCATAAGTTTGCACATTACTGGCAGGCACGTAATTGGCCTGTAGTTCTTCGCCAAGGAGCTGTCTCCTGCTTTGTGTAGCCAATATGTGATGCCGCGAGTGAGCCATTCGGGGAGTTCCTTTGGGATTTCTAAAGATTTTATTAACAGCCTTATGCTAGATGAAAATGTAATGCTGTTAATTTCTTAATCCAATAAATCTGGATCTTATCAACCCCAGGGGATTTCCAGTTTCCCATGTTCTTAATTGTTTAGCATACGTCCTCTTCGAGAATCCATGAACACGTTCCACTGTTTCCACGAGTCCATTGGCAGCATCAACTTCAGATTGAAGCCACGATGCGTCCTATGTTGTAGGATCTGGTTTCTTCCCAGATTCCTGCCCAAAATGTTTCGACGTCATCTATGGAAGGAGGGGCAGCATTTCCATTCGGTTTTTCCAGTAAGACTGCGATAGAATCTCTTCGCGTCTGTTTCAAACAACCGGTTGTGTACACGGAAATCGTCTCTACGTTTGTACCGTCTTATTGTACCGTTTGTACCGTCGACTCTTTGCCGACGACTGTATATTATATAGGGAAATTACAGAACAGCACGATATGATTCAACTACAGGAAGATTTAAAATAAGATTAATGATTGGGCAAGAGCTAATAAAAATGACTGTAAATGGAAATAAAAGTAAAGCGATCACATTTTGTAGGGCCAGAGACTTTCATACATTGCCTTATCAGCTAGGTAATGACGTAGGAAATTAATCAATAGGGTGAAAAGTGCAGTGAAGTGAAATGAAGTGAAGTGAAAGGTGCGATTATGGGTAGTAAACTAAAAAGTATTGAGCTATTAGTATTTAGGTAAAGTGTTATGAGGTGCAGTGACGTGAAGTGAAGTGCAGTGAAGTGATTTCATTTCGTAGTTTATTTCGCTAATCTTAAGCGTCTTTTATAGGCTATTCTGACAAAGTTCGTATTTATTGATTGATGTTAACGAGTGTTTTACTTGTTAGAAATGTAAAAATTATTATAAGTATTGTATATTATTATGTTGTAGGTAAAAGTGATTATCCATATTTGTCTGAATATGATTGTGAGTGAATACTTGTAGGATGGTGGTGTATGAGAGTGTTCCTTTGTCTTTGTATGATATGTATGTAAGCGTGTATGTTTTGTATGTATGAATGTTGGTGTGATATGTAAGTTTATTTACTTAATGTTAGAATATATGTAGTTTCATTTGTTGTATATGTAGAGGCATGTAAATGCAGTTGCATGTTCGTTTTTTATATTGATTTTTTATATATTGTTTTTATAGTTAATTGTGTTTTGTACTTTTAATGTACTTTTGTTTTTCTGTATTCTGCCACCGGGCAACATCAGCCCAATTGTAGAATAAACCCTATCTATCTATCTATCTATTTTTTTATTCGTTGAGCCCATGCTTGTATTTTCTCTTTTAGCTTTTCAGCTACCATTAGCCTTGTTGTATCATTGTCAATTAGGTATTTTTGTTCAACATGGAGTATTTTTTGTTGAACTTTATACGTATGGTTTGACTTAGAAGATGCCTCGGCTAGGAGTGATTATTTCACGCCGTGTGTCGGCTATCCGTTTCATAATTCTTTTCATCCATGGAAGTACGGAGCCTTTTACTCTGTACTGGCTGTCGGCCATCGGTGTTCTGGCTGGCCCCAAGATTATCTGAGATACTAGATATCCAGTTGCATACACGATGTGATTGATTTCAGTAATATCTAGATCTCTACTTGTGGTCTGTACAACCTCATTTAAGGCAGAATTAGCTGTTTCTATCACTCTCTTAGCTTTGGCATTTTCGTAAATTCTCCTCAACGGTGCACGAGATTCGAATGGAAGTAGACGAATTCGTTCTATCTCGCGTCGGAGGAGGTCCCGCATCATGTCCTCATCGTGTGACTCATGGCCAGATGTATTTTCACCACTGACGGATGTTTCATTTGGAAGAGATGAACCTTCAAGGGGACCATCTTTTCAGGGATATTAGATGGTTCTAAATGTTCATGTGGATAGTTTGATCGAAGAACATACTCCGCGTTTCTCTGGATGTCTGCAAGCTGTTCTGCTGTGAATTTTCACTGCTGATATGTATGTTCATCGTTGACTGGCAAGCTTCTTTGGGTCTAGGGTAAGGTCTCATATCTGGGTCCGCTCTCTCCCATATTTAAAGACTTCTATTTCTGAGCCCCGCCTTTTTTTTTCGCATCATTGAATGTAGAAGCACCACAATCACCTCTTTAATTCTTCCGTGTCCATCTCTGACGATGGCTCGAGCTACTGCGGCTCTGGGTCCGCTGGGACTACATCCGTGGGATGGGCCAGTTTTGTCGACAGTACATTAGCTGTTTCTGAGCAGGTATGGACATTGGCAGAACAAGGCACGTAAGGTTCTTCATTTCTTGTTCTATCCATTTTGCTCATTGGTTTTCAAGTGAAGATTCGCAGGTATCAAATTCGAGTTCACAGATCACACTTAACCTTTGGGTTGTTTCCTGCCATCCGTTCCTGCGACCCATAGTGGCCTCGGGGCATCCCCCCGCAGGGCCCAGCAAGGGGTCCCCGTCGCCTTCGGCATTACTAAACCCTACGGTATTTTCACTGACTGCTGAAGGCAGCCTACTTCGCTGTCTAATGCAAGGTCGGCCTCCCCTCTAATCAGTGGCCTGGTGTGCCACCCAGTTTTTCTCTCCTGTACCCTCTATGGCGATACAAGGAAGTCCAAGGTTCATTGATCCTTCCCTCTCTACTTACTTCCCACTCTCTTCAAATGGAGTACTTCTTCGTCAGACCCCTCACCTTCACCTATTCAGCAAGGGGCCCTAGCGGTAGCTAGGCTATCACTGACATAGCTCTCGGCTCATGGGGTACTCCAATCTCCACCACCACCTGCAAGGTCGTGTACTCCCTAGGTGGAGTTATTATTATTATTATTATTATTATTATTATTATTATTATTATGCGATAGTAATAATTTATGGGAGAATTTATTAATAATACATTATCACTTATCTGATGGCTATCACCATGCATTTCTAATAAAGCTACAACCAAATATTAAGGAAACAAGTAGATTCATAAACACATGTTCCACCAAATAGAACTTGGCAAGAAAAGGGTTCAGAGAAGCTTGCGTAAGCAAAAGCGCAACAAATCAAAACTAATGGTGCTACAGAATGGCACAGACTTTCTCGTACTAGTTACATTTCTAATTTCTTTGGTCTCACACGCCACACTCACCCGGTGCTGGATACTCGGATTGACTTGAGATTTTCCAGCTTGTTCAGCACCTTTCAATACCCCCGACATACAAATTTTTTACGTGCTATGAGCATTGCAAGTAGTGTTTTGTCGATAATTAGTAATGGGACCTTTCTTGACCTTAACCGACCGTGGAAGGCGGAAATCGCTGCTCGCCGCTGTTCTGCGGACGTTACTCATGACACCGCGCCTGCACTATCGGCCTATCAGCCAAGGTCTTAGTTACTTGAAGGGCAGGCGGGTGACAAAAACCGTGTTTTCTTTGCAGATTCAGAGGAACGAACGCGCTTGGAATCTGACACCGGCTGATAGACGCCGCGTAACGTTCCTAGGCTGCCGAAACAACGGCTGGCCCGCTGCGGGAATCGCGAAGGTCACGAAAGGTCCTGATACAAAATGCCTATAAAACACCATTTATAATATTCCATAGCACTTCAAATTTGCGTATGTAGGTTTGCATGGTGTTCTATCAGGTGGTGAATTTCATGTCAATCCGATTATCCAGCACGGTGAGTGTTGCGTGTCAGCTAGCTATTCGGACTTTCCATACACTTTTGCCGCTGCCATCTGGCCGGCTGGCGATGGCCACCCAACTACTTTTTTTTAATTTTCTCATTGTTTCGGTTTCTTGATAGGATAACCGAAATATTACTTTAAGAATATTAAAAAAGAGTAAAACCTTGTTCTAACTGACAATTTTCATTGAAAATTAGGAGTCTTTTTAAAAAAGAGCATTTAAGCGTTACTGAAAATGCGAAATTTGAGCTCTTTTTCACAGAAAATGTTGGAGTTTCTCAAAAACCTTTATTTAAAGCCATTTGAAGCACTTCCACTCACAAATGCAATATAGTGTTTACAAATCGCTGGAAATGTGGATATTAACTGCGTGAGAGATATTTACAAATACTTTGTGTATTGTTTGAAAAAACAACAAGAATACCCTCAAATGAGCTTTGTATCATTTTACACAGGTAATTTAGCAGTATCCGGTGGAACATTTGAACAAAAATTTGGAGCCATTTTTGAGAAAATGGCGTTTGAGCGTTTCTAAAAATGCGGAAATTTGGGCTCATTTTAACAGAAAACTGTTGAGCTTTCGAGAAACTTTATACGACATTTTAAAGCACATGTACTAATAAATACATTAATGTGAAGCAAATGACCGTTAATGTCAAATATTAACGACGTGAGAGACAAGTCAACAAAATTTGTAATTTTCTGAAAAACCAAACAAACAAACAAAATAAAGCATTTGAAGCCGTGTTTTGAGAAAATCTTTTTTTTTTGTTATATTTTTTAAAATTTCAAATACATTGTATGTAATATTGCACGCAAAACTACAAAATGTTCAAAAAATGTAAATAACCTCAATGAAAGAACTAACTATGGACATAAATTTTCATTTGAAGGAAAACCTCTATCTTCAATTTTGTAGTTGTAGGAAGACGCCAACAAAAAAATCAATAATTTTGAATCTTAGAAAATTCGGAGTTAAACCTGAAAATCGGACATCATGCCACATTTTAGTGTATCTTACTCTAATTTTTGCAAGAATTTAAAGAAAAAATTTGGAGCAGTTTTTTGAGAACATTTTTGAAAATGTCTGGGTGCTTCACGTAAAGTACCCCCCAATTTTGAAGAAAGTTTTTGAAAATCGCAACGCCTCGAGTCGAGCCACATCGACTGAGGAATATCAATTTTGTAAAAAATCCTACGCATGGTTTAGGTGCTATGATGTTCACAAACCGACGTTTTGAAAAAGGAAAAAAAAACCCTTTTTGGGTATCAGGGGACCCCAAAACATATTTCCGTTGAAATCTCAAAATCGATTTATTCTCAGCGTTACATAACTTTCTTATATATCATGTATACTACTACGTATATTTACGTACGTATACGAGACAATAACTAGTGGTGCAACAGAATGGCACAGACTTTCAGTATCAGTATTCTAATTTCTCTGGGCTCGGCTAGCTATTCGACTTGTCACATTCTCTTGCCAGCTGCCATCTATCGCCGCCCAAAGTATATTTCGTTGAATTTTCTTAATTTTTTGGGTTTCCCTAATAGTAGATCAGAAATACTACTTTAAGAATATTCAAGAACAGTAAAAATCTCGTTTCTAAATGTCATGGTTCTTTGAAAAATTTGCAGCCGTATTTAAGAAAACGTATAAGCACTTCTCTAAATGTGAATTTGAAGCTCTTCACAGAAAATTTTTGAGTTTCCGAAATCATCAACTTCTTTTGAGAACATCAACTCTCAAATACAATATTGTTTACAAATTGCTGGAAATTTGCATATTAATAGTGTGGAGATCTTTAAAAAAATTACATTTGTGTAATTTTTGAAAAAACGAACAATTTCCCAAATTGAGATTTACGTCATATTAAGAATGCAATTAGCACTATCCGTTCCAAAAGTTTGAAGAAAAATTTGCAGCCATTTTTGGAGAAAATGGCGTTTGAGGGTTTCTGAAAATGCGAAATTTTGAGCTAATTTTCACAGGAAACTGTTGAGTTTTCGACAAAATAACTTGACATTATTTAGAGCCACATGTACTCATAAAGATAAAAATGTGAACAAATCGCCGCTAATGTAAATATTATGACGCTAATGTAATATAAAGACAAGTCCAAAAATTAAATTTTGTAATTTTTGGAAAAACAAAAGAATAAGCAACGTATGGCGTTTTGTCATCTCATAGAGTAAATTAAGACACTATCTTTATCAATAGTGTAAAGAAAAAGTTTGAAGCGGTTTTTTGAGAAATCTTGTTTTTGTATTTTTTTTAAAATTGTACATATTGCATGCAATAGTTGCGCGAAAACTACTGAAATTTTCAAAAAAATGTACCTGAACCATAATGAAAGAACTCGCTATGGAGAACAATTGTTTTATGATAAAATCTCTATCTTTAATTTTGTAGTTGAAGAGTCCGAAAAATTGCAATTTTGCAATTTTCGAAAAACTAGAG
>JAHLJT010008446.1:172264815-172381632 GCA_031308135.1 Acheta domesticus | reverse complement strand
TAACAAAATGGCTTTGAAAAAACATTGATAAATTTGCAGCTACTAAAATTTATTATTATTATTATTATTATTATTCCACTACATCACGACTAAAGATCTTATGAGTCGGCTGTATAAGATCTACTCCAGGTTGGAACCAGCTACCTAAGGAGTAATCGAAGACTGTCGGTTCCTCTACAATACTTTGCACAAAATGTTGGTTTGTTCCAAATAAAGCCTATTTCTTGTCCTTCCCAGTCCTTTGAATTACCTGGGAGTTTAGACAAGTTCTTACCCAAATTTGTGCGATAACGAATTCCCACAGCTCAGATAACTATCGGTAACGACCTGTGCTTTTACGCCCCACATTCGGCTGATCTCTATTTCCAAACTCTTGTATTTATGACGTTTTCTCTGCCTCCTTGGTAACGGACGTTTTGATCGCAAGGTACAGCAACATCGACAAGTAAACACGATTTGTTCTCCAAATCCCGGATGACTATATCCGGTTTGTTTGCTGCTATCATGCGATCAGTTAAATTTGTTGGTCGTAACAATATCGTACACAATCCAACAGACGTCACCGTTTCGGTGAGTGTTCTTACCACTTGGGGCATGTGTTTCGGAACTTCGAGGGCGGTACAGATCTGCCAGTGGAGGTAGCTACACACCCTGTCGTGTCTTTTCAAGTATTCTGCCTTTCTAGGATTGGACAAGCTGAGACAATATGATAGATTGGTTTCTACGTGTTTCCCGAAAATGCGGCATTTACCATCTTGGGAAATTTTGAGAACCGCTTTATCATAATGTCGAATTCTCAAGGCCTGATCTTTGGCCGCTATTACAAGTGCTTCCGATTCTGGCTTTCATTCTTCCCTTTTAAGCCACATAAATGATTGATCTTTGTTGATCTGCACCTTGTCCATTCGTTTTTAAATTTGTCCGTGGAGTGGTTTGTCTCTCCACGATTTCTTTAACATTTTTTGTGTCTCAAATTTCATGTTAGTACCATCAGAAGTTCAGTGTCTCTGTCATTCTGTGTGTCTTGCATAGTCTTGTTCGCATGCTTCTTGCTACACTTACAATGCCTCTGTTTCCCATTCTTCGGTCAGATTTCATGACCTGCCTCATTAGTGGGTCATCTTGATGGCTGACTACATACTTTCCCCTCCAAGTTTATTGCATTGTGGCCAGGAGGCTTCAATTTGTCTCAGGCCTCTTCCTCCTTCCTTACGTGAAACACAGTCTATTGTACATCAGCCCCAGGGTGGCTAACATCATGCATTGTAAGCAGTTTTCTGGTTTTTCGATCCATGATGCGAATTTCCTGTTCAGTCCAGTCTACTAGTCCGAAACTGTATTCGGCTACAGGTACCGCCAAACTACCTATTGCTGATATTTTATTCCTTGAGTTCAGAGCGGACTGCAGGACAAGTCCTCACTCTTCTATAATATTCCTTGCGAATCATCTCTTTCATTGTGTCGTTCGAGATGGTCTCACATTCTTCAATGCCCAGACATTTGTAAGTTTTACCTGGCTCAAGATCTTGAATCACAGTGTGTCTATCAACTTCAATGTTCTCTGACGTTGTCATTTTGCCTCTTTTTAAATTGACTTTTGCACACTTGTCAGACCAAACTTCATGCAGATGTCATTTCTAAAAATCATTCATGACAGACAGCATTTGGGAGGGAATCGCTTCATTCTTAGCAAACACTTTATGTCATCCATGTAAAATAAATGTGATACAGGTATTTCATCACCATGGAGCTTGTAACCAAAGTCAGAGTGCGACAGCTGTCTCGATAGAGGGATCAAACTAATGCAAAACAGCAGAGGGGATAGTGAATCTCCTTCAAAAATTCCCCTGTTAATCTGAATACTTCTTGTTTCTACTACTCTCTTTCCGCTGTGGATTAGTAACCGTGCTCCACGACTTCATACTAGCCTTGCAAAACTCAACAGTCTAGGATGAAATCGATAGATCTCCAGGGTCTTCAAAATCCAATCGTGTGGTACACTGTCAAAGGTCCTTCTGGTAGTCAATCCAAGCCATGCTTAAATTAACGTTTTCGTTATTTTACATCATTCAAAATTATTTTATTCAGAAGCAAGATTTCCTTACAGCCATAAGAACCTTTACGACATCCTTTCTCTGTTCAACTGGCAACAGATCGTTCTTCTCTAGGTGCCTATTTAGATTTGTCATCTACGGCTGCAGTCATAATTTGGGGCACATTACTGGGCAGCACGTAATTGGCCTGTAGTTCCTTCGCCAAGGAGCTGTCTCCTGCTTTGTGTAGCCAATATGTGATGCCGCGAGTGAGCATTCGGGGAGTTCCTTTGGGATTTCTAAGATTTTAATAACAGCCTTTGCTAGAGTGAAAATGTAATGCTGTTAATTTCTTAATCCAATAAATCTGATCTTATCAACCCCAGGGGATTTCCAGTTTCCCATGTTCTTAATTGTTTAGAGCATACGTCCTCTTTCGGAGAATCCATGAACACGTTCCACTGTTTTCCACGAGTCCATTGGCAGCATCAACTTCAGATTGAAGCCACGATGCGTCTTGTTGTAGGATCTGGTTTCTTCCCAGATTCCTGCCCAAAATGTTTTCGAAACGTCCTTATGGAAGGAGGGGCAAGCATTCGCATTCCGGTTTTTTTTTAGTAAGACTGCGATAGAATCTCTTCGCGTCTGTTTCAAACAACCGGTTTGTGTACACGGAAATCGTCTCTACGTTTGTACCGTCTTATTGTACCGTTTGTACGTCGACTCTTTGCCGACGACTGTATATTATATAGGAAATTACGAACGCACGATATGATTCAACTACAGGAAGATTTAATAATATTAATGATTGGGCAAGATCTAATAAAATACTGTAAATGGAAATAAAGTAAAGAGCGATCAAATTTTGTAGGGCCAGAGACTTTCATACATTGCCTTATCAGCTAGGTAATGACGTAGGAATTAATCAATAGGGTGAAATGCAGGTGAAAAGTAGAGGAAACGGAGGAGAAGTAAGTAAATGAAGTGAAGTGAAGAGGTGCGATTATGGGTAGTAAACTAAAAAGTATTGAGCTATTAGTATTTAGGTAAAGTGTTATGAGGTTCAGTGACGTGAAGTGAAGTGCAGTGAAGTGATTTCATTTCGTAGTTTATTTCGCTAATCTTAAGCGTCTTTATAGGCTATTCTGACAAAAGTTCGTATTTATTGATTGATGTTAACGAGTGTTTTAACTTGTTAGAAATGTAAACATATTATAAGTATTTATATTATTATGTTGTAGGTAAAAGTGATTATCCATATTTGTCTGAATATGATTTGTGGTGATGAATACTTTGTAGGATGGTGTGTATGAGAGTGTTTTTCCTTTGTCTTTGTATGATATGTATGTAGCGTGTATGTTTGTATGTATGAATGTTTGTGTGATATGTAAGTTTATTTACTTAAATGTTGAATATGTAGTTTTCATTTGTTGTATATGTAGAGGCATGTAAATGCAGTGTGCATGTTCGTTTTTTATATTGATTTTTTATATATTGTTTTTTATAGTTAATTGTGATTTTGTACTTTTAATGTAACTTTTGTTTTTCTGTATTCTGGGCAACACGGGCAACATCGCCCAATTGTAGATACCCTATCTATCTATCTATCTATTTTTTTATTCGTTGAGCCCATGCTTGGATTTTCTCTTTTAGCTTTTCAGCTACCATTAGCCTTGTTGTATCATTGTCAATTAGGTATTTTTGTTTCAACATGGAGTATTTTTTGTTGACTTTATACGTATGGTTTGACTTAGAAGATGCCTCGGCTAGGAGTGATATTTCCACGCCGTGTGTCGGCTACCGTTTTCATAATTCTTTTCATCCATGGAAGTACGGAGCCTTTTACTCTGTCTGGCTGTCGGCCATCGGTGTTCTTGGCTGCCCCAAGATTATCTGAGATACTAGATATCCAGTTGCATACACGATGTGATTGATTTCAGTAATATCTAGAATCTCTACTTGTGGTCTGTACAACCTCTTTAAGGCAGAATTAGCTGTTTCTATCACTCTCTTAGCTTTGGCATTTTCGTAAATTCTCCTCAACGGTGCACGAGGATTCGAATGAAGTAGACGAATTCGTTCTATCTCGCGTCGAGGAGGTCCCGCATCATGTCCCTCATCGTGTGACTCATGGCCAGATGTATTTTCACCACTGACGGATGTTTCATTTGGAAGAGATGAACCTTCAGGGACCATCTTTTCAGGGATATTAGATGGTTCTAAATGTTCATGTGGATAGTTTGATCGAAGAACATACTCCGCGTTTCTCTGGATGTCTGCAAGCTGTTCTGCTGTGAATTTTCCACTGCTGAGTATGTAGCTATCGTTTGACTGGCAAGCTTCTTTGGGTCTAGGGTAGGTCTCATATCTGGGTTCCGCTCTCTCCATACTTAAGACTTCTATTTCTGAGCCCCCTTTTTTCCGCTTTTGCATAGTAAGCCCCACATCACCTCTTATCAATTCTTCCCCTGTCCCTCTCTGACGATGGCTTCGAGCTACTGCCGGCTCTGGGTCCCTGGGACTAACATCCGTGGGATGGCCAGATGTCGACAAGGTGACATTAGCTCGGTTTCTGAGCAGGTAGGGACATTTGCAGAACAAGGCACGTTAAGGTTCATTACATTTCTTGTTCTATCTATCCATTTGCTCATTGGTTTTCAAGTGAAGATTCGCAGTAGCAAATTCGAGTTCACAGATCACACTTAACCTTTGGGTTGTTTCCTGCCATCCGTTACTGCGACCCATAGTGGCCTCGGGGCATCCCCCGCAGGGCCCAGCAAGGGGTCCCTCCGATCGCCAGTCGGCATTACTAAACCTACGGGATTTTCACTGACTGCTGAAG
Organism: Acheta domesticus; assembly: GCA_031308135.1. Classification (NCBI taxonomy): domain Eukaryota; kingdom Metazoa; phylum Arthropoda; class Insecta; order Orthoptera; family Gryllidae; genus Acheta; species Acheta domesticus. Next base: position 172,376,757 of record JAHLJT010008446.1, on the reverse strand, counting down.
GCAGCCTACTTCGCTGGCTATGCAAGGTTCGGGCCTCCACTCTAATCAGTGGCCTGGTGTGCCACCCCAGTTTCTCTCCTGTACCCTCTATGGGCCGATAACAGGAAGTCCAAAGGTTGACCCTTCCCTCTCTACTTACTTCCCACTCTCTTCAAAATGGAGTACTTCTTCGTCAGACCCCTCACCTTCAACCTATTCAGCAAGGGAGGCCCTATCGGTAGCTAGGCTATCACTGACATAGCTCTCAGGCTCATGGGGGTACTCAAGCTCCACCACCAACTGCAAGGTCGTGTACTCCCTAGGTGGAGTTATTATTATTATTATTATTATTATTATTATTATTATTATTATGCGATAGTATAATTTATGGGAGAATTTTTTAATAATACATTATCACTTATCTGATGGCTATCACCGCATTTCTAATAAAGCTACAACCAAATATTACAGGAAACAAGTAGATTCATAAACACATGTTCCAACAAATAGAACTTGGCCAGAGAAAAGGGTTCAGAGAAGCGTTGCGTAAGCAAAAGCGCAACAAATCAAAACTAATGGTGCTACAGAATGGCACAGACTTTCTCGTACTAGTTACATTTCTAATTTCTTTGGTCTCACACGCCACACTCACCGTGCTGGATACTCGGATTGACTTGAGATTTTACCAGCTTGTTCAGCACCTTTCAATACCCCGACATACAAATTTTTACGTGCTATGAAGCATTGCAAGTAGTGTTTTGGCGATAATTAGTAATGGGACCTTTCTTGACCTTAACCGACCGTGGAAGGGCGGAAATCGCTGCTCGCCGCTGGTTCTGCGGACGTTACTCATACACCGCGCCTGCACTATCGGCCTATCAGCAAGGTCTTAGTTACTTGAAGGGCAGGCGGGGTGACAAAAACCGGTGTTTACTTTGCAGATTCAGATGGAACGAACGCGCTTGGAAATCTGACACCGGCTGATAGACGCCGCGTAACGTTCCTAGCGCTGCCGAAACAACGGCTGGCCCGCTGCGGGAAGCGCGAAGGTCACGAAAGGTCCTGATACAAAATGCCTATAAAACACCATTTATAATATTCCATAGCACTTCAAAATTTGCGTATGTAGGTTTTGCATGGTGTTCTATCAGGTGGTGAAATTTCATGTCAATCCGAGTATCCAGCACGGTGAGTGTTGCGTGTCAGCTAGCTATTCGGACTTTCCATACACTTTTGCCGGCTGCCATCTGGCCGGCTGGCGATGGCCACCCAAACTACTTTTTTTTAATTTTCTCAATTGTTTCGGTTTCTTGATAGGATAACCGAAATATTACTTTAAGAATATTAAAAAAAGAGTAAAACCTTGTTCTAAATGACAATTTTCATTGAAAATTAGGAGTCTTTTTTAAAAAAAGAGCATTTAAGCGTTACTGAAAATGCGAAATTTGAGCTCTTTTTCACAGAAAATGTTGGAGTTCTCAAAAACCTTTATTTAAAGCCATTTGAAGCACTTCCACTCACAAATGCAATAGTGTTTACAAATCGCTGGAAATGTGGATATTAACTGCGTGAGAGATATTTAAAAAATACATTTGTGTATTGTTTGAAAAAACAAAAGAATACCCTCAAATGAGCTTTGTCATTTTACACAGTGTAATTTAGCAGTATCCGGTGGAAACATTTGAACAAAAAATGTGGAGCCATTTTTGAGAAAATGGCGTTTGAGCGTTTCTAAAAATGCGGAATTTTGGGCTCATTTTAACAGAAAACTGTTGAGCTTTCGAGAAACTTTATACGACATTTAAAGCACATGTACTAATAAATACATTAATGTGAACAAATGACCGTTAATGTAAATATTAACGACGTGAGAGACAAGTAAACAAAATTTGTAATTTTCTGAAAAAAACAAACAAACAAACAAAATAAAGCATTTGAAGCCGTGTTTGAGAAAATCTTTTTTTTTTTGTAATTTTTTAAAATTTCAAATACATTGTATGTAATATTGCACGAAAACTAACAAAATGTTCAAAAAATGTAAATAACCTCAATGAAAGAACTAACTATGGACAATAAATTTCATTTGAAGGAAAAACCTCTATCTTCAATTTTGTAGTTGTAGGAAGACGCCAACAAAAAAAATCAATATTTTGAAATCTTCGAAAATTCGGAGTTAAACCTGAAAATCGGACATATGCCACATTTATAAGTGTATCTTACTCTAATTTTGCAAGAAATTTAAAGAAAAAATTTGGAGCAGTTTTTGAGAACATTTTGAAAATGTCTGGGTGGCTTCACGTAAAGTACCCCCCAATTTTGAAGAAAGTTTTTGAAAATCGCAACGCCTCGAGTCGAGCCACATCGACTGAGGAATATCAATTTTGTAAAAAATCCTACGCATGGTTTAGGTGCTAATGATGTTCACAAACCGACGTTTTGAAGAAAGGAAAAAAAACCCTTTTGGGTATCAGGGGACCCCAAAACATATTTCCGTTGAAATCTCAAAATCGATTTATTCTCAGCGTTACATAACTTTCTATATATCATGTATACTACTACGTATATTTACGTACGTATACGAGACAATAACTAGTGGTGCAACAGAATGGCACAGACTTTCCAGTATCAGTATTCTAATTTCTCTGGGCTCGGCTAGCTATTCGGACTTGTCACATTCTCTTGCCAGCTGCCATCTATCGCCGCCCAAAGTATATTTCGTTGAAATTTTCTTAATTTTTGGGTTTCCTAATAGTAGATCAGAAATACTACTTTAAGAATATTCAAGAACAGTAAAATCTCGTTCTAAATGTCATGGTTCTTTGAAAAATTTGCAGCCGTATTTAAGAAAACGTATAAGCACTTCTCTAAATGTGAAATTTGAAGCTCTTCACAGAAAATTTTTGAGTTTCCGAAAATCATCAGAATTCTTTTGAAGAACATCAACTCTCAAATACAATATTGTTTACAAATTGCTGGAAATTTGCATATTAATAGTGTGAGAGATCTTTAAAAAATTACATTTGTGTAATTTTTGAAAAAACGAAAACAATTTCCCAAATTGAGATTTACGTCATATTAAGAATGCAATTAGCACTATCCGTTCCAAAAGTTTGAAGAAAGAATTTGCAGCCATTTTGGAGAAAATGGCGTTTGAGGGTTTCTGAAAATGCGAAATTTTGAGCTAATTTTCACAGGAAACTGTTGAGTTTTCGACAAAATAACTTGACATTATTTAGAGCACATGTACTCATAAAGATAATAATGTGAACAAATCGCCGCTAATGTAAATATTAATGACGCTAATGTAAATATAAAGACAAGTCAAAAAAATTAAATTTTTGTAATTTTTGGAAAAAACAAAAGAATAGAGCAGTATGGCGTTTTGTCATCTCATAGAGTAAATTAGACACTATCTTTATCAATAGTGTAAAGAAAAAGTTTGAAGCGGTTTTTGAGAAATCTTGTTTTTGTATTTTTTTTAAAATTGTACATATTGCATGCAAAGTTGCGCGAAAACTACTGAAATTTTCAAAAAAATGTACCTGACCATAATGAAAGAACTCGCTATGGAGAACAATTGTTTTATGATAAAATCTCTATCTTTAATTTTGTAGTTGGAAGAGTCCGAAAAAATTGCAATTTTGCAATTTTCGAAAAAACTAGAGCTAACCTTGAAATTAGGACCTATACCTCTTTTATAAGTATATTTTACTCTATTCTTACAAGAAATTTAAAGACAAAATTTGGAGCCGTTTTTGAGAAAATTTTGAAAATGTCCGGGGTACTCCCAAATTTTACGGAATCTTTTTCAAAATCTCAAAGCTTCGAGTCGAGCCAGATCGATAAGGGTTGCTTCAATTTGAAAAAAAAAATCCTACGTATGGTTTACGCGCTAGTAGTGTTCACAGACAGACGGACGGACGTTTTCTTTCAATTGGTTTTTCGTTATCAAGGACCCACAAAAGAGGGATTCCACGTGCTAGGGGATTTTTTTTCTTAATTTAGCAAACTGGTTTTATCCACCTTTTGGTTATCAGGGCCTGGTAATGAATTTTTTCTGCCGAAAATCCGCCGTTCTTTCGCGCAGCATTACATAACTTTCCCTATACAACATATATTACTCCGCATATACGTACGTATACGGGAAAGTAAAAAGTCTCCCCCCTCTCTCCCCCACCCCCTGGCCTCTGATTGCTTGGATGCTACAATGCTTCTAGCGTCTGCCGCGAGATTGCGACGAGCAATGACGCATGCGCAGACGGCGAGGTTCCCCCCTCCCCTCTTCACTTCTGCACCCGAAATCCCGGTAAGTTAGCATACGGCTGAGAAAAGGCTTATGAGCAAGTTGCTCGTTTGTGCACGAGAGCGCAGCACACTTAAGGTTGTCAGAGAAATATTTTTTCTCACTCGTTATCTGCCCGTGATTCTGTGCTTGGTCATGGGCACAAACAGAAATAGTGCTAGCCTACTAATTCTTAATTAACAGTCAAGAAGTTGAATTCTTACTTAAACATATTGAACTTTATTTGGGTTGAAGTACTCGTACAGTATATAAATTCACAAAATCTCATTGCGAATAGAGCATGAGAACTACAGCTGAGTCATTTCATAATTTGCTTTCAAGAAGTCTCCTGACATAAATCTGTTGAAGTATTGTAACATTTCTTTCAATAACATAGATTCTAGAGAACATTAAAAATCATGTCTTCAGTTCGCGTTATTGTTGAGCATCCCCAAACGAGTGAGTCACGCTACGCCACGCCACTGCCTCATAGTACATCACACGCAGTTTTAAAGGTTAATTGAAAAAAAATGTCTAAACGTGCATTATGAATGAAGTTCTTAAAAAATGCAAACCTGCAAGGAAACGGAAAGAATTTTCAAACTCAGCTTGCCCAGAAAGATATAAATACCAAGATTGGAAGCCCCATGAAACTTAAATAAAAACATACGTTTGCATGAAACGGGATTCTCGCAATGAATGAAAATGGATTTTCGCAATGAACGAAAATGGATTCTCGGAAAATCCAACTGCTTCCAATCACATCTCAAATTACTTTCAGAGATTGACAATGCTTCAAACGAAGCTCGGGAAATTCGAATTTACCATTTTGAATGTTTTCCAAATTTCGAAAATTAAAGTGTGCCGAAAATGGGACCAGCATCATTTTTTTTACTGATCTTTACTACACACGTGAAAAAAATTAAAGAAAAAATGTGGAGCCTTGTCTGAGATTATTGTTTAAAAATTAACAATTGCATGTTTCACGCAAAAATTAAGCCAAAATACTTATAGCTACGATAACTAAACATTGAAGATCTGCTATTTATGAACACATTTCATTAAGAAAACAATTATCTTCATAACTGTAGTTGTAGGAAGACGCCTAGAAAATTTTGATTTTTTGCAATTTTCGAAAAATCAGGGATTTCAACGAAAATGTGTGCTGAACTATATTCTTACGCGTCCTTAATGCTACCCGAGGTCAAAATTTAATTAAAAAAAATGTTTGTTTTTTTTCCAGAAAACAATTGTTTACTAATTAAGACGTGCCTTCAATTTCAGACGTTACGCGAAAACTACTCAAATTTTCGAAAAATTGTACATGATCTTATCGTTTTTAAAGAACAAATCTCTTTAAGGAAAAATCTCAAAATTTTGGTTGGAGGAAGACGCGGAAAAATTGAATTTTTGCAATTTTCCAAAAATGAGGGATTTCCAACGAAATTGAGACAAGTACCATTCTCTTAAGCGTCTTTTACGTTATCCGGCAACAACATTTAATAAAAAATGTGGATCTATTTTTTTTTCATGTCCCATGGCTTCATGTAAAGTACCCTGCAAAATTCAAATATCAGTTTCAAATTCAAGGTGCCGTAACATCAGCCAAATCGATTAAGAAATATCAATTTTGGAGAAAATCTACAGAACGGTTGAGGCGCTAGCGTTGACCACACACGGACTTACAGACAGATGGACAGACATTTTGTAATCAATAGAGTTTTCAGTATCAAGGACCCATAAAACATGGATTCTGACTACACAACGTGTTAGGGAAAGCAATTTACTATACATAGGAACAAGATTTATCCACTTTTTCGTTATCAGGGCCCGGCAATAAGTTTTTTCTGTCCAGAATATGCCGTTTTCTCCCGCAGCTTCACAATATTTTCTGTAGACTGTGTAAGCAATAGCGAGAAAATTAAAAACAGAGAAATCGCTAAGAGATACACAATGAACGTTTAAGTTGCATTGGGGATATGATGATTAAGGTGATATTTTTTTTTAATTATTAGCACCTGGCTACGATTTGTGATTTTTTGTTATTTAACTGAAGGAATTTGATTTTTTTCTCTTTTATTTGTTCTAAATATTGCTATGTGAGAAAAAGATAGTGAAAACTGAAACTAAATAGGGGTTTCAAAAAACGGAACCTGTTCTGAAAATGAAGGTTGGAATAGTAGTAAAATTGGATTGTGGGAAATTTCAATTACAAAAATTGTCTCATTATCCATAAAGCGAATGATAAATAGGGTCTCACCTGTCACATTCTCCAAGAGGTATATTTGTCTTTTTGAATAGCTCTTGAAGCTCCAATGCAAGATTATGTTGTTGAGGAAAAAGAGGGAGTTCTTCTGGCAACTGTATTCGTCGGTTGTCAATATCGACGTAGCACAGATCTCCCTGACAAAGAAAAACACGCAAGTTGAAATTCACGCCAAACAGCGTTAATTGTGAGGCACACTCGTTAATTCGTGCACAAGAACTAATCAACATCGGTAACAAAAACTATCACAAAACAAATATGGGAATGTAATCGAGCAACGTGCGGGTTATTTCCATGTGCGATATAAAAATTATCGGCATAAATTACATCAATTCATTATCATTCATAGACACCACATACTCTTTCAAAATAATTATTTCACCTGATCTGTCGTATTACAAATGCACGGTGCATCTGTAAGTACTCACCTAAGAAACAAAACTTCATGTGCACAAGTTGCTTCAAAAACGAAGCTTGGTAACACAAAAATACACTATACATCCACATTCGACCTAGTATTGTAGGTCTCAATTTTCGTTAAATTCATTTATTTCCAGAAGCAAATCATGGGTATATGATTGTACACTTTTAACTTCTGCTTTAACCTTTCGGTTATGGGTCCGTGCTATCAATTCCATCTTTCGTCTGCCTTGTTGCACTCAAGGGAACGTTAACCCTCGACTAGACTCCACTCCTTATCATGTCCACTCCCCATCTCGATAATGTTTTTCGTCCACTTTCCCTGATCCTTTCAGCAAATGCAGAGAAGACCCCTTGTTTTGCTTCTGGACATAAATGTAACTTCATTGTTTGTGCAAGTCTTCTAAATTTGAGTGGAAAATATAGTTATTCAAATTATTGTTCTCTATATTTTTGCGGCCGAAAGTATTATTCTTTCATGAAGAACATGATAAGAATTAAGAGCACTGTATAGCTAATTTACCTTTAAAAGTAGATTTTATTATATAGGAGCGAATGTTTTGTCAACAAAACTTGAAAAAAACCGCTCTTTTTCTGTATTCAAAATTCGATTCGAATATGGCTCAGGATAAAGATCACAGAATTATGAAAACGTTCACAGAATTCACTTCTCCCCATACCTCATTACACACAGTTTTTAACTGTTTTTGGCGTAAATAAATAAATATCTCCACAGTGGCTCATATGTCCAGTGTGGTCGAGAAGTATCTCCTACTTTCGGTAGTTCGAAAGCCCGTCACAATGCATGAATCTTGCTGTGGGTACGTTTCGTGGCGGTCAGATTGCTCGTGTTGCGGCCCATAGGCACATTATGGAACTTACTCCTCCTGGCACCCAGGCGGTCACCTTTACACACATTTTCGGGCAGGGAGAGGTCTGGCCAGGAACAGGGTCATTAAGGTGCTATGTTGAGGTTGGGATAAGCTCCACCAGGTCACAACACTAAAGCAGATATCCGTGTCCAAGATTAAAATCGAACCCGCCTTTACATGTTATTTTCGTGGATGAATGCTTTGGAATTTCAATCAACAGAAGGGAAGTTCAATTCAGTTGGATCGATTGTAGACAAAAATATTTCTATATTCTCATTACCGATTCTATATATTAAATATTCTTCATTAACAATTAGATATTCTTATTTTAATCCTTAATACTGATGTGTATGTGACCTTCCGCGTGGTCCATGAATTGCTGTAGTTGGCCTCCATCCCTTCCTGTAGTCCCACTAAGTTTATAACTGTCACGGCGTCGCGAAGGCCATCTGCCTCGAAGGCGATCGCTACAATACCTGCTTCAAGGAAATGCAGTACGAGGCATTCCGTGCGGTGGGAAAACCAACGCCTTTACCCCAATTAGATGAAAAAAACGTTTCCTATATCATTTTGCTGAAAACAGCTCCGTTACTGTACAGCAATTTCTTGACGATTTCTCTTCTCCTATGATGTCCAGAAGGTTGTGCTCAACGAGAGCCGAAAAGCTGCAGATATTTTTACGTATTATCGAAGAAAAATTATTTTTTCGGATACAGACGAAACAAAACACAATTTGTGAATTGACAGAACTGGAGCGCAATTACGGCAGTCCTGTATCGAGTGCGGCCCTGCGATCGTGCCTTACATTAGGTTGCTAGAACTTTTCCCCGACAGCTGGTCGTCAAATGGCAGTGTACTCGCTCTTTGCAAATGACGTTAATGACATCCAGAGACTTCGACAGCGTTTCCATGACATACAAGCTGCAAAGAAATTTTAAAATATTACCCTTTCTACGAGGAACTGTACTTCTGAGATCAAAGAGGTAAAAGTAATACTTATTGCTAATATTGTAAGGATCAAGAGGTGTGTTTTGTTAGGCATTTTTACATGGCTCACCCTTAATAGTTCGTGGCTACTCCTGCATACAATTTCAAATCACGTGTCAGGAGCATATTTTTATACTCTATTAGTTTCAAAATATTAACAAATGAATGTTCTTGGCTGTCTGGGTGACGCGTATAAGGTTGTGATGCATATGGTTCGACCATCTTGTCGCGGTCTCGCCCGGACTGTGTCGGCGTCACCCGGACAGCTAAGAGCACTCGCAAGACTGGCCGCGGAAGCCTACGACTTCAATTAAGAAATGAAACATCACTGAATTTCTCTTAATATGAACTATCCATTACAGGTGGAAAACCTGCATAGTTCTACTTTAAAATCAAAGATTGAATTTCTCCAAACCAAAAATATTTCGAATTATTATATTAATTCGAAATAAATTAAGATTATATAATTACCAATTACTCGTACATTTCGAAGTTACGAATTCTTTCTGTTCTCACTCTGTTAATCCCATCGAATATGCGAATTCGCAAGAAATTGAGTTCAGCAATAATGAAAATACGTCGATAGTGTCGATAAAATATGTCGATAGTGAAAATAGCGATACCAATGAGGATACATGTGAATGAAATGCACTTTATTCCAATAATTATGTACATGACAATACACAAAGGATTCAGATTTCATTACGTGACAATGAAATGAGATCAATCTTCTAAACGTCGAGTGAGTCAATTCTCTAATAGATACTTTCCAGGGCAATCTCCCTCCACGCTGGCTGTACGTTACATTAGATAGTGACATTACAAAGCAACATGAGTTCTAGATGTAAGACAGTCACGACAATAAATCCACTACCATACCACATACATGTTCGATGGGCACCATCTGAGGCGAATATGTAGGTCAGGAGGGCTGTAACATAGACGAGGTCATCTGCTGTATACAAAAACACACCAAATCTTACCCGCAATGCAGCTCAAATAATTCAGGCTGGAACATGACATTTATCACGGTAGCGTTTAACACGTATAGTAGCATTATTGTAGAACGTGATGCTGCGGGTCGCGTTCGAACATAATTTGCCACTCAGCTCGCTAGTGACGGCGTTGACGAGTCCACTGTAGTCTGGGGTGTGAAGGGTTTTACCGACAAAGTAAACAGACGCAATGGCTTTGTGCTACCAGTATGTTGCACCAAAAGTACTCAACGCGCACAGGTCTAAGCGATGCAATAGTCTAGCGTCGATCCAGCACTAGACGAAGTTGTTGTCTGCTATGGCCATGCGGATTAAAAGGTGATCATTACGTTTTTCAACGCATGGTCAAATAGCCGCTCTTCGTGGTTCCACATATCCATCACTGCAACAGCAGCACTACCTACAAGAGCCGAAATATGACGGCATGTCAAACCCGCTTCCCGAATTCTCATCATTCTGCTCCGTTCAAATTCGCCCTCTGGCTGACACTGCGACCTTCAACCTCGATAAGGCAAACAAGAAACGACTAGCTTACACGTTTTCACTCCCTTTGACGGCTGTTCACCGACTGTCTTGGCGTAACGTTGACCTTGTCGATCGCACACAAGAGGGCGCTCCAGGGCTTTCGTGTACGATTCGAATCGCTTATTGCTGTTAATACTGCACATATCTTCCTAGTTTGGATTAATTCGAGTCAGTCAGGGTATTGCGATTTTAATAAGCGCCAGTATAAGAACGCCACATCAATATTTTTGTACACTCAGACATCAATGTTCCCATTAAAAATAAAAAAAATCGCCTTTCTATTGAATGTAATTTTACGTGCATGTTTAAAATGGCCATTGACAAGGACTACTTACTTCACTAGCTATCTTCAGATGTGATTCACAGCTGTGAAGTCCCATAACAAAAGGAACAGGAGCGTCAAGGAAATGCTGCAACGATGCTGGTAAAATTGGTACATATACATGTTGCCATGTAAACGGAAATAACAAACACGTTATGGATTCTGCAACTACCATCAATCTCTGAAAATCTGAAAACAAGAAGGAAAATCATCACACTTGCTATGGAACACGAATATATAAGAAGTACAATGTCAAAAAGGTCTAACGACACCAAGAACTCTTGTAAGAAATAACGATTTGAAAAGTTTTCATAAATTCACTGGTACGGAGAAACAAAATTTGTAAAAGTTCATTGGTGTAAAAATTAATCCAAAAATAAATTATTGGAATATTCTGGTGTAGAACATACGTGAGAATTTCTTCCCTCAAAAGTGGAAATGGTTAATGATAATGCAGGAAATACGCTAATTCAACTAGTCAACTACCATGTAAGACAAATCATGAGGATTCTCCTCGATCCCCGAACTTTGATTAGTGATAGTACAAGCTACTTTAGTGCTCGTAGCCTACTTCTTGGTCGGGAATTCCTCACTTCATATATTTAGTGAATGAATACAGCAAACCATTATATTCTTACATAGTTCGTTGTGAAATAAAGTTTAAAAGAATCAATACAATTTGAAAATTTAAAAACAGTATAATACAATTATAGTTTATCAATATAACAAATTAAGAACAGTTTTAATAACGTAGGTTACATTCCGAGCACGAAAGTGCGAAGGACATAATTCTCACTAATGAATAAAACAGGGGTGTCCAACTTCCAAGGCGTCATGGGCCACACCTAAAACTTTCAATACGGTTGGGGGCCATATTTTCATTCCACCCACACCTGACTTCCCAGTATTGTTGCACTTGGCCCGGCTGCTCCCCTCCGGGGAGGGGGGAATGGAACCATGCGTGATATCAGGCTGCAGTCAAACACATTGAGATGATTTTGAATTTCTCAATTCACTAGACAAAATTCCTTCAATCTAAACTTCACTTCTTTTTACATTCCAGGATGTTGACCACGGCAGGGCGCGTGCGCTAGGCGCCCAATATTCTCGCCCGCCTGGATGAAAGTGACTTTTACTTTTGACTAATAACCTTTCAGGGACCACAATAAATAGCGCCGCGGGCCGAAGGTGGACAACCCTGGAATAAAACTTCATTAAACCCCGTGTCATAGAGGTACAATTTATTTTTTAAACAAGCTCCTTGACTTGACGTTCTTGCCTACTACATACAGACGTAGAAAACGAACGTAGAAATAGAACGAAGGCTGCAGTGGTAAGTGGCGATTATGATAGAAAAACTCGTAGTGTGGATCCCTGATATCAAAAATGGACAAACAGAGCTTCAATATACAGCAAATCACTTTCTCTAGTATACTGGGTAGTCGGTGCGTCGATACCGAAAATTGTTTTGTTGTCCGTACGCATGTCTGCCTACGAAGAAAAGGTTTGTCATTCATAACGTAGGATCTCAGCCTGAGAAGCGGCAAGGCGATGCCTTCAGTGGCTCTCTTACCTTACCAAAGAAAAAGGGAGCACGCTAAACAGTCAGATCTGCTCGGCAATAATGGCACGTACGGGGTGGATCGCCGAGGAGAAGATATCCATGGGAGAGGCGTGGTAGTGGCCGATCCGAAGGCTCGTAAGAATTATCCCCTCGCGCCTAGCATCACGAGATGAGGTAGTCGAGGTTAATATAGTTCTTTTTATCTCGTAAGCTTAAATCAGACTTCTGAAACTCTGTGTGCCATGTCTTGAGGATGGAACGTTTGATAACACTTCCCAACAATGAAAATGTTTCGGGTTGAAAAATATCTTATTCTTGTGTATTTCACTCTGAATTCAAAAATCACCATGAAAATGACCAATTAGCTCTTCCTTTGGAGATACAGTGACTTGGCAGTTTTTAGAGTCTATACGTTCAGTTTTGGGAAGTTTTGTTTTTGAGAGTTGTCGTCCCTGCCATACATACCGCTACAAAACACGTTTTCTGGCTGTTTGTAGGCCATAAACACAATTATTTTTGCAGTGACAGTTTCAAATTGTTTCTGAGGCAGTTAGTGCATGATTTCTGATTTTGGAGGGCTTTTAAAGTAGACAATTGTGATATCAAAAATGCCACGTAAAGGTGTGAATTCAGTGAATAATTTTTGTTTCATCTGTGGCGAAACAACATTTTCGTCACAAAAATACACTCCCGCGTCTTGTGAAGACTGCCTACCAGCATAATTTTCCTATGAAGGAAGGGGGTCACGACAAGTCTAGGGCTATGTTGCAAATCTTGAAATACGCTGATGACAAGTGAAAAAATTCATTTCGACCTGAAAATCATCTCTGTGATCTTAGAATTACAACTGTGGTATTTAAAATATTGTTTTTATGTATGTGGGACAGCAGAGAGAAGAAATCACATATTTAAACAGACTGGCCTGCAAGAAATTTTAACTCTAGCGAGAAAAATGTTGCCGAGCCTCTCGTAGACCGAAAAGTCATCGTTTTTCCACACACACACATATAAAGATGGGGGTTGATTAAAAATTTTGTCGAAAAGTGAATCAAGAACACCGGCCTTTAGGTACTAATAGAAACATTTTCTATATTAAGATATGCAAAAAGGAAGGATTTTTTTGGACCACAAATGCGACAACCTGTAAAGGATCCTACGTTTGACAGAGTTTTGGAGAGAAAAGGAAACAAAGCTTGGGAAGCATTCAGGGGAATTATTTATGGATTTTTAGGCAACAAAAAAGATTACTACACCCAGTTGGTGGCAGTACGTCTGCGAAAATACCATGAACTCGGATGCAACATGTCCCTTAAAATACATTTTCTCCACTCTAGACGTTCCCCTCCTAGTTGTGGAGCAGTCAGTGATGGAAACTGAGACAGTCCAATCAGGACATTTCTTTCATGGAACATAGATATCAGGGAGGTTGGAATGAAGCAATGCTTGCGGAGAACTACTGGTCTGTATGTAGTGATGCTCCGAAACTCACAAGAGAGAAGCCAAAAGACGGCGATTTCATAAAGCCCCCACATAATTCTCTTTGAACCCAGCAACCAGGTATTTCCCTAGCAATTTAGAACTCTTTAAATGTAAATATCATTTTAAAATATTCAAGAGAACTTTCAATGTTCTTGGCATATATTAAAATGTATAGTTTTCTCATAAAATCTTTAAATAAAATATTTCCATTTATTGCATATCACAGAAACAAGAGCTAACAAAAACTTTTTTGTCATATTCGTTTTTATCAACCCAAATATTTGACTTATAAAGTGAAGGAATCATAAAAAAAACTTTTTGTTGGCCAGTGTAATCGGCTTCGTATCATCCATAGGCACTGTAAGGACGTGTAGTACTTGTTTCCTCGTCGCCAACACTCCTGCCTGACCAGCTATTATATTTCCTTTTATTCTCACATAGCCAGGGACCAAAAAATTGTAATGATGCAGTATTAGATTATTTTATACAACGAGTAGATATTCAGTGTCAAGGGGCTGTAAGGGCTGAAGGACTAGACGGATTGGAGAGCACTTTTGGAATCGCTGAACACTATTTTCCTTCCCCCACATGCCACTACACGGAGCAACAGGAAGAGGTCCAAAAACCTACTCTACATACACACCTGGTAACACTGGTCATTAAAAACGCCTTTAACTGGGCAAGGCAGAGTGGCACTTGCAAGGCCTCCACCAAATCTATGTGCTACCGTACTTGAGGATAGTAGCTGAATACCTCAATCACAAAATTCTAGTGTAAAATCCTAATGCTGAACCGAAGGTACAGATCATAGCCGGCGTTCCACAAGGGCCAGTGCTGGGTCAAGTCATGTCCTTAAGACTCCCCTTCCCAAAAGGATCCTACATTATCGCTTTCGCAGACGACATTGCCATCGTCGCCGTCGCGAAATGTATACAGCTGATAGGGTATATCGGCAATGAAGCCATTGCCATTGCCAATGGCCAGAATTTGAAAGATAGCAGCACACAGAACACAAGACAAGTGATACTTGCAACAAGCACGAAGAGAATATAATCCACCACTCTGAATGTTTGTGATCACCAATGTCATTACGACCATCCATTAAATACCCCAGACTCACGATCGACACAATGTCATTTCGAGATCACCTGGATTACGCCAGCAAGACGACATCGGTAGTCAATGATGCATTGAAGAAGCTAATAATGCCGGACACTGGAGGGACTATGTGCAGAGAAACCTGCTGGTTTCAGTTGTCACGTTTGTTTTGCCCCAGTTTGAGCCACCTCCACAAGTACCAAATGCTAATGACGGGGCATGACGCCAGTAAAAATGCATCTGATCTCACGGTAGGATGTGCATTCTGTGCTGTCTCAAATGAAGTGGTATCTGTCATGACAGGGATGCTATAGATATTATGGCTCGTGGACGACAGAGGCAACATGGTCAGAAAGACGAGATACAGGACTGCTTGGAACCACTAGAAGAATGGCAGCAATGGTGGGACTCTTTCTACCCGGGAAGGTGGACCTGCCACCTGATTCATTCACTTGAATTGGGGATCAATCGGAAGCACGGGGAGGATCTCTTAGTTTTTGTCGGGTCATGAATACTTCAAAGCCTTCCTCTGATATTTTGGAAGAAGTTATCAGTTAATTGGTCCACAGGTAAACGTCCACTGCAAAAATGTTCACTTGTGGAAATGTCCTTTAGTACAAATTTTCACTTCATTATGGGTCCAATACTGTTTGGTCCAAGTTATTTATTCCAATTCATATCATAAATCTCTAATACCTAAATGTCCAGTAGCATACAATGTCCACTGTAATTAACGCTCAGAGGAATGATATGGAAAATAACGTTTCATTGACAAAAACCTACGAGAAAGTTATCGACTATTTAAATTATTACATTTGACAGTAATTTAATTGCAATTTTCTATCACAGAATCAGCATGCAGATTCATGTGGTATGACAGGGCACGTAGATTTTGTTTCACATTGTTGTTGTCCTTGTAATGGTAGCTAATTACTACTTCAATTCAATTATATTTGTGACATTTATTACTTATAGGATGTCGAACATTATGTGTCCGCTTTGGAAATGTATCATGATTTGTTCTGTTTCATGTTCGTTTCTAACATTATCTAAAATTTCTATGAAGAAATAAAGGAAGTCATCTCCGTCAACTTAATATCTCCAAATGTTCACATGGAGTCCTGAAACCATGCTTTGACATTCAAAATATTGCACGTGTTTTCTACGTGCCGAAGCTTCCACTCAATGATGACTCATTCAGTAGCGTGGAATTCAACCTATGACTCCCGAAAGCATAGACGTGTACAAGCATGTGAAACAAGTTTCGCTAGGGGTTCTTTAACAAGTCCTGCGGAAACTAAAAAGGATGGAGAAAGGAATGGAAGCTCTTGATGCCACTCCACAACTACCATAATTGAAGGAGAGATGTCATGTTAGTCACTATTTCACTCTTCGCGATGTTTTACCTACAGGCGATTCTGTGGCGAGAATGGAGTAGGGACGTTCGGTTTTAGTGCAAAAATATCACAAGCTGGGTAATGCAGGCTGTCCAGTGTCATTTAAAAATTGTCATCTATCCTCGTAAAAAACGTTCCCTTTCTTCTCTGTAATTAAGAAAACAATGCCTGCTCCACTCGCGTCCTGACCGCCGTGGTGGCCAGACGCTCCGTTCGCTCCAGGCCAAATCACGTTGTGTGCGCATTCACTGTCTCAGTGGTTGTCAGTATTATGTTAAACGTGGTAGAAGTGGAGTGTTGTTACATGAAGTGATATTGCTTAACTAAGTGAAAAGTTCTTTTTCGTGATCATCACGGAGCCCTCTCAAGTTCATCAATCTTCAGGAGACCAGGGGCCGGTTGCATAAAGCTTTCCATACGGGTTCCATAGCAATGGGTTCTACAAAATTTATAGGCTCCACAGGCCGTTCACCGTTGCATAAAGCAAATGTGTGGAATCTATAACTATAGGTTCTATGAGTACTTCAAAATGCCATCACTAGATAGCGACACAGTCGATATTTGAATAGTGCGTATTCTGTGTTTCGTTTTGCACGTTCTTAGTGTGTGCTGAGCTCTGGCGAGGTGGTTTTGGCGGATGTTGGTTTGTCTCTATACGTTCTCAGCAGCAATTTCGTTTTATTGCATTATATTCATTCATACATACATATTAGTTTACTTTACAATTTATTAAAGAATAAACTGCACTTAAATAAGAATTAAATAAAAAGTAAAATAATATGTCTGTATGATTCACTAAAATTCAACTCTCAAAAATACACCAAAAACGAACCCTACACACCAAACAAAACTCTAAAAAAATATTATATCACAACACGGACGCCAAGAACTACCAATAACCTCAAACACTAGTAAACAGATGCTTGCAGCAGTGTGCAGTGTCACCATGTTGCTTATTTGTAGATTCTATAAGCATTTGTAGACATGTCTCAGGACCTATAAGATATAGAACATTTTGTAGGTTCCATAAGTCGTATTGGTCGTTTCAGAAACACGTTTTGCCGCTGTAGACTATTTTATAGAATCAATAAGCTTATGGATTCCATATCGAACGTTTATGCAACCGGCCCCAGAATAGTAAGACAACTATTAACTATGCTAAAGTTACCATGCAATCTCGCTTTCCCAAGAAAGAAAATGCTATCATCATAGAATCCCAATGCATTTGAACCTACGCTTCCCGAGAGCGAACTGAACGAAAGTTCTAGCCCTAACCTTGGCCTTGACTGCTTCCCCCTCTACTTACCTCGCCACCCCATGAGCCGACCGTGAGAAACCACGTTGCCTCAAAAGAAAACTCAATGGACGTTGACCTTTCCTGCAACGCTGTCGGATTAAAGAGACCGTTATCTGTCAGCTCGAATACAGAACTGATTAGCAACCAATCAGATAGCGAGAATGACAGTAACTCGGAAACCTCTGACATGGATGATAAAACTGCGAAGAATAAAGAAAAAAATAAAGAAACAACCTTCCAAAAATAAAAAGTGAAAACCTCTTCTGAAAATGTTGATCAGTCGTGGTCTGATACTAAAACTATCTTAGAATCCTCCAATGTTCATTACCCACTAAATCTACATCAACTCCAAAGTCTCTTTGACAGAACGAAAGGTAATAATTGCACTGTGACAATTGCCAGGGAATTCACAGATGATTTTGCAGCATTAACGGCAATGTTAAGAGTTGTTCATCAAACACTACCAAACCGTGGTGTGAAAAATATATGCTCGAGAATTATCAAAAAACTTTATGCAGTGATGACTGACATGGATACATTACAGACGTCTTCAGTCTAATACTACGCCCATTTATTTTCTACATTTCTTCATGGATATTATCCAATGGAATTGTAATGGCTTCCACTCCCGAATATCTTTCTTAAAAATTCTCATTAACGACTTCAGCCCCCCAAGTTCTCTGCCTGCAAGAAACCAATTCTAAAGGCAACTCATGTGCTCAGTTACGTGGATGTAAAAGTGTATTCTGCAACAGAACAGATGCTCTTATTGCAAGTGGGGGAGTTGCGACTTTTGTGAAACAAGATGTTTTTCGTCATAATATCCCACTACAAACCTCCTTAGAAGCCGCGGCCGTATCGATTAAGCTTAATATAGTGGTGACTGTGTGTAATATTTACTTACCAAATAGCCAAACGTTGAATATTCCCGAACTTGACAATATTATCACGCAACTCCCTAAACCATTCATAGTAGTGGGTGATTTTAACAGTCATAATATCATGTGGGGATCTCAAAGAACTGATGGAAGGGGTAAATCTATAGAAGAATGGCTTGATTATTATGATGATAAAATCCTACTGAATAACGGAAGTGCTACAAGATTCAATGCAAGCAATGGTACGGAGAGTGCAATACTTGAGTTTTGCGACTAGTAATATTGCTACTAAATGTGTTTCGAACATCTTCGATCAACTTTATGACAGTGATCACTATCCTATTTCCATCAACTTCTCTGATCGACATATGGCGAAGAATCTTAAAACTCACCCTAAATGGTTGATTAACCATGCAAATTGGTTAGAATTCCATCACAACATTAATAATAATGTTGATAACCTTCCTAAATCAGACTAGTCTCCTCCTCTAAATAAAACAGTTCAGGATTTTACTAGCATGTTGACCTTTGCGGCTAGTTTATCCATACATCTAAGCTCTGGAAAAATTAGGAAACACCAGGTTCCTTGGAATGAGAAATGTACAGCAGCCATCAAAGAAAAGAAAAGAGGTTTCAGGAAATATAAGAAAACAAACTATTGAAAACGGAATCCTCTATAGAAAAGCCAGGGCCAAAGCTCGCGTAATATTAAAAACAACTAGGCTTCAATTTTGGAACAATTTTTCGTCATCAATAACTAGACAGACCCCCTCCTCTTTGCTATGGCATAAAATCAAGCCCATTAGCGGTGCACCGTTGAACTCCATCCTATCCATGTTAATGGACTCAAACGGTAATAAATACTCACAACCGCAAGACGTCAGCAATTTACTTGCTGTATCCTTTGCTGCGAACTCCAGCTACTGCAATTATGATCCCGAACATGTCAACACACTTGAATTGAAATTTCAAATCCCTCAAGATCCTATTTCTTCATTGGTTGGTTCCAACGATGACCATTATAACACTTTCACTTTGGATGAACTACATTATGTGTTGAAGAAAAATAACTCTTCTCCGGGCCCGGACAACATTCCCAACAGTTTTCTTAAAAATCTGCCAGTGAAGGCTCTGACCCATCTCCTTCAGATATATAATGTTATATGGTCATCTCAGATCTTTCCGGACCAATGGAAAGAATCCATAGTGATACCAATTCTTAAGCAGAATAAGGACAAATTCAATCAATCTAAATATCGGCCCATATCTCTAACATGCAATCTATGTAAACTGCTTGAGAAGATGGTTTGTAACCGCCTTAGATGGTTACTAGAATCAAGAAGCCTCTTGTCTCCCTCCCAAAGTGGTTTCAGAACGTTTCGCTCCACGAATGATCACTTAGTGGGAATTGACTCAGAAATCTGTGATGCCCTCAGCATGCATTACCATGTCATGGTTGTTACACTTGATCTTGAAAAGGCCTATGAAATGGTCCATAAATCCAGATTTCTGTCTATTATTGCTACATTGCCAATAAAGGGCAATATGTTTGCTTTTATAAAGAACTTCATTGAACACAGATTTCTGCAGGTCCGTATTCAAGATAAGACGTCACACCATACTGAGATGCCAAACGGCCTTCCTTAAGGGTCAGTTTTAAGTGTGTTATTATTCCTCATCACCATAAATGAAGCGAGTAATACAGTGAAAAGCCCAGTGAAACTATTCCTGTTCGCTGATATCACCCTTCTCTGCAACGGCAATATTAAATTAACCACAACCATTATGCAGGAATCCCTCAATATGATTAATAAATGGTCCAAGTCATCACGATTCATCTTATCAAAAACGAAATCAGAATTCATGGTTGTCTCAAGATCTCGAAAAATTTTGAACTCGTCTTCAGTAGTCCTGAAAATTGGTGATCTTAATCTGAGAAGAACGAATACAAGTAAAATTCTGGGTTAACATTCAACCAAAACCATTCGTGGAAATCCCACATTTCTTCCCTTAAAGCTGATTGCTCTGTTAGACTTAACATAATCAAAATGTTGTCTTCACATAAATGGGGAGCTGATGCCATTTGCCTTCTCATTTGTTACAAGTCTTTGATACAAACAAAGTTAGATTATGGATCCGTGGCTTATGGCTCAGCTAGCAACCATTTACTAAGAACACTGGACCCTACAGTCAACTCTGCATGTCGCCTAAGTTTGGGGGAATTCAGGACCAGCGCATGTACTAGCCTGCTAGTTGAAGCGGGCCTCCCGTTAGACCTCCGTAGAAAGTACCTATGCTTAAAATTCGCTCACTCAACCCATTGTTGCCCTCCAAATCCCACACTTAAGTATACTTGTAACCTTTCCAAATCCTTCCAATATGCAAATCATCCTAACTATCCCAAACCGCTAAGTGTTAAACTCAGTAAGTACCCGAATGAACTTGCATTATGTCGCATGATATCATGAAAAGGAAACTCAATCCCCTCCCCCCTTGGGTTCATTTCTCTCTGCCAATAAACACGAAAGCAACTATACTGACAAATCTCGATCTCCCGAAACATATCCTTAAGCAACTAATCTTGGAGTTTCAGCAAGAATTTGTAAACCATAGCCAATTCTTCACGAATTGGGCAACAATCAAGAATCAACAATCAAGAGCTAGCGGAGCTGGTATTTCCATCAACCAACCCCTCAAGTACCTTTATCGTCTCCCAGACTTCTATTCCATATTCTTATGTGAAGCCTGGGCTATTATCAAAGCTATAGACATTAGCATCCTAAGACCATCCAACCCAGAAATTGTTATTTTTTCTGATTCATTATCTGTTCTATCCGCCGTCCGTAACCGCCATTCTTTGAACCCCCGGATCCAAGAAATCCAAGAAAACTTTATCACGCTTTCTGTAAAGGATACCGCATCACAATTGCTTGGCTCCCTTCCCACATAGGTATCCAGGGCAATGAAGCAGCGGACGCAGCAGCGAAAGCAGCAATCTCTCTTCAAGAAATTGAGACCAAAGCACGTGGCTCACTCCCTGACCTTAATAAGTACCTCCTACTCGCGGTCAAGAAGCTTTGGGACCGAAACTGGAAAATGTCACCCTCCAAATTACAAGCAGTTAGGAAGAACATTGAGGAACTTCCCATCACATCCTTTAACCTTAGCAGAAGACAGCAAGTGATCATAACCAGACTGCGAATAGGTCGTTTTTACCTTAGCCATAACCACCTTTTGAAAAAGACTATTCCTGATCCGTGCCCAAACTGCGGACTGCCTGTGTCAACAAAGCATCTTATTGTTGATTGCCATGTGATGACGAAGGACAGAAGAAACATTAATATTAATTATGATCTCCACTGTATTTTCAATTCTTATTCTGGATGCATGAAAATCATTCAACTCCTTAACAAATTTAAGCTGGTTAACTGTATTTAGCAATTGATTATATATAGTTTGTTAATCTCATGTACAAATACTGTATTAACCCTCTAGCTCTAATGTACTTGTACCTCATGAATTTGATAATCATCTAAATTTGTTAGCATACAATCATATAAATTTGTAAGAATCTGTATTTTTGTAAATGTGGTCGCCTATGACCAAGTTGTTTCCAAGGCGACCTTAAATAAACAATATAAAAAAAATGCCTGCTCATTTGGCAATATTCGGCTAGTGCGCTACCCTCTAATCAGCATTTTAATGGTGCAATTTAAAACGTTTCTTCTTTTCCTCTTTCTAGCAGAATAATATAGTATACGCACATAAAACTTATGATAGTTTAATTTAATTTTAAAGCGTAAATAATATTCCAAATCTCCCACATCTTTTTCCTAAAGTTCACGTGCATTGTTGAAAGCGGTCAATGAAAACTGGCTTATTCACAGAATAAGCCAGCGTGTTAAAAAATCAGAAAACTAGTAGGTACTATTTGGATGCATGGATTTTTGGAAGATATATACCATATGAAACATTCCAAATAGTTTCACTACTTACCTGATGAACACAGAAGAACTTGATGTTCCAAGAGAACGCAGGTAAATAACTGAATAACACATTCGATTCCTAATAAACAAAACATTTCCCGTAGTGGAAAGTCAAACACAGGTAACTCTTCAATTGAACTCGGTCGCTGAATCACCACATTCTCATATATTTCTGCTCCACCACAGAAGTACGAAAACTGCACACTTCGTCCCGGTTGAGGAATAGGCACCTCATATAAGAGATTATATACATAACTTTCTAAACTTAATCGGCTATCTGAGGAAGAGGAACTACATCTGGAAGAAAACAAAGTCTCAATATATTGTTAATTGGATTAATATTAAACTCACAATATTTCATGATTTTGTCATTCACTTACTTAAGCAAACCTTCTAGGAACTTCCTAGCAGCAAACACGTAAGGCAACTGTGAGATCAGAGCAATGCTTTTCGAAACATACAGAGTATCTTTTGTGACATCATAGTAACTCTGAGCTGCACCTTGATGATGAGCTGCAAGTTTAAAATGTCGAGGCAAACTACGAGTATTATGAGTATCTTCAACTAGTCCTTCTCCATGCCAAGAGTGATTTCCTCCAGCACGTCTTTGGTAACTTGACAGTTCCGTTATGTGCATAGCCTGTGAAAAATATTACATGCATTCACACAGGAAAATTACACCTTATCTATTAAAACAATTCATCAAAAATCAACCAACCCATCAAAAATTTGGACAGAATTGAAGTCTCACATTTTTATTATTATTATTATTATTATTATTATTATTATTATTATTATTATTATTATTATTATTATTATTATTATTATATTATTACTATTACTATTATATTATTATTATTTAATCGAGCATAATTCACCGGTTCTAAGACTAGTAACACATATCATCAGCATGACTATCATTAGTAGTTCTTATAAAGACGACAAACAAATGTTTATTCATGAGTAAAATTCAGAAACATTCACACTGATAATTAAAGAACCTAAAATCTTTCTATTACTCCCCGGAAATGTCCTGACAAATGAGCATGTACTGAGTAAAACAGATTTCTGGAGACTGACGGCGTCGCTCTTAATTTTTAGTGAGTACTTTAAGGTCTTTAGAATGATGCCCGTTGCTGAAAGATTGACAGGGACATTCTTTGTTCCTAGGATGTTCCACTGTTCCTTCACGATACGGCCCAATTCTCAGTACTTCTGGATATTTTGCCCGAGCCGTGCCAGTGGCGAAGCGTGAGGGTAGGCAGAGTAAGCTGAGCTATCCTAAGAATCTTGACGGCGAGAAATATATCTTCACTAAAAAAAGAAAATTGTCAATTCATAATGTTTTCAGCCAATTAGTATCGTACGTACGCGCACCAAGTTAATTTTTCTGTTCTTATGCGTATTCAATGCGATGCGTCTTTGCCACCGTCCGGTGCAGCGGGCAGGCTGCGTGTAAGGCTGACTCCGTTCCGCTTACCACTAGAAGACAGTTTGTTAGCCAGGGACGGGGCGCGGGGAAGTGAGCGCGCATGCGCACTGAGTAGCTGGCCCGGTGACTCGGCCAGAATTTAGGCCGGCCTTACAACTGGGTAAATAATTTAAACTCCTGCCGGCAGGCGCTCTCTTCCCCATAAGCTTGCGTGGAACTTCCGGAAATGTGCACTACAGATCACTGAGTAACTTCAAATATCACTACTAACAAAAGTAAAACATTTATTTATTCCAAATTTCAGTATTAGAATTCCTCTGTCGCTAATTCATTAAATACAAAACTGAGAATGTTCACTTTTTTCTCCCATATTATTTAGCATTGGGGTAACTTTTAATAAAACAAGATCATTTAAAAACGTTGATGTTAAGTATTTATGGGTTGGTATTGCGGCGGGTGTGTGAATCCCCCAGTAGTATTGTGTTCTGGAAAGATCAAACAGGATTTGATCAGTGTAATTTCAGTCCGTAAGTTGACTGAATAGCGTGTTCGTGTGTAGGTTACAAGTAAAATGTCATTGACCTGCAACTGCATGTCGCTGTGTCTCATTGACAATGAGCACTCTGAAAACAATTAAAACTCATTTACGTAATTCTAATAACAAACTCTTCAACTTTGCTACTATTTTATTAGAAAGAAACTTTCGGGTAAGTGTTCGCCACATGCTATGTTTAAAGAAAGAGTTGATTTTTTTTAAAAAGAAAAACAGACATTTAGAATTGATTTACAAAAAACTGTCAAACAATTCAGATGGCTGCAAACTTTTGAAAACAAGGGATGTACATCAATTATAAATAAGCATAACCATTTACAATTTTTTTTCAATTCTGTAGTAGGCTTTTTCTTGATCTGAGTACTGTTGCGTAATTGAAATAATAATAATAATAAAATAATAATAATAAAATAATAAAATAATAATAATAAAATAATAATAATAAAATAATAAAAATAAAATAATAATAATAATAATAATAATAATAATAATAATAATAATAATAATAATAATAATAATAATTCTGATCTCTATCTTCGAAATATTTGATATTTCGAAATTAAGTATGTGTTTTTACAATATGTTCGCGACTCAGCTTATCCAAAAATTAACCTCATGCTTCGCCACTGGCCAGTGCTTGATATACAGCCGTAAGAGTGCTAGTACTGCCCCATCCACAAACCATACTTTTTTTCAGTTTTGCTTCCCAGAGTGTTATGCCAGATCTATTGTGGTCCACGTTCCCTGTTTAGTTTATAGCTGTTGTTTTCAAGGATATTTTGGGAAATATTCTTGTTATATGGTGCGGCACGGCATGGTACTAAACCACAGATCTTGACAAGTTGGGCAAGAATAATTCGACAAACATTGGTCTGAAAATGGGAAAGCATCGCGTCGCGAAAAATAAATATTGTAATAATATGTAATAAAGATATTAATATAAGTGTTAGGGCGTCTTCTCCTCCATGAAGTAAACATGTTTTATTAATTAATAATCAATTTATTAATTCATATAATACCCTCACTGGAGAGAAGCGTAGGTGCAACCGCAACCTTCCCCTTTACATGTTTTCCAAGAATGCCTCAACTCACATCGCGCCTCCCCTTCTCTCCCCCTTCTCTTACTTCCAAAAAATGGCATTCCTTAGCGCCACCCCTCACCGTCCCAGGAATGCGAGCAGCGCGGGGGGGTTCTTCCCTGACGTGCCCTGCCCCTTCCCGCGAATGCCACCAAGCTCGTCCCAGAGAAGCGATCGCAACAATAAACGAGATAACTTCGATTGTATCTACTTAAGGAGAAAACGGATTAACACAAGAGTATCCAGTTACAAGGAACTCTTCAGATTTAGTGAACACCGGAAACGCATCATCCAAAACGAAGAAAACGTACTTTGACTCAGGTCCGCGAATTCCTAATTGTAGTGGCGGTAGAGCCATAATTGCAGCCGGCTCGGCGGCGCTCAAAGCGGCGACGGGTGCCTAATCTGACGGGCAACGCGCGCCCCACTCCTCCCCCCTTAGCCAATGGCGTCGATAAGGCCGATGGGCCGCGGTCGCACATTGCATTGATACTTCGTGGCGTGTTGTGAACTATGATTGGTATTGGAGAGTGCATTTGACTCGGTTTGTACCTTGTTATTTTGTGTACTTGATATCGTGGTAACGTTGGCTTGACTGGACTTTGAATTTGGAAATTGGATTGTAATGAAACAGTGTTTCCTTGAACGTGTTTGTTTTCCCTCTGCTTCCTGGTCATTCACAATATCACTAAGGGTTTGAGGTGGAGGGGCTCTTGTGTTAATCTTTTAGCATTTACGGCGAAAGAATCGGTCTGAGGGAACGTGCCACTGGGGAAATTGTTTCATACCATCTATCGCAAATCTGTCGGGACTGAAGTCTTCACTGACGCCGACCGCAAAATGAAAACTATTGAAATATCATCTAGCTATAGCATCGTATATCCTATGAAAGGGCCTTCCAGAAAAGAAAACTAGTAATGTCACTAATGATACAAAGAAAGAAAAAAAATCTAACAATTAAAGTCTTTTAAGGGTGTCAAGTGTCCAAGATATTGCGCGCGCGCGTGTGTGTGTGTGTGTGTGTGCGCGCGCATGTGTGTGCGTGCGCGCGCATGTGTGTGTGCGCGCGCATGTGTGTGCGTGCGCGCATGTGTGTGCGTGCGCGCATGTGTGTGCGTGCGCGCATGTGTGTGCGTGCGCGCATGTGTGTGCGTGCGCGCATGTGTGTGCGTGCGCGCATGTGTGTGTGCGCGCGCATGTGTGTGCGCGCGCGCATGTGTGTGCGCGCGCGCATGTGTGTGCGCGCGCATGTGTGTGCGCGCGCGCATGTGTGTGCGTGCGCGCGTGCGTGTGTGTGTGCGCGTGCGTGTGTGTGTGCGCGTGTATGCGTGCGCAATGTAGAACGCTTCCCATTTGTTGATTGGATTCCCACTTCTCTTGAAATTTGAAATCAATCCTGAGGAAATTTTAGATTACACATTAACATTAATTATTATTTTTATACATCGACCATGCTATTTCGCGACTGCGTCCGCGAGCCAATTACATACTCAAAGTGCTGTGACAATCATCTATTTTTGCCTGAAACAAATTATCTGCGAGATATGCAACTCTTGATATCAATATTGAAAGTAATCTGGCACGGCGTCCCGGCGCAGGAAAATACTGAATCAGCAGGCATTTCTACTCCTCTTTCTCTTCTTATATGGTTTCAGTCCAATATCGAAACGTCCACGGCAACTAACGACTGTCTAAAGCAGGTAAGTCTAAGTTATGTGTACCTGGCCGCAGAAGCGGCACCAGGAACGTCTTAGTAGAGGGTACATTCTCTTCGTGGAATCGATTCCACGAAAAAATGTCTAAATGAAGATGGCCGCTTAACAGTGATGGTCGTTTCAAGTTTACTACACTTACATTTACAATCTAAAATAGATTTTCTTCTAAATCATAAAGCCTGTTATTAAGGCCACGCACAACGTAAACAGGGAAAAAAGAAGATCGGAAACAAGTAAAGATGGGCAAATTATACTCACCTGCAATGTCTGCATAGCACTTCTAATTTTTTTGTTCGCCACTTCTTCGTAGAATATGTGACTGAATCCGTAACTTCGACTACCATCTTCCCGAGTGATAACAAAACTGTGGAAACTGGGCTCCAACGAATGCTTTTGTGTTCGGAAGTGTAAGCCATTTGGTAAACATAACTAAAGAAATGAAAACATCGAATTAAGATTTCAATAATTTTTCATGTTGACAACGTAAAATAAAGTACACATTACCATGCACACTGCACTTTTATCCAAGGGATTCCATGGAACATTCTCAGGATAATGTCCCAAAACTTTGCACTTATATGATCTGTCCAAAGGCGTAGATTGCAAATTATCTGCTGAAACAAATTAAGGGATTAGAAAACAATGTTCAGCATGCGAGCAAAAAGAAAATCAAAACAAATCTGATGGATTACAGATATTTTACAGAGCAGCTGTTATTACTTCATATTTTTTTAAACTGTAACACCTTAAATAGATATGAAGGGTGGAGATCGAAATGGAATAACAAAGATTTCAGGCTAATTGAATCAGATTACATAAAATAATTTCAAAAAATAAATTGATACTACACGTACTTATTCGCTCATTCCCAAACAGAAATCCACATACATGTACGTTATCCAATACATGTACGTAATACGTCGTTATACAATACATGTACGTAAATCCACATACAACATGTACGTTACTTTAAAACTCATTGCCAGATGACATAAAAAAACGTAAGTCGGTACACAAATTTAAGCTAAAAGTAAAATCTTTTCTGCTGCATAACTGTTTGTATACAATTAGAGACTATACTGATCGTCAAAAAGAAAAATAATGTGTATTTTAACAAAACAATTATTTATAATGAATTAGTTTACATTTGTATTGTATACATTAAAAAAAAAGATTTAATACACCTGTAACAAGTAATGAACTTCAGCTTCCTGGTCAATGACCCCCACCTCGATCAAGTATTTGTCCAGTTTCCCTGATCCATTGAACAAATGCTGAGATGGCCCCTTGTTTTGCTTCTGGACGCAAATGTAGCTTCACTGTGCGCACGTTTGTTGAGCACTCCTTTTGCTTGTAGTGGTAGGAGTAGAACTGATGTTCGTTACTATTTTGTTAGCAATGCAGAAAAATTAAATCAGCAGTTCATTTACCGTTGAAATTGATTTTCTGTAACTCGGGAACAAACATTTTTTCTAATTTCTATTTTTCTAAAATAATAATTTTTCTATTTTTTTCTTTGGTTGCTAATTTCGCTATTTTTGTCTCAAGAAAATGTGCGCGTATAATCTCTCCCCTATACGTCATATACAGTTTTTACTGTTTTTTGACCAATAAATAAATAAATAAATAAAAAGACCGCACGTGAATCAGGGTTAAGGTAATTTTCACAATTCCCTCTGATTTCTACCTGTAAAGTACACTTCCTTGTGAAACAGAGATAATATTGATGGTACCTTTCATATGTGTTAAGCGTCAACATCTTTTCGAGAAAATACGATACAATAACACAATTTCAGATATTCTTAAAGACGATGTCAAAGTAATGTTAGCGGACTTTATCATATGAGAGTGAATACGTTACGGCTAATGTCCGAATGTGGCCAATTCGCGAATTGATTGATTAATCGCAGCTTCAAGGGCAGGTATAGTCACGATAAATAAGTTAAAACCGTATTATAGATTACAAAAAAACCGCCGCAGATACAGCTACCAAGCTGAATAAATCCACATACACAATTAACACCTAAAGGTGGCATAAGATCTATTAAACAAAAGTGCAAACAATATTTTAAAATTACTACTTAAATCCTGGCTGTGTAGTGCCCAAGTAACACAGAAAAAATTAGTGCCCTTATGTCTCGAACAAATTGGTAAAGTCTACTTTCTCGCAGAAAGGAAAAGATGTTTGAGAGCGCGGACTCTTCGTTGCCGAGCACCCCGCGAACAGACCTGCTGTCCGGGCTGTGTACGCTACCCCGACAGCCTGCGAATGCTGCCACGCAATGGAGGAGGACCTGTTCCACAGAGATTTTTTTATTTAACTTCAAAACAGTTAAAAACGGTGTGGCGTTCTGTGAGAAGAAGAGTATTCTGTTCAAATTTTCTTAAGTTCTGAGAACCTTACTCTAACTCGCATACAAGATGAATTATGAATACAGATGGAAACGAGCGATTTAGTCAAGAATTGATAAGAAAATATTCACTATCGTGTAATAAAAAGTATTAGCAAAGGCAAATCAGGGGGTCAAGAAAACTCACAAATTAGTCGAACAATGTGGACAATGGAGGGCTTTCCTACAGGTCTTCCAATATGACCCACTGCAGAGCAGTAGAAAGCTAAGGGCTGCAAATAGCTAGGTCAATAGAAATGCTTGGGTTCGTCGATTTGGCGAAATGTTTTGATTTCCATGCACTGAGAATTACCAGGTTAGTGGTGTCCATTCCAAAATGACGTCCCTTGGCAAAATACGGCAACAGACACAATTCGAACTGTAGGCATTTACATTCCCAACAATCAAGAAGGGTGTCGGCAGTTGCCAACAGAATTTGTCCTGGAGGGATGCGTATATTACACAGAGTAAGAAATGGGAGGTACACCTACACACCCACACACACATATACATACTCTATTTGACGGTATATCTGTAGAAAACCGCAGAT
This sequence comes from Acheta domesticus, assembly GCA_031308135.1. NCBI lineage: Eukaryota > Metazoa > Arthropoda > Insecta > Orthoptera > Gryllidae > Acheta > Acheta domesticus. The sequence continues at coordinate 172,346,691 of JAHLJT010008446.1, read as the reverse complement.
CGGTCGGTTGGAAGCGCTACTGGAATCGATAGCCACCTGACATTGACCTTCGAGCAGGTCTGAGTACTTCGACTTGGATGGATTTCGACGGCTGTTCAACTTTGTTTCTTATAGGGGATGAAGTGACGCCGCGTCCCAGCCAGATAGTCAGGCGGTCACGCTCCACGGCCCGGCAGGGAGAAGGGAGTGAAGAGGCGCGAGATGTCCCCCAGGTGGGGGAAGTAATGGACATACAAGATACCTCGCGCGGTCCGACAGTAACCAGTAGGTAGAGTGCGATTTTTATGATCGCGACTGTAGCAAGCACGGCTTGATCATGCGGCATCTAGCGGCACGACTGAAAAAGACGCGAAACGCAGTGACATAATGCTACTGTGAAGACGGCCCTTGGGGCGCAGCTTTATAAAAGTCGCACTATAAAAACGCACCCCCGTGACTGGAGCGTGTCAGTGGCGCTAGTATACCAGCTACCGCGCACCGCCCTTGCGGCTGCGACTTCGGTCCCCGTAACTTTCGTACGGCCATTCTGACGAACTTCCGTTCATTGTTTTTGTCCTTGTTTCTTTGCAAATGTTTTGTAAACATCGATGATGTGTTTCACTTACGACATTCATAACAGTGAAATTTATTTTGCCGCTTAACAAAGGCGATATCTCCTTAGGGAAGCCCACAGGAGACACCTGGCACCAGAAGAACGCCACCGGGGTAGCCGCAGGTGAAGTTGGGGACTCGCTGTTGATTTAAGTCTTGGTCACAACACTGGAAAAGTACCAAGAGATCTACATGGTTCTTCGCCAGGTGCCAACGTCTGGTCCCCGGAAAGGACACATCGGTGACTCGTATATTCTTAATCTCCTTCTATAGTGAGATAGACTTGTTAGAGTCGGCCGCATAGACTCCTTTACAGTTCACAGAGGGGTGTTTCAAAGGGTTCTGCTTCGTGCATTGTTTTTCCGCATTTTGCGCAGGCCGGGTTTTCTGTCATACACCTTTTAGCATACATTTGGCACTTAAAATAAATCAAAGGGTTAGGCACCGGGAGTATGTTCTTCGCTCGAACTACCCACATGACAAACACGTAGAACTTGAAAACGATGATCTCGTTGAAGGTTCATCTCTTTCCAATGAAACACACGGCAGTGGTGAAAATTCCTCTGGCAATGAATTACGTGATAAGGACATGCGAAATTTCCTTCGACGAGAGAGAGAGTTCGTCAACTTCCATTTGAATCTCATGCACCGTTGAGGAGAGTATACGAAAATGCCAAAGCTAAGAGTGATAGAGACCGCTAATTCTGTCTTAAATAAGGTGGTATAGACCCCAGGTAGCATTACCTTCCCCTCCCCGAGTACTACAGGGCAAAACCCCCGCTGGGCCCTGCCGAGCGCAGTGCAACAGAACCGGGGAAGTAGCGGCCCCCGCCGCCCCCTCTCCTGCCGGCGCCACCGGCCTGGAGCAATCACCATCTACCGGAGCGAGTGTGGGCGGTCTCGCCAGTGTGGCGGGTCACCCCCGCACCCTCACATCTCCACTACCGAGCTGCAGCACCACCGGAGCCGGCGACGTCCTCCAGGACCCCGTCGATGCCTGCAGCGATGCAGCCATCAGCCAAATGAGAGTCGACGTGGAGGCGGGAAATGGAGGGGAGGACAATGTGACTCCGGGCGCCAAAGACAGGTCATCGCTGGTGAGGCGTCTGCGTGACGCCTTCAACAGGGCACACTCCCAACGTTGGCTGGAACAGCTCGCCCAGGGTATATATGCAAGCGCTCTCAAGGGGTTGGGGAAGAAAACTACTTACCTCCTGCAGTCTCGCCGGCACAAGAAAATTTCCACCTACAAGTTCCTATTTCCAGCCAGGATCAATTTCTCCCCAGTCCTCAACTACTACTGAACGTAAAATGACCAAAAGTTGTAGAATGAAATGTACGAGGAGCAACGGACAACAAGCAGCCGAGAACATTGGTCACGTTACCACAGAGAGCCGCAACCTGTCGCCGTTATGGAACGCCCGACATAACATCGGGGCCATTTACTAAGAGGCAGCCATTGCGGCGGGGTGGCAGGGGCTCCGAGAGAATCAGGCAGTGATGGGCAGCAAACGCCCTGACCTCATACTCGCGCGGGGCAGAATGGCACTCGTGGATGTCGCTGTGGCTGACGCACAAGAGGGCAAACTTAACAGCACGTTGAAAGACAAGCGCCAAAAATAAGAAGCCACCCAGGCCCACCTCATTACCGTCGGTTACCACAGCGCCGAAGTGCTCCCACACGTTGTGGTGTCACTGGGAGAATGGTGTGCGAGTAGTGACGCCGCACTAAAGAAAGTTGCATACGGCCACAAGCTAAAAGTCTTACGAGAAAGAATAATCACTGAGGCCATTGATGGCAGTGCGGAGAATTACTACACGCACACTGGCAATGTACACCTGGTCCCGCGTGAGTACAAACAGCGCGGGACAGAGTCCGCAGAGGCGCCCCCTCCCCTCCCCGCCACAAGAAGCCAGCTGTGGAACAACAGAAAAGAGTTGCAGCAACACCAGACTGAAGCCCCCGCCTAGAAAGTGTGTGCCCCCAGTGTCAGTGAAGTGAAAATGAGAAAATATTGGCAGTATAACTGATAGTGAGAGGAAAGATAATATGAAAATATGCAAGAGACTCAATGTCGAACACACACCCCAAACTAGATTCTGATCGGAAGAGCCATCGACTATGCTTATATACTGTAAATAATAACCAACAATGTACATATTGTAAATAGTAGCAATAGTATAGAAAGTAGTCATATAATAGGATAAAATTTAGATTACGCCAAACGGCAACTGAAATGTACATATTAGATTAAGAAATAAATATTTGTTTTAAAGAATGGTGCATGTCTTATTTTCCTTGAATTCTCGGAACGCTCGAAAACGCGCAAATTTACAAATAATACGAGGAAGTAGGTGCTTTTGTAGCACCATTAGTTCGTAACAATCCGTTTTGGGGGTTTATTTTACTGATTGTGGATTTAGTTCAACTTGACAGTGAAGCCTTTGCAACTGAGCTCCAGTAACTTTTCCCTCGTCACCAACTTTGTACATCCCCAGCGCGCATGGCGACCAGGGATATTTAATCGTTCTGCCTCTGCGGATCTCGAATTTCGAAGCATGCGATTGTCCGGGCGTATGCTCGGCGCCTACTTCCGCACAAACGTGCAAGAGCGATTGCTGTCCTTCTAACCCCTCCCAAATTGCGAAACCGAATTGCGCGCTACGAGAACTTCCGAATGAGACCACCAGACGTTCCAATAACCACATTTTATAGCGACCAAGTCGCTTTTTACTTTCCCGTATACGTAGTACAGATAAAGTTATATAATGTTGCGAAAAATCGATTTCGAGATTTCAACGGAAATACACGTTTTGGGGTCCCCTGATACCGAAAAAGGAGTTCTTTTCAAAACGTCCGTCCGTCCGTCAACAACCGTAGCACCGAAACCATAAGTACGATTTCTTCCAAAATGAATATTCCCCAGCCGATCTGGTTGCACTCGAGGCGCCGCGATTTTGAAACACATTCTTCAAAATTTGGGGGTACTTTACATTAAGTCCTCCGGACATTTTCAAAATTTTCTCAAAAACGGCTTCAATTTTTTTCTTTAAATTTTTTGTAAGAATAGAGTAGAATACACTTATGAATGTGGCATAGGTCCCATTTTCACGGTTAACTCCGAATTTTCGAAAACTGCAAAAGTCGGATTTTTTTTCGGGCTCTTCCTACAACTACAAAATTAAAGATAGAGATTTTTCCTTCAAATAAAATGTTCTCCAGAGTGCGTTCTTTCATTTAGGTCATGTACAATGTTTTTGAAAATTTTAGTAGTTATCGCCTAATATTGCGTGCAATATGTGCAATTTTCAAAAACTTACAAAAACATTTTCTCAAAAACGACTCTAGATTTTTTCTGTAAGTGCCTAATGTACTTTATGATATGACAAACACCAAATTTCTGTATTTTTTTGTTTTTCAAAAATGACAAAAATGAATTTTGACTTGTCTCTCACGTCGTTAATATTTACATTCGCGGCGATTTGTTCACATTATTTCAATTATGAATACATGTGCTTTAAATAATGACAAAGTTTCTCGAAAACTCAACAGTTCTATGGAAACTAGCTGAAAATTCCGCATTCAGAAACAATTAAACGCCATTTTCTCATAAATTGTTTTTTTTTTAAATTACACAAATGTATTTTTTTAAAGATCTCTCACACCGTTTCTATGCACATTTCCATCAATTTGTAAACACTATTGTATTTTTGAGTTGATGTACTTCAAATGACTTTCAGTAATATTTCGAAAACTCAAAAATTTTCTGTGAAAGAGCTTCAAATTTCGCATTTTTAGTAGCGCTTAAACAACATTTTCTTAAGAACGGCTCCACATTTTTCAAAGAAAATTGCCACTTATGACGAGGTTTTACTGTTCTTTAATATTCTAAAATTAATATTTCCGTTCTACCATTAGGAAACCGAAATATTAAAAAAATGTCAAAAAATGTACGTTGGGCGGCGATAGATGGCAGCTAGCAGAAGTAAGTAGCAATTCAGAACAGCTAGCCCAGGCCCAAGGAAATAAAAAACTAATACGGGAAAATTTGTGCCAGTCTGTAGCACCACTAGTTAATGTTTTACTTTCACGCACTTACTAACGTATAAAGAGAAAGTAGTATTGTAATCGTGTGCCGGAAAACGGCGATAAACAAGATAAAGGAATAGGTTCCACTAGACCCTTTGACCTCTCTTGTTATGTCACTGTAACCATCTTTTAGCTTCCCTTACGCTTAAATCCAAAATTCGCAGTGCTGCACGGATTGCATCGTGCGCCTAATAGTGCGAGTAGACACGGGGTGTCCGCTCGACAGTAACAATCTCTTGCGATACCACGTGAGTTCCAAACAGGTGAAGAGCGTTCCAAAACACGTAAAATCTGTCATCCTGCTTGCCACCCTATACACAACGATGTTTCACTGAAGCCCACAATGCACACATGCCATTTAATAGCATTTCGTAAAATTGTGCAAGAACCGTTTCATACGGGAACCCATTAAAATCATTCGACCTGCTTCATAACGGTATAACGCACACGGGTGGGTTGGATCCGCGGTTATCTCAAGTGGGCGGGCCGTCCTCACCCATACCCAACTCTAAACCACACACACGTATTTTATTGGATGTCAAAGGTAAGCGTAACGAAAAAAAGTTGTAATTAACACAAAGTTTTAGAAAGATAATTTGGCATGGAGTATAGTTTTCCAAATAGTATCCAAAATATGGTATAGTATCCAAAATTGGATCGTTTTTAGATATAAGAAAAAAAACCTTTTTTTCCCTTTATTATTATTGTTATTATTATTATTATTATTATTATTATTATTATTATTATAACTCAAATCTAATGATTTTTGACGAACATATAACTCGTAATAAGCATCCCAAAATACCGAAAAAGCAAAACTACACAATTTGTTTTAGGCCAACTACCTAATGTAGGGTGATCCGACGTCCCGTTTTTAACGGGATTGTCGTCTTTTTTTTCATTACGTGTCCCATTGTCCCGACAAAACATTAATGGGACGCGAAATGTCCCGTTTTTTCGTTCTTGGTAGTAAACTCACTCTACTAGACGCACTCTGGTTTACGCTTCTACGCTAGCTCTTACTTTTCAGTGAACTTTTTTCCAGAAAATTTGGGGAACAGGAAAATGATTAAGATTGATAAAAAATGGGAGATTGGTAAAAGATTGAGAAAAAGGGAGATTGATAAAAAATGATGTGATGTCTTACACAGTTTTAAAAATTGAGGCAATAACATAGAGGCGGTTGTGATTTTTGTTCTGTCTATAGCAGGATAAAGTGATGTGGAAAGAGTATTTTCGTTTGTGAACTCTCTTAGAATTGATAAAAAAACAACAACAACAAAAAAACAAAAACGTTTTACTACCGAAACAATTTCAGCAATTGTAATTTTAAAACCTCATTTTCAAGACCTGAGCTGTAAGGAACTAAGCACACTAAAGAAACAAATTCCAAATGTTATCAACAAAAGTTCAACCTCCTTTTGTACCAATCTATTTCCATGAAACTGGAAATTCTGTACAAGCATCTACCACAAGCAAACACCAGAACAAACTGCAGAACTAGAATTGAAACTTCATAGCTCCATCATGATATACAAGTACCAGATACTAAAGACTTCTGCAAGTACAAAAAAATGCCCATTCCCACTAGAAAACTTGGCTCATGCAGTATATTTTGAAGTATTCAAAATTAAAAGTTTTAATTTAATAATAACAATTTATTAATAATAATATTTACAATACTTTAATTTAATACAATATAAAATAATAATGTACCATAATGCAAACTTCCATAATATTAAATTTTAATTACCAACTTAAAACAAATTTAAGTGCTTTTCAATTCAATATTTTTAAGGTCGCAACTACTAGGTCATTAGCAACCATTATTGGATTTAACGTTATGGTATGAGGATGGAATGATATGGTGATGATAGGGGGTCAAAGGACAAACACATACAACCATGCCCAAGGCAGGACTGAAACCTGTGACCCCATGGTCTGAGATCACTACGGCACTACATTCTTAGCGATCTCGGCCATGGAGCCGACAACACACAACCTTTCTTTGAATGCACCTCCTATTATTTTTGTATGTCTGTATTACAGTTTCTCGAAGGTTGAGCTCTTGACTTGTTATTTAAAAGGTTAGCTGATATTTCATCCCATTTTTCTAATTCTTGTTATTTTATTTGTTTCAAATTTTTGAAAGTGGTAAGTGGAAGAGCAGATGCAATGGTCTGAGCCTTACCATTAAAAATACATTTATTCATTTATTTCTTTATTTATTATCTCATTATTATTTATTTGTGAGTTTGTTACTAACTTCTCAATGCTCCACACCTGAACCACTTTAAATCCTAAACAAATAATCATTGAAAAGTATAGTGAAAAATGTATTGGTTTTTTGATTGTAAGGAACCTTTATAAAGGATTCATACAAATTATAGCTTCATTTTGTCACTCATCAGAAACCTAAAATCATTCTAAATCTTAGAATTACAAAAATCCTCTTTCATGAATAACGTCAATCAGGCTCCCTACTTGCAATCATTCTCCTCAATACAAATGAAGTATTCACTATGAAATGACCACTTCCCCCTCCTCTAACTCCAAAATTTCTATTTTTCGTTTGTTGATTGAAATATATACAGAATGATACTCTTGCTTCAGAATACTTCAACTCAACACCATCTGAAAAATATTTTAATAATTGCAAGCTCATAACATCTGATCATTTTCAAGAGTCATCTATTAAACTAGTCATCTATTGAATTGAATATTTCAAGAGAAATCTATTCAAGAGTCTATCAAACTCTTGGAGATGAGTTACATTAATTCTGAATGGGAATTTCATTCAAGTTCTAGTGAAGGTAGTGGTGTGGCAGCCCTGTGTATAGCAGAGGGTATGTTTTGTTTACAATGGCATCCACAGGTAGTTTGTCTGAGACATCAGATGACTACAGACATTTAAAAAGGAACGTTGAACCTTGAATGTTCTGTGACATTTAATAAAATCTACACAAATTGTCCACACAATCTGTTACAAAGAAATGCATTGAGTTTCAGATATTAATCCAAAAGAAACAACATCCTTAGAACAACTTGAAACATGAAGACAGACAAGAGAAAAGACATCATTTAGTAATTCTAAATTCAGGGGAGAAAAATTTTGTTCCCAACAGGTCCACTTTACAAGGAGTCATTGCCCATAAAAGCACCAAAGCTATGTGATGTTAAGAAACTATCTTACACCCAAGTCCAAGACTTCTAGCATTTCTCATAGTAGAAAGAGATTAATGTTATGACACTGATGTAGATGCTTAACCAAATATTCAAAACCAAGCCTTTTTTCATAGCTTTTTAATTACACATTTTCATTAAATATTATCAAAAAAACATTTTATTGTATATTTTCCATGACATCTATTTAAATATTATTTCCAAGACTCATAATAACCCAACTCCTGGATGATATCATCCTTTGAAACCCTTTCCCATACATCAATACATTTCCAATCACTGACAGAACCAAAAACAACACAATTCATAAGTCAACAATCAGACTTGATACTCTGAAAAGATTTCATATTATATTAATGAGAGAAGGAAAAACATCCTGAAAAATTGTCTTATTAACTTTGGGTTTTAAGTATTTCAAATGTCTTATTTTAATGAATCTGGTGTAAACATAACCATCAATAACACAACCAATGATCTCCTTACCAACGAAGTCTACAATTAAGGACTGTATTTTCACAATGTTATGGGATTACTATTAACACTAATATGCATGAGAACTGCAGCACTTCCTGTCAAGAATTTGTCACTCGCTTTCCCCTTCACATAAACCATTTGGGTCAAACAAAACTTGCAATTAAGTAATGTAATAAATGCAGGACATGAAAATAATAAGCAATGCTAAATGCTATATTTGCATCACACCATATGATCAAAATTCATAGAGACAAATACACAATCCATAGTCATTAAAAAAAGTCTTTATTCATGGAGAGTACCAAAGTAAACATAATTACAATTGAAACTCATCTGAAAGTGCATGCCAGAATGAAAAACATAAAACGAAATAAGGATTTTTCACACCAACACAGGGTCAATTTGCTATGATACACAATGGAGCAAAATCTGATTATTCAAAATAAATAAAGAAAATCTTGGTATTTTGTGCCCTGAATACTTAAAAATCAATTAAAAACTGTATACATTTTACATCGGTGTGCACCTACATTAATACACTTCCAAGATAAGCTATCAACAGTATTAGTAAACATGGTACTCTCAATCATAAACATCTCCAAAACAGCTGCATTCTTAAAAAGTTAGTAAAAATGAATTTACTAGATCTATATAATTTTTTTCACACAAATTACAACTGTTAAAATCAATTATTTTTATAGTTGGCGAATATTTCTTAAAATTTGGTGCTAATCTGTATTCATTATCTCCCTCTCAAGTCGCCACTTTTCTAAGAAACTGCAAGTGATTCTATAAAGAATAATTCACTATACTGTACTGCAAGTCCACGGAACTAAAACAATTTCTAATTTATCGAAGCAATAGGCTACCTTTCGCGGACAACAGACACAGTTCTGTTTCATGACACAAAAAGTGGAAAACATTTCTTACCGTTTAAACGATCCGGCTCCAATCCAGAATTCAGATCTAGACCACAAATAACAAAATAATCTGCAAATCTGTATCCGCTTTGATTTGCACGTGAATTCATAATTAAATTTGCAGACTTCACACACAACCTGCCAAACACATCACATTTTCACGAGCCATGACGCTCTGAATTCTTTGCTTTTCTCAGTGACAACAATAGCAATGCTTATATGAAATTCTGGCAACTGTTCTAGCCACCTCTAACACAAATCGCACCGATTTTCACGCTTCAAGTTGTCTTGAAGTCACGGATGGCCATATGGACATTGATCTCCGAGTGCGTTCTCCGGTGTTCTCTGCAAGGTATGGAGCAGTACATACAAGGACCTTTTAATTTCTTTATGGATAATTACTATCACGAGTATTTATTGTAAAATACGTTGCACTACCACAACAAAGATTATAGGTTTATTTTCAGCATTCCTGTCAAATTGTTCAGAAAAAAATTTCTTCGATTAAGAACATCACATTTTTTCATTTTCTTTTGCAAGAAATGATGACATTGAAATAAATAGATGTTTCTTTTAATAGAATGCAATACTCAATTGCAAATATAACCAATGATAATAGGAAATTGTGAGATAATCAATAGATTTCCTATCTTTATCTTTTACTGGACAATCGATCAATTCAATCGATAACATCTCTTGCATATAACACAAAGTTCCAAGTCGACTTCTCTCGATTTACTGCGCTCGCAGCGCCTCTGTAGCAAGGTGGAAATCCATGGGTGAGTTCCTCCGGCGCACCGATTTTTGCTCGTTTTGCACGCCACACGTTTGCGTGACGAACCACGTGACCTCAGCACGGGCCCTTCGTTTGAAAAGCCCGTCGAGTATATAATAGTTTATGTTCCAAGGAAAAGTCCTTCCATCATATACACACGGTCGAAGGAAAAACCTTACGAGACGCTCGCCGCCATGTTGCATGGAGCGAGAGTAGTGTTAAGGCCGATATACACGGTATAGTTTTCGTGTAGATTCTTTATGTAGTCCAGACTTTACGCTTTCTACATGAGAAAATTATGAACATGTTCGTAATTTTTTCTTGTAAAAAGCATACAGCGCCTCCAGCGGCGGAATCGTTCACTAACGGCCGTGTCGATTTTGTGGAAGAAACGTTTTAAGAAACATTGTGAAAGTGGTACAAAATGAAGATTTTCAACGGTAACCAACTAAAAATAATACGACGAAGGTGTTTGAGAAGCAATATTTAAAAGAAATACTTCATAAAGCTGTTTCTATGTTTTGTAACGAGTTGATAATTTTGGTATCTGGCTGAATTTAAAATTCCCGCTAATATTGTGACGCGAACTGGTTTCGGAAGCTCATTGGCTGCAGTCGGATACGATGCGCATGAGCTCCGTAGCATATAAGAAGAAATTGTGAATATGCTGAACAAGAAACACAGCGAGTTTATATTATGTGCCATTTTCACTTGTAGGAAAAAACTGCCTACCCTAAAGTAGCTTCCAACCGGCTTATTTGTGCAAATAAAAATTATAATTTAATATTTAAACGCTTAAAATTGTATTTAAATTTGATTGCAACTTCATTGTTTGAATTTAATCTCGAAGTATTAATTCAAAAATTTCTCGCTTAACCTAAGTAAGCCTTAAACCGTTGAGTTCCGTTGAGAGCGCGTCATTCGTTTTAGACCATGATATAAGGACCGTCATACTTCGGACCACTACGAAATATTTCTATAGAGTTGTCCTGAATGTCGTCACAAGTTCGGCGGGAAAGTGTTAATACGCTGAACAAGAAAAGTGTTTATGTTATACTGCGATTTTTGTAGGAAGAGCTCTCAAGGCCACTCAAATCCCATCTTCGCGATGGAATATGTCACGGCATTTGGCGTCTTTTCTCGGTCTTGCCGGTAGAAGTCGCATGATCGCAAGCACTGCTTCATACGGTCGCGATCGTGCGAAATCTAGCGGAACGACTGTGAATGACACGAAATGCCGTGACATATTCCATCGCGAAGATGGGATTTGAGTGGCCTTGAGAGCTCTTCCTACAAAAATCGCAGTATAGTGGCGTACACTGTTTTCATGCCCTGGGCTACCGCTGGCTTAAGAAATTATCTTTGATTATATAGCTTTATAAAATATACAAATCTTTGATCATGTAGTTTTTCTAGTTTGTACTACTTTTATTATATATAAAATATTTCATGAATCACAATCATTTTTTTCAATTTCTCGTTATACGAACGGCAATTAAAAGGCTTCTCTAATAACCGCTGAACGATACATTCATTGGCAACAGATAAACTTCCCGCAATTTGCTGTGACATTTCTTGAAAATATCTTACCAAATTGACAATAGTTAACTTTTATACTATCACATACTTAATATATTGCAATTTAACACTTAAAACACGCTTAATATAATATATTATGTATAAGTACAATCACCACTAAACGTGTATGCCTTGCACAAATGGGCAGATCTAATTTACTTTGTCTGTTTACTGCCCACTGTCTCCCAACTGCTCCGAACGTGTCAAGAAACCGCTCGGTAAATCGGCAAACTGAGCCCTTGCTGGTTCATATCTTACTAGTAGGAGGGAGTGAATTTGCAACGAACGCACGCAGTGTGGATGCCTCTGGGTGACAGCGGTTTTTTCGACGTTGCCGCCTCTTAAGAGGACTGGTGCGATTTAATACAGGTCTCAACAGACCAGATTATACAAAATCCTGAAAAATGTATGTCACTGAAAAATAATGTGGCCTATAATTATTTTTAATAAAATTTATCTTGACATATGTTGGTTCTCGTTATTTCTCGGACTACCACCAGTAGCGCCGGTAGCCCCCAGTATACACCACTGGTTCCTACATTTCTTGAAAAGTACAGGAGTAATAAAGAAGTACAATAATAATAATAATAATAATAATAATAATAATAATAATACGAGGGTTAGGGCAACTACAAGTCATGGCAACTATTTTTTTGTGAGAATATGAGTAGGGGTGGAAAATTTCAAATATACACATGAAAGGACAAGCTATAAATTAAGTGCTTGGACATTTATCAACACAAAAATTGCATTTATCATATTTATTAAGATATTTGAAATCACCGTACTCGTTTCATGTTCTAAGGCATTTTAGAGAATACGACTTCTCAAATTCGAAAAGCATTACATAACCATTCTAAAGGCCTAATACGTAGACGCTCGATTACCGCACATCACATTGATCCGCACACTCACAGGTCGTCATATGCATTGCTGATCACTGGTTGCTGGGCATCTTTGCAGAAACTCTCCGGCGCATCTCTCGGCTGTCCGGTATGGAAGCGCATTATTCCATGAGCTTCCACGAAAGTGACATTTTCGGGCATTCCTTTCATGGTGAATGGCTCTCTTGGAGTAAGAGCTCTGTTGGAAACAGATTACATTCACCTCGCACGGCGGAAGATGGACAACTGATTTGAAACTGCTCACTGTGCTACTGGAGACACTTGCAGAGCTATCTGTTGATGTAAACACATCATACTGCACCATTTCTTTCAAGATATAAATGAAATTTTGCGATCCGGTAACATTTCTTTTAGAAAAAAAATAGTTGACATGACTTCTGCCCCAACCCTCGTAATAACAACAATAACAACCGAGTGTAGTGGCTCAGGACACTTGACACACTGACACGCTGACTTCGCAGTCGGGAGGCCCGGGTTCGAACCCCGGGCCGACCAGCCTGACCGAGATTTTCGTGGTTTCCTTCGATTATACAGACGAATGCTGACATGGTAAAAAAAGCCACGATATCACCTATCAATATCATTCTATCATCTCATAATTCATAATTCAAGGCTTACCAATCTTGTCTTACCAAGGGATACAGCCGAAAAGCTGATCCTCATAATGACCAGTGACCAAAATCTGTTGTTGTGTGTGCCTTTCTTCCAATATTTTTTTAACTGGATCGTTAATGTAAATAAATGTTTTCGGCTCCTTTTTCCTCGCATAGGCACTGCTGCGCATGCGCGCAAGGGGACGCGCGCTTTCTCGTTCTCTCTCGCACTCACTGGGCAGGGGGCCTAGACCCCCAACCAGGCTCCCAACATGCGCAGACTTGTACTGCTCTGCACGTCCACGCCTCGGCCCCTAAAGCAAATTCGCCTCATCGCCCTAACGTTGTGGGAAATAGGAGTGTTTGTCTGTGTGACGTTTGTGTAATTTTTGTTGTTCCTGTTTTCTTTATGAAACAATAGAATTAGTCATTTCAGAAACACCTTATCTTCAAAAAAGTAAACTTTCGGTAAACTGAAAAAAAACTATCCTAAGCATTAATATAAGTCATATTCATAATTTTTGTATTTTAATTCATGCATTTTGGTTTCTTCCACTTGTTTAAAGAGAAAGAAATGTATTTACTAGATCTCTGCAATCTGGCGAAAACAACCGATCGAGACTCTCGGGGTCCGGCGCTCGGCCGCTCGACTGGCGCCGGACTGCTCGGGACCTTCGTCGCTCAATGTATGTACGGGATATAAAGTCGCCGCGCGTAGTGATCGCAAAACTCTTTCAATTAATTGTAATCGAAAGAAAATACAATTTCAGTTTAGCGATTAATTGGTTGAAAAGTAACAATTTATTGATTGGAAATAATTTTATAGGGACAAAACAATATATTATTTGAAAGAATTAAGGCAAACAAAGAGTCTGAAAAAATTTAAAACCTTTATTGCATGATTTTTACTTTCTCGCCTTACGAATACTTCGTAAGAAGAGAAAGTTAGGTAATCCTGCGGCGGAAAAGCGGGGAATTTTCGCCAGAAACACTCTTATAGCAGGAGTCTGGTAACGAAAAATTGGAAAAAAACCTGTTGCTAAATTTAGAAAAAAATTCTCTATCTCGTGGTGTAGTCAAAATCCATGATTTGTTGCTTCTTCATACTGCAAAATCGATTGACGGCAAAACGTCCGTCTGTCCGTCTGTGGTCAACGCTAGCGCCTGAACCGTTTGGCCGATTTTCTTCAAAATTGATCTTCCCCGATAGTTTTTACTCGTCTCAAGGCCTCTTGAATTTGAAACCGATATTTTAGTATTTGAGGGTACTTTACATGAAGCCCATTTTGAGATTTTCTAAATTAAAAGAAAATGGCTCCAAATTTTTTGATTATATTTTGTTGTTGAATAGTGCAAAGAACGTTGAAGGGAATGACGTAGGTATCATTTTCGTTGATAGGCCCAATTTTTCGAAAATTGCAAAAAACTGTTTAAAAACTGCAAAATTGAAGATAGAGATTTTCGCCTCAGACAAAGTCGGTTGTACAAAATTAACACTTCAAATATGGTCATGTACCATTTTTGGGAAAAACGAGTAGTTTTTGCATAAATTGCGATTCAAATTTACAAAAAACATTTTTCTCAAAAACCGCTCCAAATTTTTTCTTTAAATTTTCTGCACGTGTGTAATAAGGGACGGTAAATGTATAAATAAACTAGTGTTGCTACAGAATGGCACATACTTTCTCGCAGTAGTTATTTTCCAAATGCCGATCATCGGATAAATTATGTGGAGTAAGCCGTTCACCGCTGCCTTTCTTGGTCATGTTTTTGAAAGACATGTTTTTCGCGTGTTGACAATTACTGGCTTCCTAATGATAGAACTGATACAATTACGTTTTGACTAAAATATAAGCAGATGGTCCGCATGTCGGTCCCGTAGCGCGGTTGGTTAATGCACCACGCGGTTGGTTCGGGTTGAGATCTTCAATAAGGAAGTTGCCGAGTTCGATCCCCCTTGGGGAATTTTAATTTGATGAATGTGATGTTGCAGGAAAAAACATTGAATAGTGTAGATACTTTATTGAAAATCATTTGAAGTACTTCTACTCACGAACAGAATCAATGCAGATAAATAGACAGGACTTGTCTGTGTTTTCCCTAACTGCGTCTTTTAAACAGTTTTTCAACTCTGTTATTCGATTTCTGAAGCGTATGACATGTCAAATCAACCGTTGTCTAGTATATATCTGTATGAACCAATTTAAGTAAAATTATGAGCATTTTAACGTTAAATTGTAATACAATATAGCTAGAAGGCATGCGATGAACTTACATATCCCTAACGGTTCCAAAAATTGTTATTACTTTCTCGCCTTACGAATACTTCGTAAGAAGAGAAAGTTATGTAATCATGCGGCGGAAAACGGGGAATTTTCGCCAGAAAAACTCTTATAGCAGGGGTCTGGTGACAAAAAAGTGGATAAAACCTGTTGCTAAATTTAGAAAAAACTAGTGGTGCTATAGAATGGCACAGACTTTGTCGCAGAACTCAGTTCTCTAAATTTAACTAGTTTTTCTGCAATGAATGATCATCTTCCCAGATAAGTTCTTTGAGTGTCCAAAGGACATTTTTTTATATTCTCTGAATGTATTGGTTTCCCAAAGCGAGAAATGAAACCACCATACACTTATTAATAATATACTAGTGTAATTGTCATGCAGAGCGATTGTGGTCGCAGACGTTAATCAGCGAGCATTGGCAGAGTTCTTCGGAGGGAAGCTGCGCCGGTTCGAGTCCTGGTCGGGGAACATTATGTATCAAAACTCTCTTTTGTCACAGGAAATAATTGAGAATTCTAGAAACATTAGTGAAAACCATGTGGATCCATTTGAATCACAAATATTGATAATTACGATAAATAAACTGGAAGTGTCTGTATATATTTTATGAATTTTGAACTTTCAACAATTTTTCACGTCTCTCCTTGAATTTTTAAATCGTATGTACCATCGTATTAATTGTTTCTTCATCATGCATTTACAATTTATAGCTCGATTCGATTCTTTTTGTGGCTCCGTTCGATCCATACGGTAATAGTTTGGCGTACTGGTGTAAGTGCCGTTTCGTTAACTTGTAGGATTGGATTTCGGGTCTCGGAACGGAAAAAGTTGTTTGATAGTAAACACTTTTCTGGTTTCTGAAGTAGAAGTATAGCATTTAGGGCCATATAGAAGCAGTGCGAGAAAGTATGTGCGTTGGAAGCACCACTAGTTTATATTGCTTTTTTTATATTTATATTGGTTAAGGGAAAATAATATAATACACTAATCTTGGCAGAATCTGCTGCGGATCTGCAAGAAATAATGAACAGAATAAATCGAGTTTGCAAAGTTTATAAATTAGAAATAAATGTACATAAAACAAAGTATTGTGGCGGCATATAGCGGTGCCTTAATAAATTTACAACAAAAACTTCTTTTTCGTACTCTCAGGCATGCGCACGTGCGCTTTCCCCGCTCGCCTCGGCCCAGCCCCGCTCCACCACGCCCGTTGTCCTCTGCTGTCAGAGACCCATCCCTCCGACGGGACGCCGGCCTAGTAAGAATTTATGACCTCTTGTCGTCAAAGGTCACTTGACGAACCCACTTCACTGAATGCTCCTTTTGTGACCCACCCCCGCCGATCCTTGGGCGCCCTCCTCGCTTCCACCCCTGTCGCGATAATTTAAGAAAGTCCGAACCCTTTGCCATACAATAATTGCTCACTAGGGATGCCTCCCCCCCCCCCGACGAACGCAGCTGCGTTTCGGTCAACAGAGATAGCGTTTCGGTAGAGAGAGAGATACTTTAGAAAATTTTCCACGAATCCTCGGACCGCGATTCATCAAAATTAATTCTGCGACGCAGTAAGGTGCGGCCAATGAGAGGTTTCACAAAGTAGGTCAGCGAGCCTAGGATGAACTTAGGAGGGGGAAGATCCGGAGAGGGACAGATTCTCAAAATCTTAAAAAAAGGCAACACTAGGGAGGTAGTCGTGAGAGCGAACACACGAGAGCATCGGCCGCGAAAGAAACGCTTAGAAGTGAGTTATGAACGGGTAAACGCGAGGGCAGCGGCCGCGAAACAGACACTTAGAAGCGAGTTGCGAGTACCAGGATCCAGCCTCCGGTCCGCAACAGCAATTAAATGCTGTCGTATCGCTCGTCCGAGCCGTAGTGAGAAACGAATCCGGACTCTTCCCGCATCTTGGTGGCGAGGCGCAAAGGAGACCTCGGGGCACGCAACGAGCTACGAGGCGTCCACCCTCCCGTGTCAACATTGCAGATCATAAGACAACGCCCGTTGAAGACGCCGAGGCCATCGACCGCAACGTGGGCACCCCAGCCCACGCCCATTCAACAGATAAGACTTTTAACGCACGCCCGCGCTTTGGGGCGTCCCGCCTCGAGACGAGACGGAAAATGTCTCCCAAATTTTAAAGTGTTCTATCTTTCTGTTTTTTTGTTTTGTTTGTTTTTTGTTAGAGTTAAGCGGTGCCGCGCAATGGCATATTTTTCTTTAAGACTGTAACAGAAGTGTAATTAACTATCTTTTCTCTTAATTTTCTTTTACTGAGCTCAATAGGTAGGGTGTAATCCCACCTCATGGGATTTTCTTTGTGTAACTTCCCCGGCCGTAGGTCGGGAATAAATGTATAATTTTATTTCACTGCCCAATTACGGCTCATCATTTACAAAGTAGTTTCCCGTCCCGCACCTCTCTTCCACCCGCTAGCCGATGGCGTTGCAATTTGGCTTTCCCGCCGTGGGGCTCGAGCATGCTGTTGCAGTATATGCTAATTAGTAAGAAAGGTGGAAGACCATTTCAACTGTCCATCAACGATCGACCGATTGAGCAGGTTTCTCAATATAAATATTTGGGACAAATTTTAAATGAGTTGTAATCAGATTTGGAAATAAAAACAAGAATTGAAGTAGCGCAAGATCCACATTCAACAAAATGAGGAATTGTCTATTTAGCAGAGACTTGAGTTTTATCTTCAGATGGAGAGTGGAAAATTGTTACGTGGCAACTGTTCTCTTATATGGTGCTGAAACATGGACTCTGAAAACAGCATCAATTAATAGACTGGAGGCATTCGAGATGTGGATGATCAGGAGAATGTTGAGAATCCCCTGGACTGACAAAGTTCGTAATGATTACATACTAGAGAAAATGGTATATGCCGAGAGATATTAAAAATGATTAAATTTAGAAAAACATTGTATCTTGGTCATTTACTTAAAAACCCCAAATATGAATTATTACAATTAATAATGATGGGGAAAGTTCAGGGTAGAAGTGGAGTCGGCAGGAAGAAGATGTCCTGGTTGGCAAACATCCGAAAATGGATAGGTATCTCGAGTGCTTCTGAGTTGTTCCATGTGGCACAAGACAGAGAAAAGTTCGGGGAAGTGGTCGCCAACCTCCAGTAATGGAGACGGCACTTCAAGAAGAAGAAGGGAAAATAATTCGTTTCGTACCAATTGTAATGTCATTTAAGTTACTTACAAACCCGAATATAAGGCATATTTATTAAACACAATGAATATTTGGTCATAATTTCACGAGTACATAAGAAAAACGCATATGCTAATCAAAAATGAGGTGGGTACGCATGTATGTTTGAAAATAAAACTGCTCTCCGTGCCTGCTGATAACTACTGTGAACAGCGTGGCAGGAAGCGATAACAAAGGTTGCGCAGGTGACTTGGTGCCCCCCACGCAGCGCGCCATCGTCTTTGCGACGAAATTTTCAGGAAAGGACAGGAAGCGGTTGAAAGTGAAGAGTTGAGATATTTGCACTAAGCTTTCCTCGAAAGGTATTGAGAAGCTCGCAAGATTATAAATAAAACTAAAAGTACAGTGAGCTTCAAAACAATGCTAGGGTGACTCAGGCACCCCGCGCGCCTACTGCCGGGTTAAGAAACTAAGACCTGCGTTTTAGATGCCTGAAAATTACAACAAAGAAATTAACTGGAAAAAGGCAACAAAAACACAAAACTGGGAGGGAAAGGTACTAATGTATTTCATTGCACTTGCACCTAACTATAGCAGAGCATTTGTATTTACACCACATAAAATGAAGGAAAATTAATGATTTTATGTTCATTAGAATAAAATAGGCAATTTCCTAAACATCCAATGTCTAGGTATTACAAAGAAAGGAATTTATCTCTAAAACTTTTGAATGCCTTTTCTTTGAATTCACAGGTAGAACTGCAATAGATCCACTTGAGGTTGTCCGGAGAGTCGAATTTTGAAGCTTTTTATGCTTTTTTTATTATGAAAATTTATAATTTGAAAATAATTATTAAAATTTGTTTATATATTAAATTTTGAAAAAACGAAATTATTGGTCATTGATTATTTTAAAAAACCTTCAATACTCCCCCCTTTTCCTGAAACTTGGCATTTGATATTTACTCCGACGTAGCGGCCGATTGTTGCGATGCACAGTTCGCCTGAACCGGGTCCGCTGGTTATCGACAACCGACCGAGTCTCGGTCGGCCGCCGGCGACCGGGAATCCGCAACCGGCTGCGAAGGACAGTCGAGCGCGTGGTCTCGAGAGGAGAGAGGTGAGCGAGCGCTGGTCGGTAAAGATCGCGGAGAATGCAGACCTCTAGTATTTACACAGATGTGTCAAAATCAATTAAAGTGTATTGGAGATGTGTTGTTTCTTAAGTGACTTATGTAATGCGGAGTTAATATGCACAAAATAATTGTAAGATATAACAAAAGTAGGCAAAACCGATTTATTGCAAGAAATATTTTATATGCCTTTAATGTAAACATTGTTACAACATCACTGACAATATTTTGGTATTATTTTTATAAATTTTTCACTAAATGTTTTTCATTTTCATCCTTGTCGACAGTTGGCCAGTCATAAATTTTTGAGTAAAACTCATGAACTATAGCTTCAGGAATATAGTATTTTAGTTTTCTGAGATCACTGACTTTTTTGTTTATTGGTACACAATACTGTGAGTAAGCACCAGATTTAGGAAGTTCTGGAGTGCCGGCAACTGATTTTTCCAAGTCAAAACTGTGTTTAATTAGTCCACCAATGAAATGTTTTGCTTTAACTTCACCCACATGTTTGTTAGAATATGAAAGCTCCATAAAACTCGAAATGTTGAATTTTTGTTTGTTTTCCCTTGAAATGCTTCTTGCTTGAGTCTCAGTCGGCACAGTGTTCTTTTTACAGTACTGTGGCCACCATGATTTAAAATCCTTCACCTTTTCACTTTCCACAAGTTCTACTTGAAATTTGTCCGGAATTACTGTAGAATGAAACATTTGTTCTGCATATTGTTCACACTTATATTCATATTGTTTCAATTCCCTTTCATGCGCGATGGCGCGATTTCACATCACTCTCACTAGAACTCATTTTGCACAGAATAAGTTGGATAAAACAACAGATGCAACTGCTTATTGCTGCTCTTCCAGTGCTGCCACTCACTGCAAAGTCATTTGAGAAACAACATATCTCCGGGAGAAGTGATGTTCCTCAAAAGACAGCAAATTTTAACATCTCATTGTTATGCACCTTTCCATTGGAGATGTGATGTTTTATGTGTAATGGATGAGATTAGCCCTAACAAGTATATCTAGATGTGTAAATCAGTTTTGAAAAAAATGGAGATGAGATGTTTTTCAAATGACTGATTCATCCAACGCGGGATGTTTAAAATGTAAATTCTGAGCTGGTAATTAATGCCAAAAATTGTTAATTAATAACTGATTTCCCGGAATGGCGTCAAATTTGAATAATTTATTGATGTCCATGTGCCAACATTCAGCAAGATGACCCCCTAATGAGGCTGGCCATTAAATATGACCGAAGAATGGGAAACAGAGGCATTGTAATTGTAGCAATTCAAGCATTGCGAAGAGGACTATGCAAGATACGCAGAATAGCACAGACACTGAACTTCTGATGCTACTTACGCGTAAATGCTTTTAAATATAAATACTTAATTTACTAGTGTATTTTTTGTATTCTTTGTTATTTCTCAGAATTTTAATAATTTGATAAGTGAACCATTTTCTCGCCTTACTTCGTAAGAACAGAAAGTATGAGTATTGTAATCGCACTTCGGAAATCGACGATTTTTCGATAGAAAAACTTTTATTCCCGGGCCTTGGTAAAGACAAAGGGGATAAATCTTGTTTCTAAATGCATTAAATTACTTCCTCAAACACGTGTTGTCAGAATCCATGTTTTGTGGGTCCTTGATAACAAAAACAAAAAAGATTCACGGCGAAACAAGTATGAGGTCAACGCTAGCGTCTAAACCGCTCAGCCGATTTTCTCCAAAATTGATATTAGGTCTAAACGAACCCGACGCCCTTGGAGTTTGAAATGGATATTTTGATTTTAGGGGAGTTTACATAGTGCCTCAACATTTTCTCTATTTTCTCAAAATGGCTCCAAATTTTGTGATTAAACTTTGTCCTCAAATAGCGTAAAGAACTGTTAAAAAGTGGCGTGGATCTTATTTTCGTTGAAATCCCCGATTTTTTGAAAATTGCAAAAGTTCAAAGATTGTTCTGCGTCTTCTTACAACTACAATATTGAAGATAGATATTTTTCTTTAATTAAATCTATTCTTAAAAGACATCTTGAAGTAAGGTATAATTTTTCGAAAATGTTAGTAGTTTTCGCGTAAGTTTGGGTGAAATTATAAGCACTCATTAAAATTTTTTTTAAATTTCACCTCGAATCAAAGGACGGTAAGGAAAACGGCGAACTCAGATATCTATATCTATCTATCTATCTATCTATAAATGTTTGTATAAATAGTTGTAAACTCCGACACCGTGTGACCGATCTCCATGAAAATTGACACATCTACGTGTTTTTTCACCTAGAGGGTTTATGTGCTGTTACTTTTGTTATAACTCCCCTAGACGGCACTGCAGCTCAAAATTACGCTTCATTTTAATTCAGTTTCCATTCAAACTGAGCTCCACCTAGGCTTCATTGTTACTGAGCGTTGCCGTGTGACACAGAGCGTGGCCGAGAAGCCGAGAAGCTCAGGACAGCGGCGCACGTGAGAAAAAGAGAGACAGACAGACAGACGAAGACAAGAGACAGACATTCACACGGAGACAGAGAGGCAGAGACAAAGAGATAGACAAGGGACAGAGACACAGAGAGGGACAGAGACAGAGTCAGAAAGAGACAAAGATTGAGACAAACAGAGAGAGACAGAAAGACAGAGAGACAGAGGCAGATAGAGAACCAAACCAAGAGCGACAGAGATAGTGAGAGAGAGACAGAGCGACACGGAGAGAGCTGATAGGGGAGATGAGATAGAGGGATAAGGACAGAGGGAGGCAGAGATAGACTGAGACAGAGGCAGAAAGATGCAGAGAGAGAAAGAGAAACGAGAGAGTGAAAGAGGCAGAGAGAGAAAGAGAAACGAGAGAGTGAAAGAGGTAGAGAGAGACAGAGAGACACGGAGACAGAGGGACAGGGATAGGGACGGAGAGGGATAGGGGAAGAGGGAGGCAGACAGAAACAGAGAGGCTGAGTCAGACAGATACTGGGATAGAGAGAGAGACGGAGAGAGAAAGAGAGAGGGAAGGAGAAAGGGGGAGATGGAGGGCAGGACTACGTTTGCCGGGTTTCGCTAGTTTCTTACAAAGTGTGAAAGTAAAAGGACGATTTTTTGTTGTTGCAAATTTACTTCGTGAATCCGGCGTTTTTTGAGGTTGCAAGCCTCATTTGAATTAAGCATCCCAAAAAAACATGTAGAGCCGGTGAGTATTTTTCTTTGTTTTAGGGCATTTTAAAAACATTTTAAGAGCATTTTATTGATCATTTTTGGCAATGTTTTAGGTCATCAAAATCCGCCCCCTAGACACAACCATTGCGATATCAATTACGAAGTGAAAGATTTTTAGATTACTTACGTTTATGTTTACTTACGTTTCGCAGAGTGACTCGAAAGTTATTATAGAGGGTGGAACAGCTAAGTGTTAACACCCCTTGTATCTCCTCAACCGCGCAAGATACGAAGATGCCGATTGGACAGTCGATTGATTGAACAGGGGCTACTTGATTACAGCCCACTTCGTCTTTGGGCTATTTTTTACTATGAAGATATAAGGTTAACTTTGTTTTTTTAAATGGAACCTTATGCTAAATTTTAGAGTATTGTAATGTGCTTAAAAAGACGATTTCAAATATGTGTATATGTTTGTATTTTAGCGAATAGTTTTTTAGCAATTGATGTGCTTTGTATCATATTTTTGTACTGAAATGCACTTTTCCACTCGACCTTCCGTGCTCTCCGCTGAGAAACCAAAGGAAAATGTCTCGTGAATGGTTTTACCTACTTTCCGAAACGATCGAAGGCCAGGTACTACGTAGATAACAGGGCGGAGGCCAGAGGTATAAAATGCGCCGCTGGGGTTATGATAGCGCACTTCTACCAGTTTCTTAGAGCAGTCACACCATGTACACCAATGAAGAGAAGTTAGATATGCTACTAGTGTATGGTTAATGCGGAAGAAATGCCGTTAGAGCAGTGCAACGATATGGAGAGCTGTATCCTGATCGTCAGCTTCCTTCACGCCAGCTTTTTGCGTGTATGTGCACGAAACTATTGGAATCGGGAAGTTGGAACACCAAACAGAGGACAAGGCAGAAAACTGCAACTGACGAAAAACATGAAAAGGTTATTCTGGCATTGACGCAGTGCAATCCACATGCTAGTTCGCGACATGTAGCCCAGGAATGTGGTGTGAGTCACATGAGTGTCCTTCGCATATAGCGTAGAAACAAATTCCATCCGTATCACTTGTCATTGCATCAAGCACTCGGAGGTCGGGATTTCGAACGGCGCATGGAATTTTGTCGGTTTGCCTTGCAACAACTGAAAGATGATCCATTTTTTAAAACGAGTGCTATTTAAGGATGAAGCGACTTTCACTAACCACGGTAATGTGAATTTACGAAATATGCATTACTGGGCATTAGAGAATCTTCACTGGATTCGGCAAGTACAACACCAGAAACCTTGGAGTGTTTTCGTGTGGTGTGACATCCTGGGAAATTTCATTGTGGGACCTTACTTCATTCCAGGCATGTTAAATGGTATTATGTACGAACATTTTCTTCGAAATGTTCTACCCACATTACTAGAAGAGATACCACTGGATACGCGTCAGTGCATGTGGTTTCAACATGACGGCTGTCCAACTCGCTCTTCACGTTGTGGACTATTGGATAGGATGGTGTGCCGAAGTAAAGTGGCCTGCCCGGTCTCCTGATTTGACTCCTCTTGATTTTTTTCTTTGGGGGGCAGTCAAAAATAAGGTTTATGCAGAAGTTCCAACAACGCCAGAGGATATGAAGCGACGTATCACCCAAGCTCTTTCGAGTATTTCAAGTGACACCCTCACATCTGTTCATTTGTCCTTCGAACGGCGACTGCAAATGTGCATTGCAGCAGTTGGACAACACTTCGAGCAATGCTTAAGTAAAGCATTGTTCTGAAACAATGTATTTGGTATGTTTTCATTTCTATTTTGATCAATGTGTATTCTTTGTACGTGACGGTTAGTTACGAATAAATTATGATTAATAAGATATTGTTCATTTATTTTTGTATTATTTACTTGCAATTGATAATAGAATGTGTTGTCACAGTTTTCAAAACAACAGAATAGTAATTGCGTGGCAAAACAAGAACTTTACTGAATCTTGAATGCAGCATTTGAGTCTTCTTTGTACGAAGGCATCTTTCGGCAAAATTAGTATTGAAGAAAGTAGTTGCTACTGTGCTGAAGTAAACGAGCGCCTTTGTCTGAAGGACGGACCCGCGAAGTTCCCCATTTATTTAGCAGGAAGGTCGAACAGAAAATCGTCGCCTCAGTGGAAAAATATGTTACAAAAGCACATCAATTGCTAAAAAACTATTCGCTAAAATACAAACATATACACATATTTGAAATCGTCTTTTTAAGCACATTACGATACGCTAAAATTTAGCATAGGGTTCCATTTAAAAAAAACAAAGTTGACCTTATATCTTCATAGTAAAAAGTAGCCCAAAGACGAAGTGGGCTGTAATCAAGAAGCCCCTGTTCAATCAATCGACTGTCCAATCGGCATCTTCGTATCTTGCGCGGTTGAGGAGATACAAGGGGTGTTAACACTTAGCTGTTCCACCCTGTATAATAACTTTCGAGTCACTCTGCGAAACGTAAGTAAACATAAACGTAAGTAATCTAAAATCTTTCACTTCGTAATTGATATCGCAATGGTTGTGTCTAGGGGGCGGATTTTGATGACCTAAAACATTGCCAAAAATGATCAATAAAATGCTCTTAAAATGTTTTTAAAATGCCCTAAAACAAAGAAAAATACGTAAAAAATTTGATCACATCCACTTGACATGAACAACTGAAGCTATTGCATATATTACTGATGTAATCGAGACTTCTTCCTTTTGTTTAAGTGAACTCAAGTTTGCAAACGTTTGGTTTGGACTGTTTATGAATAGAAAATCTCTGCCTTTATTTATCGCGAAATCGATCGAACTGACAATGGCGCCAATAGGCGTCACAGGAACCTTAGATTACATAGTACTCACAACGGCTGACATTACAATATACGAGCGAATACATCGAGTAGGCTACTCAGAAATTCTGTTGTGAACATTTGTTGCAGCTCGTAAATTTTGTTTGAAGCAAGTACCATTAAAATGATATTAAAATCTATGAAATCACCGAAAAAAATGCATTAAAAATGTCGCAAAAATGTAAAAAATGACTTATTAGTCGAAAGCGATGA
Organism: Acheta domesticus; assembly: GCA_031308135.1. Classification (NCBI taxonomy): domain Eukaryota; kingdom Metazoa; phylum Arthropoda; class Insecta; order Orthoptera; family Gryllidae; genus Acheta; species Acheta domesticus. Next base: position 172,320,784 of record JAHLJT010008446.1, on the reverse strand, counting down.
AAAATGCGAAAAAAAGTGACCTATAAAAATGGGTCATTTCATTTTGTCCTAACATAAAATGAATTTCTATAGTAAACAGCATTGTTCTAAAGTGAAAGGAAACAAAATGGCATTTCATTAAAATCCGCCCCCTAGTTATGACAGATCGGGCAACTAGAGTCGCTAACTTCAAGTGTTTCCCGTTATATCTCTGAGAATCCTGTATTGTCTCTATAGCATTTACTAATGGTTTAAGAAACGTCCACCCAAGATCATACCACCAAACATTTTAATAATGATGGAAATTCGCGCATATCATACAATTAGACCACCCGCCAAAATTGTGACGAATTTTCCCGCCAAAATTGTGACGAAGACAAAGACGACGCTTCTAGCGCCCCAAGCGGTGACGGCAAATGTCCGAATGTTTCGTTTCAGTGTGTTGTTTTCTTTCGTTAGTTCTTTCTACGTTATCTTAGCAGCCACGCGGCGTAGGCATGCGATCTCCTGGCGATCCCTGATGTACGGAGACCAGAGGGACACCGACACTGGCGGGTGCAGGATAGGACTATAGAAAGAAGCGGGGAGAAGTCAGCTGGTTGTGTCAGATCGTGTGGCGTATTTGTTGACGTATTCTTTGGGTACAGTTACGACGTTATTGTACGTTGTCTGTAAGAGGGTACAAGGAATGTTTTTTATTTGTAGACAATTATGAATTTTGTGTTTGTCGGTGTGTTTCAGAAAAATTAGAGTGAGAATTGAAAAATTATTTGAACATGGCTGATGGAAGAGAACCTCCTCCCCTTTTTGAAGTAGACATCGATAAACAGGAAGATTCCGAAGATCTGTTCAGCTCAGCGATAGAGGTAAGGATCTCGCTGTCATTAGAACTATATTTTAAGTTGATTGTTAATTGGACTTTTTTTTTTTTGAAATGTGATATTATTCACTTGACTTACACAAATCTTTATTATCTTTTGTCATGTGAATTTGGGTGGGGTTGTAAATTGTTTGAATTTTGAAATCTTGGATCGGTGTTGTTGTAGGGTTTTTCTAATTTGAGGAGCATGACAATCGAATACTAAAAACTTCATTCAATTGACAGTTGTGCAAGGCCGGGATAATTTCAAATGTTAGTTTGACTTCCTATTCCAATTTTTTTAAAATTTTGTTTTATTGCAAATACAACAGCAAAAAACAAGCTCCCAGTTTTTTTCTCCGTTGGGAGATATACCTCCAGAAAACCAATGTTATTATTTAACTGTCATGGTATTCAATTTTTTAAATTTGTGTTCTGGGCATAAGAACGTGGACTGTGGACACAGGAATGTTTCATTGAATTTTTAACTGAGAGTGAAGTCCAATCAGTTGAAATTGAAGACTTGGTTTAATCTGAAAAAAATAATGTATGCATATCTGAACCATTTGGAATCTACAAAATTAATAATTTATGTAGCAGTTTGAATAAATCATTATTTGTTACTATTTTGATTTATTTGATTGGATAAATATTTGTGGTTTTGAGACAACACTGTGAGTAAGTTTTGTAATGCAAGATATATTTTGTTACAGGATCAAGTTGGGCTAGATGGGAATGAATTGCCGAATGCATTTGACAACGTTTCCACATCACCTAAGTTGTATTTACAAGTGCGTACAATAAATTTGTCAATATTGTTGAATACTTTTACCTTTGACTGCTATTGTAACATGGTCTAAAGAATATTGCATAATGAATACTTAACTCATTAGCTCCTTGCATATCCATAAACAAGTTGTTAAAACCTTTTTATTTCTGTATTTTAAGTAATCACTAGGTACTAGTGATTTTGGATTAATATAGTGAGGTTTGAGTATAATGTTCATTTTTTAAGGCTATGAGCATTTTCATTTTAGCCAGAAATTAAGTGGTGCTACAACAGCACAAATTTTCTCACATTATTTCTAACTTTCTCAATTTTGAAAATTCAGGAAGTTAAACAAAAATTAGACCTGCACCATTTTTTAAGCATCCTTTACTTTAACCTAGGGAGGAAAATTAAAGAAAAATTTGGAGCCGTTATTTGAGAAAGCAAATTATAAATTACAATAACTAAGAAATTATGTGAAAACTACTCCATTTTACTAAATTGTATAAAAATTGCCGGCTGAAGTCTAGTGTATGGTACCACTTAAGGAAGTTGTTCAAATCGGCATTTCAAGCATCTTCATGTGTTTGCAATTGTGCAGTTTAAATACTAGAGGCTTTCTTATGAAGTTCTTGCTTAAGTGAATTCTTATAATAGTGTATTGGTATTTATGCGGTGGATAGACTCAAGGTTGTTTATAGTGAACGCAAGGGCCTTAGGCCCGAGCCTCGCTGTGTAAGATGGATTCGGGCGAGCGAAGCGAGAAAACTTGCTTTTGAAAGTAATTTGGCATTATAATGCGGTGGAGACAAAGCATATGAGAGCAACTAAAATGTTTATGAGCCATGAAAATCGCCTATCGGTAAGTTTTATTCATTTCGTATCGCTTCTCTAAGGGTGTACCATACACCCTACTTTAACCAAATTGCCTATATTTAACACAAATTTACATGAAAACTACCTGCGTTTTTTGGAAAATTCTAAAAGTTGAAGGAAGGTGCTGAAAAAAAATTTGAGCTTTTGCAACATTTGCAAAAATTAGGAATTTAAATGAAAATGAGAGCTGCATAATTATTTTAAGCATATTCTTATGCTGTACAGGGAGAAAGTTAAATGAAAATTTTGGATCCTGTTTTTATTAAATTTTGGAGATGTTGAAGTTTCATTTATAGTGTATCTCCAAAAATCAAATTATCCATTTTCAAACTCGCACGGCCTCAAGTTCCTTTAAATTGATCAGGATATCTCTATTATGGAGAAAATCATTTGAAGGGTTTGTGCGCTGGTGTTGACCACATATGGAAGATTTACCATCAGTTGGTTTTTCAGTAACAAGAACCCACAAAATATGGATTCTGACTATACAATAGAGATATTATTTACTAAATTTAGGAGCAAGATTATCTACATTTTCGTTACCAGGGCCTACCAGCAAATTTCAAGTCAAAATCACAGATTTCCACTGCATAATTACAATACTTCCTCTCTACTACTTACGTACTAAGGTGAGAAAAGTGAAAAATTATAGGTTTTGCTACATTACATTTTCTTGTAAATGAGAAGGGCTAAGTTTTATATTGATATATTTCTTTGATCTTACTATTAATCTTTCATTGTATATTTACAAATTAGGCTTTTTGAGGTGCCTTGAAACACTACAGCCATGATCTGATTGTCAAGAGCCTTGTTGGTGATATCAACCATGTCTGCCTCCCAATATCTACTTGTCTACGTAGACTGGCTGTGTCATGTCATTGTTCTGTGAATTTTGCTGCATTTATTGGCTTTTAAAATTTGCTGCAAATATTTTTGCTACATCAGTATTGATGGTGTGAGGTTCATCCATTACAACCCAGACAATTCTTCCCCCGAGAGTTTTGTGTGTCAGTATCGTTCATTTTTTCCCCCATACTTCAAATAAGTTACATCCATCTTCTGTTTTTTCTAATTTGGAACTGACATATTTTTGTCTCTATCTCTTCTTTAACCACTCAATAACACCCTGATTTTGTGGTTGGATCAAGAATGCCACATGAGGGTGTACAAATAGCTTTGGAGTTTCTCATTTTGAGTTAATTTGCAGAAGGGTGACTGGGAGTATTATCAAAAAGCAACACTGCATGGAGCAGCAAACTTTTAATTTTTTCTCTACAGCAGGAACACCGTTAAAAAAAACAGGTTTTAAACAAATAACTGTCCATCCAAGCTGATGTTTCATGTTGATATAGACTAGCATCAATTCCATGTTTACGTAATGACATAACAACAATTCCATGTTAAATGCTCTGGGCTTTTTTGATTTTCAATTGACTGACAATGGCATTTTATGTCTACCATTTGCATTGCTATTTGTTGCAATAGTCTGTCTATCCCTGGCCAATTTTGTCTTGGTCACATTTTACATTTTTTGCAGTAGGGGTTTTCATTTGGGATCATATTGTGATGTAACCTGACTCATCAACATTGTAGACTGGGTCCGGATGCATGTTGTCTTTGATAATAACTTCAAATTTTTTAACAAAGTCTTTGGCCATGTCTATGTATGGGAGCTTCTCTCCAGAAATGACAACTTCACGAATACAATGGCAATGTTTCCATTGGTGATGCCATCCTTCATTTGCATTGAAATTTTGCTCTTCCTTTCCTGTACTTTCAATGTAAAATTGCCAACTTCTCTTTAATTATAGAACCTGACAGAAGTGCTTTGTGGCACACCCAAACGCAAGAGAGAGTCACCAGAAATATTAAGTTTCGTTGTCTTTAAGCATCTTTCCATTTTTAAACCTTCTTTCCCTTCCACTGTCATGGAATGTGATTCAATATTATTTCTACAGTCCTTATTTGTTCTGACACCTATTTTTTGTTCATAAAATAATTTTTGAACTGACTTGCCATTGGCCAACTTCTATAGAACTTCCAATTTCTTCTTTAGCATGCATACAATAAATTTTTTGTTGGTGTGTAGCCATATTCACTGGACGCACTGTAACAACCAATGTTAAAACATTTGCACTTGAAAATTCACAGCCTGGGACATTGAAGTACTAAAATAATGTGCAAGGATTGGCATTGAATAAAGAGTCAGGAATTCAAGGAGGAAAATGGGGCAAAGGGGTTGGAATAAGAGGGGTACTATACAGGGGGTAGCCAAATTATTATTACCTCAGGGGTATTTTTTAATAATTTTAAAATTTCTGGTAATTGATGTGTGAAAGAGCTTAGAGGTTAATTTTAGTTATTTTACACTGATTTGGAGGCAGGAATAAAAAAAATGATGGTTTAAAACCTGAATAAATTATTGTTGGAAATTACTCTGAACATTTTGTAAATCCTCTTTTGGGTTTCTTGACAGCTTTGATGCACTGTGGCATGCTTGATTTGCATTTGATGTCCCTTTCTGATAATGGGGAAGAGCTTTGCTAACCCAGTTTTTTGACACGCTTTTTCTTAGTATTAATAACTTGTATCTTATAATATTCTTTTTTTTATTTCTCCCACACATTCTCTGTCACATTCAAACAGCTAGAGTTTTGTGGGCAATGCAGAATATTTTGTATTATTTTTCTTGAAAAACACGTTACTTTTAATGCTTTGTGACACTGCAGAGTCACGTGTGAAAACAAAATTATTCAAGAACCATTCTTTCTCTTGAGAAAGGACATTTTCTGGTAGTGCCTTGATGTATTTGTCCTGACGCAGGGTTCATTGCAAAAAGGAAAGCTGTTGTTTGCCGGACAGGTAAAAACTGACCAAATTGTACTGTAAGAATGTTTTACCCATTCCATCAGTGTGTCCAGGGGACTTCGTCTTGTCTGGACTTACCTTATCTTGTCTTGCTAAATCTGCATTTAAAACTTCAGAGGCAAATTTACAAAATAATACTGTTATTTTTATATATTTTTTATTTGCAGTATTTGTTTTTTAGTTAGTTAATGCATGATTTTGGCATGGCGAGACTTGGGACATTAAAGCCCGATCTTCCACACAAATGATCCCACAAATTTCGCTACGCTCTTTTCACCATCTAGCAGAGAAAGATTGTATTACTCACCTGATGAAACAGGTGATTTTGAATTTAGCTCAGCGGCTTCTTTTAGGCTTGAGGTTCTTTTACATGCAGTAAGTCTACAACATGGTGGCTTTACTTCCCCTACAAAGGAAAGCATAAGAAGGATTTTTTCGCCCTTAAGAATCCATGGCTTCAATCAGGTTTGAACCTTCAAATTGGGTACAACAGCTTGATACGCTAACTATTATACCGCTGAACTCTTCAACACCTTAAAAACCTTGCTTCAGTCTTCTTTGGTCCAATTCTGTTTTTTGTTAACAAAATTTAATGTTTGTTTTATCATTTCAGGAGCGAGTTGAGTTTTCTCATTGATCGTCGGTATGAGATCCTTTTCTATGAATCTTCTTAGTTTGCCTTGGTAAATTCACTCATGTTTCTTTAATAATCATGCTTCCAACTTTCTTGTGATTTCTGACGTATTTCATGTTCAGTTCTTGTTTGAGAAATTTCTTTCGAACGCATTTTCTTGCTCTTTTCCTTTCTAAAGCAACAACCGTGTGTATGTTTTCATTAAAAATTGAATCTAGGCTGGGAAACTCCATCGAAATGGGATTTCTTGTTGGGTGTACTTAGTGTTGAATCAGTATGGTAATTCAATCTCTGTCCATGGTGTTAGTGGCTACTGAAACCATTTTTTGAAAAGGTTAGGTTAGGTTTTTGCAATTTCAAGATCTAATAATAACCTTAAAGTGCTCAGTAAATGTTACAGATCAACTCTGTAGGTTGATGTCTTGTTACACACCTGCTTATCTGAATAACAATTTCAAACAAAAAAAATTTACAATAGACTTCATTCAGCAATTCCACAATTTTAAGCATGTCATAGATAGTCTCAGAAAAGTTTAAATGGCATGGTGGACAGCGTTGCTATCACCAATAAGTTACAAAATAATCACTACTGGTAAAAAACACTGCATCAATAAACAGTGAAATAGCAAAATAATGAAAATTTCATCCGAGGATAATAATGTCTCCCCATTGAATATATTTTTACATCTTTTTGTTTCTAATTATTTCTTTTAACATTTCAACATTGCTCTGGGATGTTACAGTCCCTATATTGAATTTCTTTCCTCTTTGTATTGAAACTAGTTCATTCTTTCGTTAAAAATTAGACCCAATTTTATACAAGAGAATCACTTTTTTTTTACTTTTTCTTTTAACCTTCTTTGGAGCAACCTATGATGATGATGATGATGATGATGATGATGATGATGATACTGAGCAAGCAGAGTCCAGTGGACCCAGGACTATCTATGATGGAATCGTCATTGCTGAAATGCTTTCTGGACATGGATAATGAAACAGAACTACTAACTTAATTGATTAGTAAAAAGCAATTCTAATATTTTTCATTTGATTTCTGGAACAAATTAAGTTTTATTGCAGGTGTCCCAAAAGCTCTTACACTTGGAGGGAGGGGGGGGTTCTGGAAACCAGTGTCAGTCAAATTTTCATTAATTTTTCATGCACACTTACCTAGCTTTGTTAGTGTCTTGAGATGTTCTGGTGAACATGACCATTATGGTTTAAAGTACACCTGTAAATTGTGTTCCAGTGTAATGATTGCGATTGAAGTATCATGATTGAGATTGCAAATGCACTGTAAAATATACAACTTGATGTTCATCAGCTTATTTTCATGTATCTTTAATTGCATTCTAAGAAAGAAATGCACTCTCTGACATTTTTTAATTTTATGCTGAGATTCAGTTGATAATGGGTTTGGGGTTTTGCTGGAATATTTGAATTTTGTGGATCATCACTGCAGTCACCTGTAAATGGCATCATGAACTGTCAGTGATTGATGTAACTTTGATAGACTATTGTTCAGATTTAGTATTAAGGTCAGCTTCATTTTTGATGTGGGTCATAAATGTGTGGAATTGTGCTGTCATTGTAGCAGTGTAGTGAAAGTAGATTTGCTAAAGATAGCTGAAATTGTAGAATAAGCTGCAGTATTTTATTAGAACTAACTTTTATTAGAACTGTTATAAATTTTATGAAATCATCCATACTATTTTGTAGCAACACTAGTTTTCACATATGCCTCAAGTTTATTCCCGATTGTAATTGTATTTTAAATCCCAAATCAAGTTCATTTAGTAATTATATTTCTACAAAATGTAGAGGCAGAACCAGAAGTACTTTTGGGGGTTATATTTTTATTGTTTTGATTGTGCTTGATAACTTAAGTGCTTATTCCAACCCTTAATTAATACACAATCTCATTGCTATTCAAAGAGTCAAGTGGTTAATTCTCTTATTAATAAAGGACTTTAAAAATCATACTGTACCTTGAAAGCACAAATATGAAAATAACTCTTAAGCATAAACTATTGTTACATTTGTTTATTTTGAAGGAGAGTCCATCTGTTGAGAATTTACCCTCTGAAGTATCAGCGCCTGTGGTAAAAACCAGTTCTTTAGAGGAGGTAATTTTATATTTAAATTTCAAATTAACTTATTTTTTATTTCAAATTCGTTGTTTGTTCTTAAGTTTTTCAGTGTGTCCTTATTTTCAGATGGAAAAGGAGAGAGAAGATCAGTTTTTGGATGTCTCTGTAACAGAATGGCAAAAAGTTGGTGAAGGAATGGGTGCTTATGTAGCATATAAAATAGTAACATACACTAATATGCCTTTATTTCACAATCGTAACTTCACTGTCATGAGAAGGTTCAGTGATTTTCTTGGACTTCATGACAAACTTTCTGAAAAATATTTGCGTACTGGACGCATCATTCCTCCTGCTCCTGAGAAAAGTGTTGTGGGTAAGATTCACTATATATTCAGCTATTATGCAACAATAGTTTATGCTACTAATTTGTATGTAATTTAAATTTTTAATCTTAAATCTTCCAAACAATACTAGTTAAAAAATATTTCTTATAAGAAATCGGATATTCATTTAATACATTTTCCTCTCTCGGATATGTGAATAGAGAAAGTTAAGCGGAAAAAAGTAAATGTTCAGATTTTGTCAGAAAAATACTTTAAAGGGGCTCCAGATACTGCAAGTGCTGTTTTTTGAAAACTTCTTTGTCACTGCCAACCAGTGTATGTCCAACCATTCACGAAAAACACTTGGACCGAAAATCATACAAAGAATTTTCCCCGAAATAGATAATCTGTGATCAATCTGTTCTGACTAGGCCCTGAAATTTGAAATGGATCTTTTAATTTTTAGGAATAATTACATGAAGAGCATTTACCTTTTTGCAATTAGTTATTTAGCGATGTGTGCTGAATCGTGTTTTAGGTAAGATTTTCTATAAAACCTCCAAAGGTTTGGAAATTGTTCCAAAGTTCACAACTTTTAAAATCCTTTTCTACACCTTCGCTATTGAAGCGAAAAGTTCCTTGCTTAATGGAGTTATTTTTTTATATTTAGTCTTTACTTTAATCAGTAAATATTAATTTCATCAGCAAATTCAGAATATTAATTTTCATATAATTTCAAGTTAAATCATGTCAATTTTCCAAAAATACATAAACAAGATTCTCCCAAAACACTGCAAATATTTATTTGAACTTTTTGTTATACAGTTAGAGCACAATGTAATAAGTCACACAAACAAAATTTGATTAAAACTTTGCAATTTTCTAAAGTTGTCATAAATATTTTTTGTAATATCTTGCATAAGAATAATTTTCATTGTAGGTGTGTTTTATTGAATAATCTCTTTAGAATTTCCTTGCGTTCTCAAAAGTATTAGCAATGTAAATATTTTCTTCTTTGTATTCATAATAGAAGTACAGTAATCCCTCAGCATTCACGAGAGTTAGGTTCCCAAAAAACAGATGTCGTCCGGGAATGTTGAGTCTATCTTTTAATGGAGAAAGGTGGGTGAGGTTCCTGTATATCGAAATACGTTAAAGAAAGAAAGAAAAAATATCTGACGAACAATTGCAATAGAACATGGTAAGCGCTGCTACAAAATAAAACAATATTAGAAACTTATTTCAAAGTTGAAAGTGATTGCATGTAGGGTTATTGTTATAGTGATTGTTATAGTATTGTTATAGTTATAGTGATTGTATAGGGTATATGTTATTTTTTCAATGTTATTCTACTAACCAAATACAGAAGAGTTGCTGCTTCTATTTCTCTCTTGAATGTTGAAGTAATTTCCATGTTTGAATCACATTCGAGTGCACTTTGCACCAAAGCTTGTGAAAGTTTTAGAATACCATTAACAGTTTTGACATTGAAGTTGCTCCAGAACACAGTTTTGCTTCCATTACTTTATCATTGTGTACCAGGAGGTTTTCTTTGTTGTTGATTTTCCGATGCTTCTCTTCAGTAAGAGAACCTATAAAGAGACCCTGAATGTCTTTTCTGTTAATGTACCCAAAACCCTTACCGCCAATTGGACGCAACTGAATTGAATTATTTTATAATTGTATTATTCTATTTACGTAAATTGACATTCCACCTTTGATGTTTTTAGAACATGGTACTTGGAGCTCCGGTGTCTGCTGCATTTGTTTCCCAAATGACAGTGATAAACGAAATGAAATGTGCTCGCTAAAAAAAATTAGTACGAACAAAAAATGCATTCTTGAATGTTAAAACCAGTAGCATTTCGTTAATCGCGAATGTTTGGAACTTGCGAATAGCAAATTCGTGAATGTCAAGGGATTACAATACTCCTTCGTGATGTAGTGTTGGTAGGGATGATGGTAACAAACTGAATTATGAATAGGAAGGGCAACTGTTGCAAATACTAGGAATCATTTTTCAGAGTTCTTTTTCAACATGACATAAAAAAGAGGAACTATTGCCAAAGAAAGTGTGGCATTTATTTGTTGTATATGAGTTTTTTGCTACTTAATGTTTTGGCACCCATTGTGCATGAAGCCATGAGCTGCTACTCATTATGCAACCAATACAAATTATATGGGGAAGTTCATAGAATGTTGTAGCAGCACCTTGGATAAAGAATATTATTCTATGAAAATATTATTTATTTGTATAAAATATTTTATATTGGTCGATTCTTGACCCGTTGGAACTAATGGTTGGTTCTTCAATGTTAGTCGTATATAGGAAAATAAACTTTACATTGCTGACATTTTGGGCTTTTATTCAGTTTTTATCAGCACTACATTAATAATTTTAAATGTCATTTATATAAATCACGAAGTTCATGCATTTAAGGAGGATAAAACAACAAAAATTAATAGTTACAGTTAATTTCCCAATCGAGTTCGAGTGTAACAACAGACAAGATTGGTTGTATGTTGGCTCTTGACACCTACTCTCTACACTGCACAACAATTGATAACTCCAAATCACAAAACTGAGAGATTATTTTGTTGGACCACCTATCCTTAACCTTAATTTTCAGTTGCACATGACAGCTAATTTGTGTGTATGTGTGACATGTAACAAGTCCTCTGACAACGTTAACAACTGTGATAACTGTAAAAGTCCACTCAGGTCTTATGGAATTCAGGTGTGAGAGGCTTGAGAACCATGTACTGGTCTTCCTTTGTGGAAACCTGCTAGAGTGGACTAGACTCCTTGCCATCAAGATGCTGCTGAACTGAAGTCTGAAATTGCTGATGTAAAGGCAAATCTACCAACCTGTGAAACAACCTTTGGCTCTTTTTCAGATTCTCATAGAAATGCGTGACTCCATGAATGACTGAGAGCTAAATCCAAAGAGCATGAGAAAATCACTAAGCTCCCTCGAACATACAGAATGATGTCAATGCTATGAAATCCCAGATCAGCAAAGTTGGGGCTGACACAAGTGAGAAGATATCTAAAGCTACCACAAGTCTATGACAAGTACTTGAGTATAAGTTTCAGGTGTCAACTTCCAACTCTAATCCAGCAAAGATTATAGCAGAAATCAATTTATGTGAGAAAAACCTAATTTTTGATATTCCTGAAATCCCCAGTAGTGAAATCCACAAACCTTTGACAGTGTGAATGCCACCCTATGCCCCTTTGGGACTTGCTAAGGTGGCAAACAGGATATACCATCTTGGCAAACTAAATCCAGAGAAAGTGTATCCTATTAGTTAATTTAGTCTTAAAGCTGCCCTTGACAAAAAACAAAATAATATTACTAAAAGAGACCTCACACCTCAGCAAAGAATTCTGCTTAAGACTACTTTTCAGACATACAAAACGTGAACCAATGCAATAGAAAAACCACACAATATCACAGAGGAGTGCCTTCTAATGTTAAGCAGCATTCAAACAGAGACTTCCTTCAAAAAACACTAATATCCTTTTGCTTCTATTACATGAATACTGGCTCTGTTCTCCCTAAGCTTACTGAATTCTTCCAAGATGTTTCCAAATACTCCCCATATTATCGTGATCACAGAGACATCCATGTTTCCCTGACTCTCTTCCTGTTGGCTACGAGGTCTTTTGAAAAGACTGTACTCGCAAGAGGGGCGAAGGGGCGGGCTATTTTCTCTGCAAGGTAAACCACAACCACCTTTTTGTTCATACCTTACTACATCCTATTCTTAATTCAGATCTTGAAGACTAATCTCTGTGGTTAAACATTTCAATTGGTACAACTTCCATCTTTTTGGCAGCTCTATATCATCCTCCTATTGTGTCTACCCTGCAGTACGGTATCCTCATCTGACTGTTGTTACCACCTGAAGAGTCTAATCTTTTAATTCTTGGAACTTCAATTACCAAACATTAATTGGAAGTACCTGGCCTCTTCGCATGAAAAATAATTCCTAGATTCCACCACCAATCTCCAGCAATTGATTACTGAACCAACTCATTACTTAGGATCTCAACAGGCATCTCTACTTGATCTGATCTACACTGACACTAATAATCTAGTTACAGAAGTCCTCCACTTTACATCTTTAGCTAAATCAGACCACACCCTCTTTCTCATAACCATCCATCTGCCTTTCTTGTCCAACCAACACAAAGTACAATGTCCTTTTAGAAAGTTTTTTTACCAGATTACGCCTGTATAAACACCACTCTCCCATAACCTTGCTTACCTCCCTTCACCCTCCCATATCACTCTTGACCTTTGGAAGAACTTTGCTTTCTGCTGATTTGGCTTTCAGTAACTGTCATTCCTGTATATAAAAAACGGTTGAACCGTAGCAGGGAATTGTCTCCCTATATCATTGATCTCGCACTTCGTTAGTCATGAAAAAAATGTCGCTGTCTCAATATTGGATTTTCGCAAGCCCAAAAAAATTTGAGAGACAGAACCAAGTTGGAAGACAATGGCTTTCCAGTTGATGTCGTCCATATTGACTTCGAAAACGCTTTAGATTGAGTCCCCCTAGAAAGCTTCTGTTCAAGCTTGAGCACTTGTGTGTACAAGATAACCTCCTATGTTGGATCACTGGCTTTCTAGAGAACTGGAACTTCCAAGTGAGAACTGGTGGTTTTCTGTTCTGAAAAGCCTGTCCTCAGTGGGGTTCCTGAAGGTTCTGTTTTGGGCCTACTCCTCTTCCTACTCCTCTACATAACCGACCTCTGTAACCTGATTGTATCCCTCAATGAGTGGTTTTCCAATGAATTTAAATGTTGCAGTAACCCTCTCGTGCTTAATATTAAAGATGATTTTGACAAGCTGTCTCAATGGTCAAGGGACTGGCTGTTTACTATCAACCCGCTGAAGTGTTGTTTTTCGTGTTGGAAAAAATAACCTGTGCAAACACAATTATTTGAACAACCAACATATCCCTTGCATTCCATTTTAATCAGACCTGGGAATGATGATGTTGCAGGATTTGATGTGGAATACACACATTCAGTATGCAACGAACAAAGCCAGTAGCCTCCTATGTTGTCACCAGAACCTTCAAGCACCTGACGCCTTGACTGACAAGTTGAACAAAGTCAATTTTTTGTGCAGTCCATACAAGTTTTTCCTGTCAAACAGAGTTGTTGATCCCTGGAATTGCCTACCTGCTGCTCTAGTCATTGCTCCCAGCATTCATACATTTAAACATCATTTGGACATTTTACACTGTTCCCTTTTGATTATCATCTACCAACTTTTCTCTTCTTTTTTCTTTTTTCCCTTCTATTTTCATGTCAATTTTTTTTTCTGTTTACAATATTGTAATTTTATTTTTATTTCTCTTGTGTATCTTCATTTTATCATGAACAGTATCACGATTGACCTGCTCGTTCAAGTATTTTGTAAATAAATGAAAATAAAAATTTGTGGAAAGACCCTAAAATAACTGTGCCCAAACGTATTAATTGTGTATTTTTTAATTTAATCATTTTGTGTGTTTGGTAATAGAGTGCCATAAATTTATTGTAAATGAACTGTGTTCTGTTTTTTAGGCCTTTATCTTACATATTTCCACTGTATATAGATTTTGTATTGGTGAACGTTGTATTGAAAACATGATGAAATTGAATGAACAAAGGTGAAGAGAAAACCCTAAGTCGGGATCTAAATTTGCATTTTTTTAAAACTTTTTCACCCTTACTTCGTTAGAAGAGAATGTATTCTAATTGTGTGCTGCAAAACTGTGAATTTTCAGTGTTTTTATTGCGGGGTCCTGATTCAGGAATACACACAAAAAAAGTGGTGACAAAACTCATGGGATAGCATGTGTTAATATTTCGCAGTAGTATAGTTTCCCTTTCATCCCTCCCCCTCCCCCTTGGCATCAGGGCTGAATGTTAAAACGGCAATGTATATTAATATCTTCCTGTACCTTCGTCAAAAAAACCGAGGATGTTCTGGATGATTTCATTCGAAACTGTGCATGCTTGCCAATTTCACATAAAGGCACGTTTTTCACAAGTCACCGAAGCTTGTCAAATTGCCACATTTTAAGGTATAATGAAATTTGTTTTACATATTTTCTATTTTTTCTTGCATATTTTGGAAAAAATAAATACATATGCATGTACGTATTTTGCTTTTTTTTATTAGAATAAATTCTGTTTTCTAGTCTACTCATACAAACTACAGTGAAATCTGCTGATTTGGCCATGTTGTTTAAGACGTTCCGAAGTTGGAATTTTTTGTGTGGAATCAATTAGTTTCTCTCTAAGTCATATGTAAATATTCCCCCTTGTAAACGGTCTCATAGCCAATGATCATATACTTATCACATATTAATCTGTATTAGACAGCCCCAACTTCCCAATGTCTTAGTTGATTTTTCAACAATTATAAGAAGCTTAAGAGTTGAAGACATTACTGTGTTTCAGTATCCTCCTGTACCTGGATGTGTTTGTACAAATGTAATATGATTTTCATGAATTCTCTTAAGGATGTGTTTTTGCAAGTTAGCCTAGTTGTAAATCATATCTGGCAGCATCGTTAGTCGAATAGCTTAACTATGTTCTGTGAAGTCATGGATGTTAAGCACTAGAGACACCATGGATTCCTGGATGAGAGACCGTCTGGGAACCCTGGTTCCTAATGGTGTTGAGCCCCTGGCTGAAGAGATAAAAGGCACTGATGGATTGCAACATGCCGAGACAAAAACTTATCAGAGGGTTACTCCAGATATGTTCAATGCTCAAGAATGGCTTAGAGACATGTTGTAAAATAGATGCAACAAATTAAAAAATTTAAAAAAATCTACAGATGGAAGGAACAACAAGTGATTTGAAAAAGAATGCTAAACAGGGAATTTAATGATATTGCGTTGGATTGTTTGAAGTGTGCACATGCAAAAAGGGTTTTTGAACTTTGCAGCGAGGTGTTGTTGGTAAATGGTTGTTGCTGGCAGTGTGGTTGTGCTTCCCTTCCCTCCTCCTTAATATTTCCAAGTACTTGTTCATCCAATACTTTTATTGTAATATTCTTAGGAAACAATGTAACATAGAAATGCTCAAGAACGTGTTTAGATTATATAAAAGAGGGTGGAATCTTTGGCAGTATGTTTGGTGTAGTTAGGAGGTACATGTACTGAAAGTCCTGATTTCTAGCCCTGATGCCAAGGGGGAGGGATGAAAGGGTTTTGTTTTGCTCAATTTTGTTAATGGTGGGTTGTACAAAAAAATTACTGTATGCATATTAAACATTTTAAAGAATAACTAAACGATTGTTTCCATCATTTTTTTTCTGCATTCCGCATAGATTTTTAAATATCTGCCAAGTTAATTTATGAAAACACAATTTTTGCCTCATTGTTTTCAAGCTTTTTTGTCATGCTTCCAAGCCCTTTGTTCTACAGGTAAAGTCATCAGAGTAAACTTGTGGAGTATTACATTTCCTTTGAAACGCTTTATACAATTACTATTTTATCCTTAACTAAGCCAGAGTTACAGCAGTTTTAATACTTCATGTTAATTCACCATTTTTAATGTAAGCCCCATGTAGCACATTCTCTTCGTTGAAAGGTTATTCATTGTTTTTCTTAAATGCCAGAAGAAATGCAAAGTAGTGGAGTCCTAAACCTAAACCATAGGCAAGTGAAACATACTGTACGAATAGACCAAAGGAGGAAGAATTTAACTGTTCTTTATTTATTGTTATGAGTGTGCATTTTATAATGTTTTATAAATCAAGCACTGTATGTATGTGTAATAAATAAATATAATGTTTCAGAAATTTTTGTTTGTTTATTTTTCAGGTATGACTAAAATTAAAATGTCTAATCAAGCAGAACAAGGGTCCTCTGCAGACTTTGTGGAGAAGCGTCGTGCATCTCTTGAACGATATCTAAATCGTACTGCAGCACATCCGGTTCTGAAGGTTGATCCTGATTTTAGAGAATTTTTGGAAGCAGGTATTATTATTATTATTTATATTCATATACCTTTCAATATCATGTTATGTTAATGCACAAAAATGATATATTCTGCAAAACTCTGGAAGATGGATTTTTTCTGAAAAATCGATGTAACTAATTTTTAATGGTGTAGGTGAAAGTAGAATTAGTTCCCATTGCACTCTCCTTGATGTCACAAAACAAAGAGTTTCTTTGAAATCCACTCTACAGGCTTGCTGTTTCTACAATTGAAACTTCTGAGCCGTGAGTTGAAATTAAATGGAATTAGACCATGTTGTTTAGAAGAACATAGCTGTTATGATGTTTGCTTATACTTGGTGCTTAAGGATGAAGTGTGTAAGTTGGCCAGGAGAATGAATGAAATGTATCTTTTGTCAGAGTCATTGTACATGCCACCTCACTTACATCTTGATGGGCCTGTGTAGTAGGAAATAATCCATCAAAACCTTAAGTCCACTCACCACCATTTGGAAACTTGGGTCATTAAGGCATTAGCAACTGTTTTCAGCATTCTGTCTGCAAGGAGTTTGTTGTTAAAATAACATTCAGTCTTTGTGTCAAGGGCAGTTAAAAGTTCCTGACAAGTCTACAAATTAAATCGAGCATTACTAAATATCAGTCAGTCATGAACTTATCTGTGGGTCTGTTATGATCCAAAAATCAGTATAAACTGATTGCCATCCTGTGTCAAATAGAGGCTTCATTTTGACAAAATTGATGTTCTGCTCTGATGTCCAATCCCGCTGAACATATTTTTTGTTCTTTTCTAAGCTCTGATATGCATAATTCTTCAGGGTTTGCACACCTGTGGAGTAAACAATTGGTAGATGTCTTATCACATTCGTTGTTGAACAATTTCTCGTTGTTAGACCATTTATTATTTATTTGTACAGAAATATATCAAACGGTTTTCCCCAATTATGGGATTACGTACATTATTTAGCTAAGCATGTGTGGCATTATCTGACATAATCTGTTACAGCAGTTATTAAGTGTACAAAAGAATCAGAAAGAATGTATTACTGGAATATTAGTGAAAAAAATCATTCATTAAGTCGAAGGATTTGAAAAAAGTGAATTAAAAAGGTAATTCTCAGAAGTGTGTGGTAGATAAAATACATTTTGACATTGTGAACTGAGAAACTGCAAATGAAATCTGAGAGTAGATTAGAGTTGTCTATCAAATTTCTCATTACTCTTATAATCAAAATGATTTGACCTATTTTACATCTTGAATCAATTTAATTTAGAGAACAGATATTCATTATTGATGCCTCTAGGTAGATATGATACAGTCTGCCTTGAAATGAAGGTATTTTTTAAAATTAGTATTGACATGATTCAATTTTAGTCTTTAATCCAACGAAATCTGGAGACCAAATTCGATTTGCATATGCACGTTTAGGATTAACTAACTTCATAAATAAAAGTTTCAATACTGTAATGGTTATTTGATGAGACTTGGTCATAAAATTAAATGCAAGTGATTTGTTAGACACATTAACAACTGTCAATACTTCTAGAAATCTTTGATTCCCAGCTCCTCCAGGAGTTTTGTTGTTGCCATCAAACTAGGAACATTTGAGTGCAAACAATGCAAAGGCCTATCCCATTAATTGTTGTTGTTTCACTTTTTGGTTAGATTGATTAGGTGATTTGTGCGAAACTTGTTTTCATTGTTTCTTAACCCAAACGGCTATTCTTTGATACTCCAAAACTTAGAAATTGCGTAGTGAAAATGCAAATGAATGTTCATCTTGTACAAATAAAATATAATCATGTTCAAACCAAATTAACTATCTCATTAAAATAAAAATCTTGTATCTTTAGAATTTTTAAGTTATTTTTCACATTAGATGTTCAGAACTTACTTCTTCTTTATGGTATATTTTAAAGGTGAATCCTTGGTGGTGATTATAATAAATATTTTATTAAAATTTCAAGTAGTTAATTAATAGCTCCAGACCTATTATTCTGTAAATGACACATGTATCCTGGTATTATTTTCTGTGCCCAAAAATCGATAGTGCTTTTGTCTCATTCAAAGTATTAAATTTTTAGAGCAACTATTAAAACAAAGAAAATAATGTGTATCTTTTTCTTTGCAATTGCCTGGAGGATTACTGAGGATTCTTTACTATTGCATTGTGGAGATACTCTGAAATTAAATTAAAAAAAATCTTGTTTAACAAGCGCTTCAACTTGATCCATTAATGCCCTGCAACCGAATTTGTGGACACACGTTTTTGGTCAATGTTAGTTTTTTCTTTCCCAAAAAAGTGTGTTTTACCTAACCTCCTTCACAGACATATGCATTATAAATGAATCATATAATCATAATTATGTTTTGAAACTTCGGAAGGCTAGATGTTGATTAAGCTGAAATTGCAAAAGCAATGTACCCACCTGGCCAGAGCATATTCTTGATTTACAGTGGTTTGAATCTTCTAAAAGGGTGCTTACCAGCTACGTGTCTGTTCAGAGGGAGATGCCAGTGTAAAACAAAAGGTAATTGGTTCACTCTGAAGCTGATGGGGCATATGCAGCCAAGATAAACTGTTTTACTACTTTTTTTTTTTTTTTTTTTAGAAAAAGGTGCTTGAATAACCTTTATACATATTAGACACCAAAAATTTACTGACCATATGAATAATTGTCACCATCCATATAAAGCATGTGAAGTAAAAAAATGTTTTAAAACTTTCCAGAACATCTAATTGAATTTAGACAAAAGGCTATATCAATTTTGGAATAATATTCCTACTTGGAGAAATGCTATGCATGAATATCTGCTTGAGAGAGAAAATGGTGTGAGTAACATTTGCTTAAGTGAAGGAATCTAAGAAATGTTTGTAAAGTGCCAAACAAAACTGGGAGAAATGATATTCTCAAACTTGAAAAAAACTTGCATTCCAAAAAGCCAGACCATTGATCACCCTGTCTGATGTCAGCATTTCCTTGCCAATTATCTATAAAGTTTTCACAATGCAGAGCATAAACTATTATGAATTGCCCATGGCGATAAAAGAATTTGCTTTCATCATGATGCCCAGAGGAAAATGTATTATTGTGTGTTCTTATAATTTTAATCTAGTTTTTATGGTGATAAATGTTCTTGAGCCCTACGACAACAATTATGAAGATACATTTTTTCTTAATGAAATATTTTTATGAAAAACAGATCTAAAAATAATGTCAAGTTCAATTTTTCGAAAACATGATCATTTTGAGCGAATTTTGTGTCATAGGAAATTTTAATTTTCTTTTCGCCATTTTTACTTAAAAAGTCATGAAATTTTTTAATAAATTAAGACCTGTTAAGGACAGTGTAAATACTGTTAAGGACAGTTAAGAGAGTGATGTAGGTTTCGTGTTTGTTGAAATGTCAGATTTTAAAAAATTAATAAATTTTGGCGTCTTCCTAGAACTACAATTGAGGCGCATGATGTAAAAAGGGCCCATATGCAAAGAAGCTGTTTTGAGAAAAACTGTCTTCAAAGTTTTGTTTGTGTACATAAATTTTGTGACTTTTGATAATGAGATAATAAAAACTGAAATATAAAAAGTGGTTATTCAACTCCTGTTATAAGCATTAAAAAGAAAGGCACAACTCATTCCTTGTTTGAAAACAATTTTCATGAATGGGGTTTTGTGCCCTTTTTATGCAGAACACATTTTAGGCAATAAAATGGAATAGAAGTATCAAAAAATACATGGAATAATATCTTAATACAGAGTGAGTAATAGCTTTTAGAAATATATTAGACTATTCTGCGCAACAAGCTTAAATGTTTTGTTTGCAACAAAGACAGTTTGCTCGACAACAATAAGTACAAGAACATGGAAGAAAAAGGCTCATTCTTTAAATCATCTTTTAAGAACTTATCATATTTTGTATAAGTTAACATTCTCTTCAACTAGAAATCGGTATAAACATTTCACATCGGCAACTTTCTTATGATTTGCATCTGGACATAGAGATTTTCCAGTAGTAACTATGTCAAATCATTGCACACCAGGTATATGCTAAAAAGTTTGGAGTATGTGTGGGAACACAGGACAGTCATTGGTAAGGAATTTTAGGAGCACACAATTAATTATCCCGAATGGAATTTACTTTTACAAATGGGCATTCCATAGAAAAATGATGTCACTCTTGAAGCAAAATCCGTCTCCATTACAACATGAAATAGATCTTTGTGAAGTAGGATCATGACTAACTCGTACATCATTTATGTCACTATTATCACTCATTGTGTTCTAAACAAAAAAGCGATAATACCTTCACATTTGCAGCTGACTGCTTCTCATGTACTCTGCACAGCTGCTTTCAAACACGAGTACAAACCTGAGTTTTCAAGATACACAAATGAAACTTCAAACCACATCCATTAAAGAACACTGCAACCCGAATAGCCATTCTGCGTAGAAGGGCCCGTAGGCTTATGTGCCGCCTCAATGGTGAAGATACAATTTAAGGTTCATGTTGAATTTTTCCAAATTTGAAAATTTTTTGAGTAATTTGGTGTGAAACTTACTTGCTCGCTTGAAAAAATCTTGCAGTTCGTGAACATAAAACAAGTGGTGATTCTAAGCAGTTGGATGCTAAGTAAGTTAGAATTTGTATATTATTTCATATTTCTTTGTTCATTTCTTACATTAGAGCTTTTCTTATGTTTACAAATTAATCATTTTGAATTTATTTGAAACCTTTTTGAAATATACGAAATAAATATTTCTAGCCTTCAGGGAATATCAGATTGGAATGCAAAATGTCATTCTACTTTGCACCTCACAAATTTCTGTGAATAACATCTCATTGATGTGATATGATTTGGCTGTATTAAAGACAGTTATAATTGTCAAATTTGTGTTGATATTTGCTTGGAAATATTTAATTTTCACACCAAATGTTGTGTCATTTGTAACGAGTCTTACCAAAAATGAGGACTGAGATGTGTTAATTCGGAGAGAAATTGTGGTATAGATAGTATTACGTAACTATTACTAAAGACCAGAGTATGTGCTGTTTTAGCACCACTAGTTTCTAAATTTAGCAACTGGATTTATCCACTTTTTGTTATCAGAGCCCAGCAATAAGAGTTTTTCTATCGATAATTCGCCATTTTTTCACACATTACATAATTTTCTGTCTACTGCGTAAGTGGTAGCAAGAAAGTAAAAGGAGAATTTTACATTAAGCAAGCTCAACTTGAAATGAAAATTAAAACATTGAAGGAAAAATAATAAGAAAGACATTTAATGAAGATCAGTGATTTTTTTATTATTTTCAAATGTGATCAAAGAAAACTATAATTTATTTTTTTTATGAAAGATTACACAATATATTATATCATTTATGCATAAAACCTGAAATACAATGAGAATTTTCTATTTATTTGAAATTATGATTATAACAAAATAGTGCAATTATATAAGTAATGCAGTGGCACATGTAACACAGGGCAAAATGATGATAATTCAGGGCAAGTACAGGGAAAACACAGGGAAAATAAATTTAGTTTACAGGCTGTCACCCTGGTTTGTCAAATGGTATATTGTGCAAAATTCCTAGCCACAGCTTGAGAAATTCTAATGTGGAATCATTTTATTTTCAGTGGGCAAGAACAAATGTGTGTTGGTTGGCTAATGAAATAATCGTAGATACTTAGAAGTGATTCTTAACTGAAACTTGTTTATGAGTATTGTGCAAGACCATATTGTAAATTTCAAATGTATAAAATTATATTATTTTCATTGAAAAACATTTTCTGTATAAAGAGCAACTGCTTGAAAAGTAAGATGAATAAATAAACATATTAGTATGTTCTTAAGATTATACTGACAGTAATCATCTTAGATGTTGAAAACACGTTTAACCTTCATTATCTAGAGTTGTGGATTGCCTACCATTTCAAGGTTGTGCTAAGATACATAAGTGCGACCAAGCAATACATCCAAAAACAGATTTATGTACACAAATTTGATAAATACTCCAGTTTGCACCCATCACTTACCCAATGGACAGAATTACACTTTATACACGAATTACACACACTTGCAAATGTTAAAATAAAAAAATAAGCACTTGGATACATGCCCTCAAAAACAAATTCATGAACCAGAAAAGTGCTGGTGCGTTTTCAGACCCATGTTATAGTCTTCTCTCTGTGTGAAGAAACTGTTCGTGAAGTTTTGCCATTCAGTTTTCTTACACTTTATATATTAGTTAATTACCTTCAGGTCCTCATCACAACTCAAATACGTTTAGTCTTTTTGTTGGAAGCTTCAATTTCAATTTTTAGGTTTTTTAAACCTTGGTTTTGAAGACCTTTGAAGAAACTATGTGGTAGATTGTTAAAAGAATGAAAATAACTGGAAATAAATCACCATTTGAAGTAAAGGCAACAGTTGTTTCAATTTTTCACTTACAAGTTTATAAATATAGAATCATGTCCTTTGACTATTTTGCCTGTTTATTAATGGAATTGTGTATGAATAATGTACTTTTTTTCCTGAATAAACTTCGGTACATGTTACACATTTTGATATAATTATTTTATTTTAGATATGGAGTTACCGAAAGCAACAAATACATCTGCACTCAGTGGAGCTGGAATGATGCGATTCTTGAATAAAGTGGGTGAAACCGTGAACAAAATTACATATAAAATGGAAGAAAGTGATCCTGTAAGTATCATCCTTTGCTGTGTTTCTCATGTGGTTACACTTTTTAAAACTCAGAATTTTTGCTTCCAATCTTGCAGTTCATCCTGAAAGCACCCTGTACAAAGTACCATCCAGAAACAAAGAATCCATGAAGTATTTTTCATTTTCGAATGATAGACTGATGTCAAGATTTTATTAGTGAGTCTATTAACTGTCATGTATAAGTGGTGGTTGCAGGATGAGAATGTTGTAATGGTTCCCAAAGAACTTTCTAATGGTTCTAATCGATTGGGTACCTCAAAAATCTAAATCTTGGACTGAAGGTTCGTGGGTTTGACCCCACCTCAGGCATGATTGTATTTGTGTTCTTCCTTTCACCCCCTATCATCACCATGTCATTTCATCTTCACAGTTACCACAACGTTAAATCCAATGGTGTTCACTAATGACCTAGGTGATGATGCAACAACAACAACAACAAAAAATAATAATAATAATAATAATAATATAAATAATGTATAAATAACTAAAAACTATTCGTGCTATAACAGCACATACTTTCCCTTTTTATTGGAAGCAGCTATGTAGGATTGAAATATTGCACTTTCTGTGCTACTAACATCTTAGCTATTATTTGCAAACGTCCAATTCAACCAAGAAGCGCACAACTCACTGTTTTCATCGCAGTGTTGTCAAAACTATGTGAATTCTACAACTACATAAAAATATAATACAAAAGTTTTGTAAACTTGTATTGGAAAAAGCAGCTTGATGCCATACAGCTATATCAAGTCACAACAATGACACGTAATTCACAGAAATTTGCGACAGTGAAACGGAATTCCATTGATGCATTCCCTGCATTGTCGATACTCCCTTAATGAGCTAGCAATTTTTATTTCAAATATTTCAAAATAAATAATTTCTAAAAGATTAACATGTAATGTATAACAAAAGGTCGAATGTTAGAAACTTACAAAGAAATTATATACAAAATTGCAAATTTTAATTTAAAACACATTCGGCAGTCTAAATCACAGTAAATTTGTAGCGGGCTATTGTTTGTCACAAAATTATAGAATATCTACTTGTATTTTCAAAAAATTAAGCATGACCTTATGTGAAGATGTATTTTTGATAAATACATTTAATTGAGAAAACCAGGTGCCATCTATCGCCACCCAGAGGACATTCTTTTGACATGTTCTCAATTTTTTGATTTCCTAATGATAGAACGGAAGTATTAATTCTAGAATATTAAAGAACACTAAAATCTCATCCTAAATGGCAATTTTCTTTTAAAAATTTGTAGCTGTTTTTAAGAAAATGGCATTTAAGCATTACTAAAAATGCAAAATTTGAATCTCTTTTCACAGAAAATTTTTGAGTTTTCAAAAACCTTAATTTGAAGTCATTTGCAGTACTTACAGTCACAAATATAGTAATGTTTACAAATTGCTGGTAGTGTGCATATTAAGGATTTGAGAGACCTTTACAAAAAATGCATTTGTGTAATTTTTGAAAAAACAAAAAAATACCTCAAAATGAACATTTAAGTCATTTTAGAGTGGAATTAGCACTATTCGTTCGAAAAGTTTGAAGAAAAATTTTGGAGCCATTTATGAGAAACTGGCGTTTGAGCATTTCTGAAAATGCAGAAATTTGAGCTAGTTTTCTCAGAAAATGGCAGAGTTCTCGAGAAACTTGACTTGAAATTATTTAAAGCACATGTACTCATTAATACAATAATGTCAACAAATTGCCGCTAATGTAAATATTAACAACGTGAGAGGCAAGTCAAAAAAATTACATTTTTGCAATTTTTGAAAAAGCAAAGGATAGAGTAATATGTTGTTTATGTCATCTAATAGAGTACATTTATTGCTACCCATAGCAAAGGTTTAAAGAGAAAATTTGGAGCCATTTTTGAGAAAATCTTCTTTTTGTACTTTTTAAAAATTTCACATATTGCACACAATATTGCCTGAAAACTACTAACGTTTTCAAAAAAAATTGTACATGACCTTAAAGAAAGAACTCGCTATGAAGAACAAATTTTATTTGAAGGAAAAATCTTTCAAACTTTCGCAATTTTGGGAAATTCATAATTATCTGTGAAAACCGGACCTATGCCACCTTAATAAGTGTATTTTACTCTATTCTGACCAAAAATTTAAAGAAAAAAAAATTGTAGCCGTTTTACTTTAAATTTGGAAATTGTCCGAGGGGCTTCATGTAAAGTATCCCCCAAAATTAAAAAACACTTTGTATGAAAGTAATGTGCTCTCACTAATTTCTTCAAGTTCTTAGAAAAGCTCTTTTTTCTCACCTAAATAATTGCAATATTACGTATTATATTAGGAGAAGTGGCTCAGTGCACGAACTGATGTCACTGCAGTGCCTCTGATCGTGAGGCCCTGGGTTCAAGTCCTGATGGCAGCAGGATTTTTGACACTAGCTTAGGCACTAGCTTTCGAGGCACTCACTTTTGACACTAGCTTAGGTTGAATTCAGTTGTGTCTGGAGGAGAATTCTAGAAGCTGGCTGCTGTGATCGGTAGTTTTCCATGTTTTTTCCTATTAACACTAGGAGAAAGTCGGAACAGTACCCCAATATATGGGCCACGGACAACGCGCCATCTTTCCTTCCTCTTCCTTGTCCTATTCTCACATCTTGTACTCATTTGCACTATACTACCACACATGCTGAGAGACCAGTTGGGGTCTTAGAGCTTGTCCCGGCTGGGGCGGTTGCCCCGCTTGTGGGCGATACTTGGTGGGGGAAAAAAACTACTAATGGATGGTAGGTCGTGCCAGATCTCGGTATCCAGTGGGAGATTACTGCCACCTCGCTGTGAAAAACAGGCACTGCACTTATGGGATTAGTGACCTCAGTAGTTGACATGCCCAGAATCACTAAAAATCAATCAATTACTTATAACCTTCTTGTATTCTACTGAAAAGTATAGAGAAAATTTGTCCTGCAAACACAAATGATGACTACACTGATGTTCATAGTAGTTAGTAGGAGGCCATGGATTATTAGAACATTTGAATGAACACTTTTCCCTTTGCGTAATGAAACTGATCATTGTTGTTAATAGTGGACTGTGGATTATTGGAATCCTTGCTCTAGTAAATCTCCCTATGAACTTGATCTTGGTTTTGTGAAGTGTGACTTAAGATAACCAAAATAGATCATTTATTTTTATAATTATAATAATTGTTTATTGTAATTGTTATCATCATTCAATATTGTTATATAGGTGTTGAAAATTAAGAACAAAAGGAAAATTGATTCTCAGCTGCTGGTAGGACGCTTTGCTTGCACATTTTTTTAATGTGTAAAAGTCTTTCTGTTGAAGGCAATTCGCTTGTATTTGGACAAAAGGGTATACGTCAGAAAAATTGAATGTTAAATTAAGTGTAGTAATTTTTCTTTTATTCCAAAACTATTTACTTTAATTGTTTGAAAGTAACTTAAACTAACCTAATACTATTTACCTATGTATATCTTTGTAGCTGAAAATTAATTATTTGACAATATCTACACTAAATGCTTTGCCCAAACACGAGCGAATACCCTTTACCCTTTGCCCAAACACGAGCAAATTGCTGTGAGGAAGTGTGTCATGCATTCTTTATTCTGGAGTCAAGCAAAGTGTTATGTATTCAAGTGGTGTTTATATTTGCCTTCTACTCATGTGAAATGCATATGCTAAGAAAAGCAAAAATTGTAATTAGCCAATTTTCCTTCACTCAGCAAATTTTTATTGATTTCATAATCGTACATTTAAACCCTTGTTTCAGTGGTTTGAGGAGAAAACGCAGCAAGTTGAAAATCTTGATATTCAGCTCCGCAAATTACATGCTAGTGTTGAAACACTTGTTCTTCACCGTAAAGAACTAGCTATGTTTACTGCTGCTTTCGCTAGAAGTGCGGCAACGCTGAGCAATTGTGAGGAGCATACATCTCTCTCACGAGCATTAGCCCAATTGGCTGAAGTAGAAGACAAAGTAAGTCCCAGAGTAATTATTTTTTTGGATAAAATGAAATTGTATGTTTCTTAACAAAAAATTAACGTTTTTTCCGTGTTTTTGAGGAAGGAAGAAGTATGGGGGTAAAAGATGTCAATGAATCTCTGTGAAGATGAAGATTAATACATACTCAAATTCACACTGAGGCCATTGTCGTTGCAATATTAAAATTCCTTTTGTCACTATCCATTATTTCAATGAGGCAAAGAAATAAATGAATTCATTAATTGTGAAAGGAAAATAAAATTAACTGAGCATATTGACAATCAGAGAAGTGACTTAAGTACGTTACACATTTATGTATTTATTTATTTTATTTATTTAACCAACAGACTTATAAATTGATAAGTGTCAGACATCTTTCTAAATTTTATACATCAATAAACCAGACCTATAAATATTAACAATACAAAACCTGTTAATATACTAAACTAATACACATTCTTAACGCCACTTACAGAAACAGCTTCCTAATATAAGTTATTTAGCCATTAGACATGCATTGATCAGTTCCAGACATAACTTAAAACCTGAACGCATGTAACAAAAATTCAAAAAAATACAAAACATATTAATTTACCAGAGAGTTGCAAATATACACAAAATGATACTTGTAGATACTTATCCTAGTACTATTTACCTTATACTATTTATCCTAGAATTATTCATTATATTTATCTTTTAGATTATTCAGGTTCTTGATAGAAAAATGCGCTATTTTGAACCATATCATAAATTTAACTCGTACAACTTCAGCAGTGCATTAAGTCTGCATACTTCCACTTTTGTAAAGAGTATTACATAACTATTTTTTAGTACAGAAAAGCCTGTGTAAGACAGTAACGAACGGTTCCTTCAAAAAATGTCCATCAGGGCAGGTTTCGGTCTTATGGAGAGGTGCCAAAAAATCACTATTTACCTACGTACAGTATTTTTGGTATAATTTTGTCCTTTTAACCACTCATTTTGAATTTTGATCCTTAATTCATAAAAGTCATAAATTTACTCACTTTGAATTTCGCAACTAGGTCTTTTGAAGGACATTTTTTCTTCTAGTGTTCATCAATCACTTCCATTTTCTTCTGTAGCAGAAGGGCTTTTGCACATATGCTTCAAAGACATTTTGACACACTAGCACGCAGCATTCTTAAACTTTTCTGCGAGAGGTCACTAAATTGTGTGGTCTACATGTCATCAACCCTACGACTGCTATGCTAGGATGACAGAAGATGGCCTCCCCAGTATTCTGTTGATGACTGGAAATGTGGACTCTTTTGAGACTTGAATTGGCCGCGAATGACAAATGTGTAGGATTCGGAATGAGAGTGAAGAAGTTGCACTTGTTGAGACCTTGAAAATCACACTAAAGCATGGGAAAGTTGCAATAAAACAGTTGCTGTGTTTGTCAAAGATTCCCCAACAGCAGCCATAAGATGAACAACTCGTCATTTACTTTGTTTTCTCAGCCTGTGACCCTTCATACTATGCCATTCCAAAGATAGTGCTGGCAATTCAAAAATAACTTGCCATCTTAGCCAGGTAATAATCTATTTACGTTCTCCAAAAACCATTCTGTTTCCACGTTAGACAGGTTACTGGCTTATAGAGATCATTTTCACATATAAAATTGTTCCGTTCTGAGATTTTTTTCTGGGATGGCAGGTTTCCATCTTACAGAGGTTCCATCTTAGATGGGTTTTACTGTGTATCCATTATTAGATGTGTAAGACGCTTTGTTGTTTTATTTGAATTCAACACAATTCTGATATCAGTCCAATAGTGAGCCACTGCTGTTTCCTGTTCTCTTGGAACTTGTTAATATTACAACATTACAAGAATTAGATAATAATGCAATGTAAAATAACTAATCTAAACAATAATACAAAGAAACTATTGTAGTTTTGAGGGAGAACTTCTGCTGATGGATATTTATTTGCAGAATAAAAACAATTTTCCAGCAGGAAATTATGAACTATTATTTTAATGCATTTTCCATATTTAATGTACTGAGGAAGTTGATTGTATAGAGTAGTTCCATGTAGTCAGTATTTTGCATATAAAGTCAAGGTGCTGTGATGTATTAAATACAGTTTTGACTTCTTTCTTGTATTGTGGTTATACATCATCGAATATGTTTTGTGCTTGTGAAGTCTCGCTTGTACTATACGTTCTTATATAAAAAGTAAGTTGGTAGAATTTTTAGAGATTTGAAGAACAGTTTACAACTTACAGTGCCAGAAATATTGAATAGTATCCTTATCATCTTTCTCTGAGTAATGAACATTTTTGTGGACATGGTGGCATTGCCCCAAAAATATAATTCACCAAGTTACTAGAGGATGAAAATAAGCAAAATACACCATTTTTAAAGCTGTTTTTTTTGTCGTATTGTGTTGCAAGGTTCTAATAGTGAAACATGTATTGAGATTTTCACATAAATTATTTACTTGAGTTTTCCAATTTAAATTTTTCTTTAACCATACTCCTAGGAATATAGCTCCTGATGTATATTTTATATTATTATTTCCTACACCTTCTGCAAAGTTCAAAATTTTATTTTGTTGTCTTTGAATAACTACTGCAACTATTTTCTCTTCATTCATTAGTTGTTGGTTTTATACAAACAATGGAAGTACTCTTGCTTTCATGGTTTTGAGATTGCAGGCTAACTCATCCATGTTTTCCCTCTTCAGCCAAGTATTCTTCTGTGATAAGCATAGTACATTATTTCTAATTAGTTGATGTGTTAATAAATATTCCCAAATCATTTATATCTTTTAAAAATAACAGAGAGCCAAGATTTGATCCCTGAGTCACTTTCAATTGATTGGTTTACCTTATTGACTTATTTCATGGTTTACTGTATTTGGTATGGTCTACCTGAAAATCTGTGGTTGCAGGGTAAATGTTCTTAAGTAGATAGGTTTTGTTAAGGACTTACCTTTTATCCTGTCACTACACATATTGAATGCTAGTGCATGAAAAATACTTTCATGGACATGCACTTGTATTCTTGATACTTTCAATTCTTCATGAAAATTCTCGATTGTTTGTGTGTTACTGCTTAGTGAAATATAATTTTGGATTTAAAATTCAAACCCTTTTGAAGGAATTTTAGATTTCCAATCTTTATTTTTGTAGTTTCATAATTGATAAAATTCGTACTGACTGAACACTATTCAGTAAACCCCACTTTTACACTTTTCAGTGGTCTGAGAGAAAATGGTGTACATTCAGGGAACTTACTTAAGCTTTTGAAATAAAATGTAGAATGTTAATGCTCTTACTTAAATGAGAAATTATGAGACCTCTGAGGCCTTGCGCTTTGCTTCATCTCCTTCTGTTCCTTTTTCTCCTCCTCAGTGTCATTCTCCTCTTTCTCCTTTATCTTCTCCTCCTCTTCATCGTTCTCTCTTCATCCCTTTCCTCCTCTCTTCGTCCCTTTCCTCCTCTCTTTGTCCCTTTCCTCCTCTCTTCGTCCCTTTTCTCCTCTCTTCGTCCCTTTTTCTCCTCTCTTCGTCCCTTTTTCTCCTCTCTTCGTCCCTTTTTCTCCTCTCTTCGTCCCTTTTTCTCCTCTCTTTCGTCCCTTTTTCTCCTCTCTTCGTCCCTTTTTCTCCTCTCTTCGTCCCTTTTTCTCCTCTCTTCGTCCCTTTTTCTCCTCTCTTCGTCCCTTTTTCTCCTCTCTTCGTCCCTTTTTCTCCTCTCGTCGTCCCTTTTTTCTCCTCTCGTCGTCCCTTTTTCTCCTCTCGTCGTCCCTTTTTCTCCTCTCGTCGTCCCTTTTTCTCCTCTCGTCGTCCCTTTTTCTCCTCTCGTCGTCCCTTTTTCTCCTCTCGTCGTCCCTTTTTCTCCTCTCGTCGTCCCTTTTTCTCCTCTCGTCGTCCCTTTTTCTCCTCTCGTCGTCCCTTTTTCTCCTCTCGTCGTCCCTTTTTCTCCTCTCGTCGTCCCTTTTTCTCCTCTCGTCGTCCCTTTTTCTCCTCTCGTCGTCCCTTTTTCTCCTCTCGTCGTCCCTTTTTCTCCTCTCGTCGTCCCTTTTTCTCCTCTCGTCGTCCCTTTTTCTCCTCTCGTCGTCCCTTTTTCTCCTCTCGTCGTCCCTTTTTCTCCTCTCGTCGTCCCTTTTTCTCCTCTCGTCGTCCCTTTTTCTCCTCTCGTCGTCCCTTTTTCTCCTCTCGTCGTCCCTTTTTCTCCTCTCGTCGTCCCTTTTTCTCCTCTCGTCGTCCCCTTTTCTCCTCTCGTCGTCCCTTTTTCTCCTCTCGTCGTCCCTTTTTCTCCTCTCGTCGTCCCTTTTTCTCCTCTCGTCGTCCCTTTTTCTCCTCTCGTCGTCCCTTTCCTCCTCTCGTCGTCCCTTTCCTCCTCTCGTCGTCCCTTTCCTCCTCTCGTCGTCCCTTTCCTCCTCTCGTCGTCCCTTTCCTCCTCTCGTCGTCCCTTTCCTCCTCTCGTCGTCCCTTTCCTCCTCTCGTCGTCCCTTTCCTCCTCTCGTCGTCCCTTTCCTCCTCTTCATCCTTTTCTCTATCCATCTCCTCCTCCTCATCCTTTTCTCTATCCATCTCCTCCTCCTCATCCTTTTCTCTATCCATCTCCTCCTCCTCATCCTTTTCTCTATCCATATTCTCCTCCTCATCCTTTTCTCTATCCATATTCTCCTCCTCCTCCTCCTCCTCCTCCTTATTCTCCTCCTCCTCCTTATTCTCCTCCTCCTCCTTATTCTCCTCCTATGGATTGAGAGGGATCACGCTTAAATTGATTGAAAGCTATCTTACTGGTAGAAAACGAGTAGGAATCAATGAATCCAATAGTAGCAACCTGGAAGTAACTTTTGGGGTTACCCAGGGAATCATCCTGGGCCCTCTATTTTTCATTTTGTGTATAAATGATCTATTTGGAGTTCTTCCAAAGTTGAAATCTTCTCTTTTGCTGATGATTCTAGACTGTTCATAAAAGGTAACTTGTGGTAGAAGTAAAAAACCTACCTCAAGCTAAAACTAAATGCAGTTTTTGAGTGCAAATTATTTAATTCTAAATATAATTAAAACAGTTTTGGTCACTTTTGGTAGTTAAGCAGATAGTTTACCATTGGATTTGGAGTTGAAACTACACTTGAACTTGTGTAGGGATACTAATACATGTGATTGTCATAAAGTACTTGGTGTGGAAGCTACCAAATACTGGGGCATACTTATCGATTGTAATTTGAAATGGAGACAGCATATTTCTTATACTACTGTCAAATTACAATATTTTATCTATGTCTTTTATAAACTATGCCTTATTTTTGGTAAAAATCAACAGAACATAATGTTCTAAGCATTGTTCTGGGCAATTGCTATGTATGGTATAATTGTGTGGAGTGATGCCTATGACACCTTAAAATTGTTGCAGGGTATTCAGAAGAGAATTTAAAAAGTGCTTTATGAAAGAGATAAAGTGCATCCTTTAGGTTTGCTTTTTAAGAATAAGATATGATTTCTGTTAGAAAATAGTTTTTGGAAAAAATTTTTTAACCCATTAGTTCCCACATGTAGTAATGATTATCAAATTAGGTTTTGTTTATACTTTTCATTTTAATTTAGTATTAGAAAACGTATGTAAGTTGTTTTTAAAATTTTACTTTTAACAGAAGTATAAAAAAATCAATGTTGCATTCACGCAACTTTGGGAACACCCCAGAAGTATTAAAATTAAGACTTATTATCATTCCATCCTAGTTTATGGGACAAAAAAATGATATAAATATTACAAATTATGTATTGTATATTATTTTGAAAGAAATATAATTCATAAATACCATAAAAATATAATAAAAAATTAAACATATATATGATACAATTATTTTTCATGAAATTTTCTGAAACAATTTACATTGATTGGACCATTGTATATTGAAGAAAAAAAAAATGGTTTGTGACTTGCAGAGTCCCACATCTTCTGATATTTTTATTATTTTTCAACATTTTTTGGTTTATACCTTCACATTTGTGGCGGCGATGGTGTTACGGTTAGCATATTGGACTGTTATACTCGAGTTCGCGGATTCAAACCTGATCGAAGCCATGGATTTTTTAGGGGTCGAAAAAATCCTTCGCACGCCTACCTTCGGAGGGGAAGGAAAGTCGGCTATCCCATGTTAGTAGGTTTACTGCATGTAAAAGATCCTCAAGCCTAAATGACGCCTCTCAGCTAAATTCAAAATCGCCTGTTTTGTCACCCACGGAATACCTTTTTTTCTCTGCTAGTTGGTGAAAGGAGCATAGTGAAATTTGCGTGGTCAGACGGAAGAGCAGGCCTCATGGCCTGAGTCTTGCCACGTAAAATAAGGCAATTCAATTGAATTCAAATTTGACTGCATCAGGCAATGCTTCCTTTTTTTATACCTGGAAACAGTGGAATTTGTAGGTCGTTCTCAGGTGCTTCAATACATGTTTTCATGTATGTGAGATATTGTTCACATTTCTGTTAAATTTTCAGGCATTCCCAAAAAAAAAATTTCCCATCTGCTCATCAGTAGATAATCTATGTGCAATAATTCTAAATTTTTAAAAATTTTTATTCAAATGGTCAAAAACGGCCCCAGTTTGGCAAATTTGTCCTGTTTGTCATTACCTGAGGCATGAAGAAATTTTTTTCTCTTGAAATCCATTTCTAGACATGTTTTTTCTTACAATTGGAAGAAAAATTTACAATCTGAGCAAGTAAGTTTTTAGTAATAAAAAGTTTAACGATTTCTGTTCTGTTCATGTTACCATATGCATTTTACAAATGCTCTAACATCATGTTCTACATCAGATGGTACCTGATGAAAACGAGGTGTTCCTTGGGGGATGCACTTCACTCTTGTTTGGAAGTATCTTCTTCTTTACAGGTTCAAGAAACTATTTCAGCATCTACTTCTGTATGTTTAGTTTGTGTCTCAAATGTTCCAACTATATCAGGAAGTCCCAGCTCAGCATCATTATTTATTACGTCCCAAACATAACAGAGTATTAGCATGTAAACTATGGTCAATGTAATAAATCATCCTGAAAAATGATTACGTGAATATCATCTCTATTTTCTTCATCAGTAAGACTGTCTACACCCAGAGGAATTATTTCAACCACTACATTTCTATTATTTTCTTGTTCTTTGGTATCCAAATCTTCTAAAAGAAATTAGATATCTGCAGTTGTTGAATGTTTCTGATCCATTTATAAAATTGTGCACATAAAATGTAATTTTACTAAACGAATTTGTTCAGAAAAGGTCATCAACCTCTAGTTCAAATAACTGTAGACTATAATGATTAATTTGAGCTGGGAGAAACACAAACCGCCAGTCCCCCGAAGAGCAATTTAGCCCCATGCGAGATGCTCCAGTGTGTTGCCAAAGATGCGTTCACACAACTTTATATGTAACACCAAAGCACCAAAGATGATTTTAATGGAACATTTTTATATCACGTTGTTTTAGATACATCAGCATGTCAAAAAAGTATAGAATTTATTAAAAAATATTAATTTGAATATTTTTTGTGAAATAATAAAAAGTACATCTGAAAAGTAGTGACGCACCTCGTAATTAAAAAATTTGTAATTCTTTGTTAAATTATAGCTTTTTATTACAAATTTTTTTGTTATAACCAAACCTACACATATTCTTCAAAAATGTTTAAACACTATATTTAAGTTAACAATTAAAGAAAACTAGATCGAAAAAATGTTGCATTCACTCATCAGTGGGACTTATGGGTTAAAAAAACTTTGCCATACTTGAACAAAAATTTGAGGACCTACACCACAAAAGTCCCATTAATAGTACCGTCCCACACAATTAGAAAAGAAATTGGTAGACAAAATCATAATTACATTATAGAGTGTAAGTGATGTTATCAGATATATTAATTATACCTTTAGTAAGACAATAAAGAGAATAAGAGAATATTTGATAAACATCAAAGCGGACATCGACTCATCCCTATTCATGCCATTCGAATGATAGAGAAAAAAAGGAAAAAAATTGTCATGTATAACTGAAATACGTGTGTGTGTGTGTGTGTGTGTCTATATATATCTATATCTATCTATCTATCTATCTATCTATCTATATATATATATATATATATATATATATATATATATATATATATATATATATATATATATATATATCTCTGTGTGTGGGTGTACATGTGCATGTGTTTTTTGAAATGTCTCGTTCTTTATTCCTTCTCATTTATACCATGCAATAGCTTAGTTCTTGGTTATATTTTTCTATAAATAAGCATTACTGTAACTTTGTACTGGTTGAAAAAAGTTTATAATAAGATAGGCCCGCACTGGATGTATTTCCTCAGCGGATAATTTCTAATTATTTGTATTTACAAGTTTGTTATTAAATTGAAATTGAAAAAAATATAATTTATTAAAATGTTCCCCTATAATAGTTGTAACCTGGTCCTTATTTTTCTGCCTTGAATATGTTACCATGAATTGTGCGTAGTCAGACAATTCATTGACATTCATTGACTATTCTTGTTGTCTTGACAGATTATTGAATGTTAAGTTTCTGCCACTGCCTCTTACTGTGTATTTGTAGTCTCATATTATGTAAAAATAATTGTTGTGTTGCTTTTAGTCCTGCATTTATCTTTATTACGACTTGTTTTAGGTGGAAACTTTGCATAATGATCAAGCAAATGCAGATTTCTCTGTATTGTGTGAACTTTTGAAGGACTATGTGGCTTTAATTGGTGCAATAAAGGTAAGATCTTTTTAAAAATGAAAAATAAAATTGAGGTAGTATTCTGTCCATGCAACTCAAAATGGTGATGCTAAAAAGTTAAGAATTACAATAATGGTTCACATGACTAACAAACAATAATAATATTGGTCTTTTTAATGACTTTGTTTCAAGTAACTCCGACATAAGTTAAAAATCATTTTTTTCTAAAATCCTTTGAAGATTTATTGTATTGCTGTATAGCACCTTACTAGTAAAATTATACTACAAAAGGGTTTCCTTAACTCTACAGAAGTAATCAAGCCTTGTTGAGAAAATTTAATAACTAGGCTCTGTTCATAGGGAGAAGAAAGTCTATGTAGGTCCACAAATATGCAATTTCTGACTTAATTCATATTATTCATTGCGTCAATCATTTTACTTGTGGAAATGAAGTATGATCCCCTGTTACTATTTTATGTTCTCAACATTTTGTGTAAAAACTAGATTTGATATACCACAAATTGGTTTATGGGGTTTGCTTTGGGGACTTTTTGTATTAGAATGATTGTCAAACTGAATAGAATTCTTACAGTTCTATTATTCTGTTAACGGTGTCCCATGTGCCGACTAAAAGACTCCTGAGGAACAGGAATTATCATTCTCTTCCAAGAGCGTATACATTATTGAAAGATAATAACATATCCTTAACAATTTGCAAAAATGGAGTGATAAAACTGGATTGAAGTTTTCTACTTCAAAATCAAGCTGCCTGCATTTCCGCGGGATACATCACCTCCATGAAAACCTTTTTCTTGGAGTCATCAACTCCTTTTGTCAAATCTGCAACTTTCCTTGGTCTAGTATTTGACAAAAGCTTAACATAGCATATATATGTAAATTGAAGAGCTGATGTGTGTTACCATTAAACCTCTTTCGCACCCGTAGTGCTAGTTTATGGTGAGCAGAGAGTGAAAATTTTCTTGTGATTGAATATTCACTCATCCACTTTGTTTGGAATTACAGAAGTATTGTGAATGGGTCAGCATCTCTGTTGTAGTTCTGCCCGTAGAATTGCATCCATGTTTTGGGTAAACGTTGAAATGAGTCTCTTATGAACACTGGTGTTGATAATATTTATTTTAAATATATTCAGCCCCAACTATTCTCTAATGTGATAACTAAATAAATAACCCTGTGCACAACTTTGATTACCCCTCCCCCTATGCTCCTCTTTTAATGTAAACAATGTTTTTTTATTTGTTTACAATCTAACATGTAACATTTCATCTTTTTTGGCTCGCTCATTAATTTTGTGTTTGATTGTTGCGAACAACAAAAAATGTATAATTGTGGGTCGACAGAATTGTCCAAATGGATTTGCGATGATGAAAATATTACATAAGCAATCTTTTTCTTTACTGTGCATTTGAATAATTGGAATAACAACCCAAGAAATCAAAACTAATACGTCTTTCTGAAAAACATTATAATTCCAGTTTCTTTCCCAAGACTTACGATCTCTATCCTCATTGTAATTTATAATTCACAGAACAAAATGACAATAGCAATGACAGAAACAACAAAAATGTTTTCATTATTAATTCCGCTCAGGCATGCTGTGTTACAACCCAGACTTTCTTTGCTTATTGCAAAAGCATGGCCATATTTTCCCCTATTATTCTTAAATCTATCTTACTTACAAAGTAATAACATTACTTGATCATCATACATGTAAACTATTGATAAGTTTATCCGTTTAGATGATCTGATTAGTGTCTTCTCCTTCAATGTATCACGATGTTTTCTGTGTGACATACTGCTGCATTCATTTTCTTCAAGATGTTATAACAGCCCATGTGTCTACAGCATGTTGGTTCCCTGGCCCATTTACAACCTTGTAGATAGAACCATCATGACTTGCGCATTTGCTGTGAAGTTCATCTTTCGAGTCGTTCATTAAATCTGACAAAACATTTTTAATCTACAGGACGCTACACTACACCGACAAAACCTAGTAATCGTGAATTCCACTTGTAACAAAATCAAATATTTTAAGGATTATGTCAATGCATGTGCAGGCTTGCATGTTTGTTCTTTTTTTTTTACAGAGGACATATCCAGTATTCCATTACCCATGTTACACCTGTCGTACTTTTATATCTTTCACTTCCTCCTTAAAATGATATTACTATCGATTATATTTTATGAGAATACACAGTTGCTTCAAATCTTGGTAGTAAGAACCTTAAATTGATATTTTTATTCATAATTAAGGTCACAGTGAATGTCTGTGCCGGTGATGTGGTTTTTCAGTGAAAATTCCTTAACACTTCTCTTGCTTTCAATTTTAATCTTTCAGGATCTATATTTTTGTTTTAGGAAGTATTTCATGAACGTGTTAAAATTTACCAAAACTGGCAACATTCACAGCAAATGCTGAATAAGAAGCGTGAACTTAAAGCAAAATTGGAATTGTCAGGGAAAGCTGAAAAGGGGAGTTTAGCAGGAATGGAAGTGATTGAGGTAAAATATATTTTTGGTACTTTTGTTTCATCATGTTTTCATTGTTTGGTTTTCTTTCTTTGTTATCTTGATATCAGTCTTTTGTCATTTTCAAATTTTCTTAGTTTTGTTGGAAATGAATTAATATATAATCAGTATATAATTTGTTGCATGTGATAATTTTTAGTCAAACTTTGCTGAGAAATGCCTCATTACTGTGCAGCAATGATGTTTGATGATTTTTCTTATTCTGTAATACAGAAGGTCATCTTTAAAATGAGTTGAAGCACTAAGGATATTTTAATGTATTGATGAAGAAAAAAACTACTTTACAATACAAACAACGAAAAACGAAAATTTGTGAATTGATGGAATTGAGGGAATGTTATGACAGTTCTTTGCAGCGATGTCCGTGTATCGCGTGCAGCGTTGCGATCGCGTCGGACCTTCGCCCGTTATAGTGCGATTTTTCTAACTCTGCCCCTCAAGCTCTTATGGCCACGATCGAATATCACACTATATTTCGCGTATTTCTACGTCATACCGCTAGAAGTCGCATGATCGCAAGCACTTCTTGATACGGTTGCAATCATGCGATATCTGGCGTCTCGACTGAGAACGTCGCGAAATACCGTGACATATTCCATCGTGAAGACAGACCTTGAGGGGCAAAGTTAGAAAAATTGCAGTATAAAACCTTTGCCAGCCACCCGGCTTGTCAGAATCGCAATGTACGCGCTGTACCCAACTAACACTATTGACCTCCCGGATGTATAACAGTGCTTCGAACATTGGAAAAGCACACAAGGAGATATACAAATCAGGCTGCAGGGAAATTGGAAAATTACTACAAAAGGTTTTGTTTTTTTGGGGGGGGGCTTTAAACTACTGCTCTGTATATGTATTTAGGTTGACTGGAAGTTGTTAGAAAAAAGTATGCCAGATTTTGTGTTGGATTTAATGAAAAATGGCAGATCCAGTCCCCCTCCCTTTCTTTTGTTGTTGTTGTTGTTGAGTAAATTGAGTAAAATGCTACTTCTCAGTAAGAGTCGAACGAGGAAAAAAAACTTGCCACACACTAGAGTACTTTAATAGTATCAATTTGTTAGTGTTATATTTATCACAGTTTCACTTTCATTTCCAGGATCCTGCGTGATCTTTTCATTCAGGTCTTTATATTATTTAGGTCGTTCAATATTAATTGCCATTATCCCTATCCCTGCAATATAGCAGTTTGAAATGTTTGTCAATGTATGCATGAAGAAGGCTATAGTAATGTCAACCGCCTCCAGATGGTGTTGCTACTTCCCATAGGTAGTTCATTTCAGCAGCTGTTGTTCCGGCTTAGCAGTAAAGTGGTGGAATTCGATATGACAACATGGGAGCAGACAAATATGGGCAACGGTGGACACTGGAGGGAAGGAGTGATTACTTCAGATATCTACAAGATGGGGTCTCGTGGCTAGGCGAAGTCACTCGCCTTTCACCGAGGAGGTCCGGGTTCTGTTCTCAGACATGCTCATGTGAAATTTGTTCCAACAAAAACGAGTCTGCCTCTGGCATAGATATTAATGGGCCTAATATTAATGGAGGATTACTCCGGAAGAAGTGCTCAATGCTCGACCAGGAGCTAAGAGACGCTGTGCATTGATACATAGTAATAACAAGTAATCTTAATTAAGGCAACAAATTTTTTAAAAAAAGTTAGTAACTAATATGGGGAGTCATCACTGGACACCGGATTTTTATGTTCTTGCATATTTGTCTTTCTCCTTACTGTTCTCTACTTTGTAATCTTGGCGAATCGTCACTGTCCTAAACAAATTTTACTTAGGACGGTGAACCAGTATCCATGTTTTTGTTACATATTTTTACACAGTTCGTACTACATTATATATTTTACATAATTTTCTAGTTTCACAAAATATTTTTTATTGTTACTTTTTAATCAGTTTTTTTTTTAATATTACTGTGTGCTGTCTACTCCAGGTGCCCTACAGGAAGACGCATGATGTCCCCACATTCCAGTGTTGCCCAATGGTCTTAAGCAATTCCCCCTAAATAGCGCTGTGAAAAACCCTCAAAATGACAAAAAAATCCCCATATTCAAAAAAATTATTATTTCATGTTTAAAAGTATGGGGAGGTATGGAAAGGAAACAAATACGAAAAATATTATTAATTGTATATGATGATATTTATATTTTACTGTTAACTTGTCAGTTACAGTCAAATTGAAACAATAGTAATAGGTAGTCGGTCCGCATTTTACTTACCCCACCCGTCCAGTGTACCCTTACTTCCCAAAATTTTAAAACCAAGTTGAGTTCTCATCATTGGCGAGTGTGATGATTTCACAATATAACACAAAATTAACATTTTAAGAACTCAATGAAATCCCCCCAAGAAAACCCTCGAATAAATTTGCCCCCTAAAACAACCCCTAAGGACCAAAAAAACCCTAAATTTAGGGGGGGGACCCCTAATCTGGCAACACTGCCACATTCCCGTGCGCCTGCTTCAATTATTTCAGTGGCGGGAAGTGCGCGTCGGCGACTGAGTTCATTTTCACTTTTAGGTGTGAAAAGTGTCACTGACGCCGCTTTTCGTGACCTTTAATCTTAATTTCCGAGGAACTTGAGTGATCGCGGGCGTGTAACACTTTGAGTGCTGCAAACTGCGGTGATTGGTGGTCGTGGATATCGCCAGTTTGTACGATGGCTTCTATTACTTCTAGTCTGACTGCAAAACTACGGGCCTGGGTAGCAACAGATGAAGCTTTTACTACTGACGGAAAAGCAAAGTGTGAATCATCAACTTGTGCTCTCCAAATGATTTTCAAAACGTTTGTATTAGTTTTAAAATTTGTTTAGGAAATTTCTTATAAAGGTAATTTTATTCTGTAAATGTTTTATGATTAGTGCTCTTTAATATTACATATTATATCTGATTTTTCATATTTAGTACATATTCTCACTGATTTCGGCTGATTTTAAGGACAGGGTTCGGCTCACTAAAACAACGGCGCACGGTTCACTTGCGCATGGTTCACTCGCGCGGACCACGAGAACGGATCACTCAGGGAGCGGCAAGATGCCTTTGTGCGTGCATTGTGCATTGTGTGGTGTGGTGCGAATGTGTAATGGAGAATTACAATGGTTTATTTTTCGCGGATTTGCGTAAACATTTAGGTGAGTTTTTGCATAAAATGCGTTAGACAGACTCAAGGATGTTTTATGTTAACGCGAGGGCCGAAGGCCCGAGCCTCGTCCTCAACTTGGACACGGGTAGCGAAGCGTCACGGTTCCACACCTAAGTGCGATGGCCACGTGGCCGTGTGGCCGGGCACCACGGTGTAAGATACATAGGTGTGTCAACTAGCCGCCTTTTGGAAAAAATTTTTGAAGCCAGTTTGAGGCTAGTTCTTCGCTTATCCGTACGGTGCGCACGATCGAGTTGGGCATTCATGATGGCGTCTCGCGATTTAGTGGCTTCCACCAGAGGTTACAAAGCTATTAAATGGATCACCATCTCGTCCCAAAAATGCCCAAGTCGTTCGCAGCGCTTACATAGCGAGAACTGTGAGAACTAGCCTCACATTCGCTTCAGTTTTAGTCCGGGAGTGAACCCACCTATATCTCTTACACCGTGCCGGGCACACTGTGGCGGCGCCGCGAGTGACTCGTTCGGAACCGAATCGTGCGCGTCAATAGGAGCCGAACCCTGTCCTTGAAATTTACCCTGATTTCATTACGTATTTGTGTACGTATTTTGACGTTTGATACTACATATTTTTCCGGTATCTAGTCATCACCCAAGTGGCACATGCGTGTTTCGTTGGGTGTCAGAACTCAAACACAGCGGGAACTGTGCTGAAAAACCGCAAAAGTACTGGGTGGCCAGCAACTGCACGCCAACCAAAAAAAGTTCAGTGCGTCGGTTCGCGCGTCATGACTACGACCAGCAATCACAGCAGCGTGCAGCATTCTCATCAAAGTGTATCGGCGATCGCCAGAGTTTCTCGGAAATTAAAGTTAAAGACCACGAAAAGCAGCGTCAATGACATTTTTCACACCTAAAGGTGAAAATCATTTCAGTCGTTGACGCTCACTTCCTGTCAGTGAAATTACTGAAGCAAGCGCTCTGGACTGTAAAAAACCTTCGACTGCGTCTTAACGTATCGCATCTAGATTCGACAGTACTAAGCAATAATGCAGGAAAAATTCTAATTTTTAAAAT
Organism: Acheta domesticus; assembly: GCA_031308135.1. NCBI lineage: Eukaryota > Metazoa > Arthropoda > Insecta > Orthoptera > Gryllidae > Acheta > Acheta domesticus. The sequence continues at coordinate 172,278,245 of JAHLJT010008446.1, read as the reverse complement.
ACTTTTAACAGCACTGTAACAATAATCATTATTTAATGAATGCCGGTTCAGAGGAGAAATCAGAAAGATATCTCGTGAAAACATCCCCGCCAAGCTGTTCATTATTTTATAACAATAATTTATTATTATTATTATTATTATTATTATTATTATTATTATATTATTATTATTACGGAACCTGGAAATGATACAAATAGGGAAATATTAATATATAATAAAATGAACCTGAATTTCTAGATTTCTAATAATATCTCCTCCTTTAAAACGGTGACATTGCGACTCCGCTTTCTACCCATAACGTTCCTCGTGTCCCAGAAGCGCTGGATTAATCTACCAATTGTTATGTTGGGAGCTGGCATTTCCGTAAATTTTCTTGAACCGTTTGCTGACTCTTTAAGGAATATTTAGTGCAGAAGTAAACTACCACCAAAAAATGCACGTTGATTCTTCGTCAACATTTTCGAAGCGATCCTTCTTTCCTAAATGAGAGTTCCTACGGTAATGACAGAAACGTGAATGAATGACTGCCCAAGAACCGAATGAGTGCTTGCTCTTTCTTCCAACTAAAATAGCCCGTTCTCCCGCCCCGAAATCTGCGACGGGGGATGGGTCGTTAAAAGTGGAAGGGAAGTCAAAGGTATTTCACGCGTTGCCAAATTGCTAAAACAAGGGTTGTGTTCTCAGATATGTATTGCGAGTTAGGACTACATATTATATATTATAATAGTATATTAGTCCGTATATACGTATGTATACGGAAAAGTCGAAAATATGTTTTAGCTTTGATAGAACCGTCTTATTCAATTAAACATAGTTAATGAAAAAATAGTTTATTGCTGTCATCATCATACAAAAACAATTCAGTATCATAATTTTGTGTTTAGCAATACACTAAATTTGCGAGTGCATCGAAGCAAAGCGAATTACCTTATCAACCCTACATGCAATTATAATACTTGGTGTCCAAATCAAATGTGTATAATTAGTGGTAGTTTCACATTTTACACTGTCATATATCGAAAACAAACATTTACAATATAATTCAAAAGGCAATATTAACGTGAACTGTATGTGACAGTCGTGTTCTCGCCGATTGCTCTTTAAATTTACGCGCTATGATTCGAATTGCTCATTCTAATTGGTGGTCCCCACTCTTTGAATGAGTATCATCCCCACCCTTCATCGATTTTCGCATTTGCCCCCGAGCTGCTCGCGTCAGCTCCTGGCGTCAGTGAAAGTGCAAAATGCTGTGCAGGTCTGATTTTATAGAAACGTCACGGCCTACGTCACCCACACTGATTTAGTCCCCCCCACTTGGTTTTTCAAATAGAATCATACATATTTTTTCGGTCTACCATGACGAGCGTAAAAAGACGAATCCAATAATATAAATATTGTCGTATGTTAGATAAGCATTTTTTAGTAATTTTGACTTTTTTGCGACTAGTGTTTAACGAAATTTTGAATCTAACCGTTCGCCTCACGAGGTCGCACAGCACTCCACCAGCAAACGCACGCTTGGGAAAGGGAGGGATCTTTGTATTTGAATACACGAAAAATTTTCCAAATATTCACAAAACTGTAGCAGTTTTTTTCCAGAACTCTGTTTTCCAGCCTTCCGCATTTTCAGATTTTTTTGTATTAACTTAACTATTGAAAACACGGATTTGTCATAGTAAGTAGTATGTATTGAACTATGTTATTTCAACTTCATTTAAAGAGGAGTCATACCACAGGATATTAATGGGATCTTGAAAACGAAACACAATAAGAATAAATCATTAAGATTGTACAAAGAATATTGCATATTTTCAGAAAATAGTTTTATTGTTAACAAATTGTTAACATTGAGAATATGATAATATCTTATGAAAAGAAAAAAATGCAGGAAGATAATGACAATAACTGAAATAAAAATATTGTCCAAAAATATTAAATAAAGGATGGGCAGTAGAGTTCAGGGAAAGAACTGCAACAGTTTTGTGAACATTTGGAATGTGTTTCGTAACTTCAAATACTAAAATTCCTTTCCTTTCCTTCCCTTCACCTAGCGCGTGTTTGCTGGTGGAGCGCTGCATGACATTGAGTGGCGGATGGTTACATTGAAAATATCCGTTAAACACTAGATGCAAAAAAAATCAAAATTACTCAAAAAATGCTTATCTAACATATGACAATATGTATATCACTGGATTGGTCTTTTTACGCTCATTATGATAAACTGAAAAAAATATGTATAGTTCTATTTGAAAAAACAAAGTTACCTCAAATATCTCGTAAAATACAAGTCATAAAATAGAAATGAATACAGATATCAATTAGCCCCATTCCCTCATGCACTTCCTCGAAAACTGCATTGCAATATCTCCAACTGTTCAAAAGTTATAGGATGTACTAAAGTTTCATGACTCCCCCTGTGTATACACACACATACACATATACAGGTGTCCGGGGAGGAAATGTCGAAACTTCGAAAATATGCTCTTAAGACAATTCTGAGCATATTTCGTCTAATAAACTACGTGGATATTCCGAATGGTTGAGCCGCAATAAGCTCTCAAAAGTTGGTTTTAAAATTGATATCTAGGTGAAAATTTGCATTATAGAAGCATAGAAAAACTCCAGGAACATGTAAGTTGTTTATTATTTACAAAAGAAATTAATATATTTGTTCAGAAACAAAAATTAAGTGAGAAAAAAGCACCCAATTTACACAGTTCGACTGCTTTTTTTATTTCTTGCTTACTTTTCTGTCTGAGCAAATATATTCATTTCTTTTGTAAATAATAAACAATTTACATGTTTCTGGAGTGTTTTTATGCTTCCATAATGCAAATTTTTGCATAGAAATCATTTTTTCAAACCAAATTTTAAGTGCTTATTGCGGCCCAACCATTCGGAATATCCATGTAGTTTGTTAGACAAAGTATGCTTAGAATTGTCTTAAGAGCTTAGTTTCAACGTTTCCTCCCTGGGCAGCCTATACACATACACATGTATAGACACAAGTGTTACATCTAGGCCAAGTACAATGATTAAAGGTGGTCGCTTTTTGTCAATGACTATATCAGAAAAGTTCATATAACAAAAGCTACTCCCCCCCGTGCGCCAGTCTTGGTTAAGTCACATTAATGTCATAGATTTTGTGTACCTGTGGAACATTTGCAGATGCATAGTTGCTTAACAATCGGGGGCAAATCTTGTATGAGTAACTTCATTATATGAAATTTCAGACATGTTCATAGGCAAAAATGTTAGTCTTGTACTCCTGTGTATTTGTCTTTGAAAAGAAAATACTATGTCAAAGGACACCAGCCTGTTCCTTATGATATTGCCAATAAATAATTCCGTTATTGTTTTGGCCTCAGAAACTTAGGCTTAAGTTTTTTGTTGTTTTTTACTTTCCCGTATACGTACGTATACACGGAGTGATATACGTAGTATAGGGAAAGTTATGTAATGCTGCGCGAAAAAATGGCCAATTTTCGGCATTCCGTCCGTCTGTCCGTCTGTGGTCAACGCTAGCGCCTAAACCGTTCGGTCGATTTTCTTCAAAATTGATATTCCCCAGTCGATCTGATTCTAGTCGAAGCTTTGTGATTTTGAAAAAGATTCTTTAAAATTTGGGGGTACTTTATATGAAGCCCCCCGGGGATTTTCAACATTTTCTCAAAAACGGCTCCAAATTTTTTCTTTAAATTTCTTGTATGAATAGAGTAAAATACACTTTTTAACATGTCATAGGTCCGATTTTCACGTACAGCTCTGAATTTTCGAAAATTGTGAAAGTTTGAATTTTTTCGGCGTCTTTCTCCATCTACAAAATTGAAGATAGAGATTTTTTCTTCAAATAAAATTTGTTCTGCATATTGAGTTCTTTAATAAAGGTCATGTAAATGTTTTTCACAATTTTGGTAGTTTTCGTGCAATTTTAAAAAATTACAAAAACAAAATTTTCTCAAAAACGGCTCCAAATTTTTTCTTTAAACTTTTGGTGGGGATAGTGGTAAATGTACTCTATCAATGACATAAAAGCCATTTTGGTCTATCGGTTGGTTTTTTTCAAAAATTACCAAAATGCAAATTTTTTTACTTGTCTCTCACGTCGTTAATATTTACATTATCGGCGATTTTTTTACATTATTATATTTACAAGTATATATGCTTTAAACAATGTCAAGTAAAGTTTCTCGAAAACACTACCGTTTTCTGTGAAAAGTAGCTCGAATTTCGGCATTTTCAGAAATGCTCAAACGTCATTTTCTCGTATATGGCTGCAATTTTTTCTTGAAACTTTTGTAACGGATAGTGCTAATTACACTCATTAGTATAGCGTGAAGTTTATTTGAGTTTTTTTTGTTTTTTTTCAAAAATTATATAAATGTAAATTTTTTGAAAGATCTCTCACATCTTTAATATGCCCATTATCCGCAATTTGTAAAGATGATTATATTTGTGAGTGTAAGTGCTTCAAATAACTTCAAATAAAGTATTTTGAAAACTCAAAAATTTTCTGTGAAAATGAGCTTCAAATTTCGCATTTTTAGTAGTGCTAAAACGCCATTTTCTCTTAAACGGCACATAATTTTTAAAAGAAAATTGCCATTTACGTCTAGGTTTTTGTGTTCTTTAATATTCTAAAATTAATGTTTCTGTTCTACCAAAAGGAAACCGAAAAATTAAGAAAATGACAAAAAAATGTACTTTTGGCGATGATAGATGGTAGCTGGCAAGAAAGAGTATGTGGCAATTCCGAATAGCTAGCGAAGACCCAGGAAAATAGAAAACTAATACGGGAAAGTCTGTGCCATTCTGTTTCTGTTTTTTGACAAACAAATAAATAAATAAATAAAATAAATACGGTCATGCTTAATTTTTTCAAAATACAAGTAGTTTTTCTTTAATTTTGTGACAAACGTAATAGGCCGCTGTAAATTTACTGCGCTTCAGACAGCTGGATGCGTCGTAAATTAGAATGTGCAATTTTGTATATTATTTCTTTCTTCGTTTCTTACATTCGAACTTTGTTATAGACTTACACATTAATATTTTAGAAATTGCTTATTTTGAAATATTTGAAATAAGTAAAAAGAATTAATAGCTCTCAGAATAGCGACAATGCAGGGTCTGTAACAATGGAATTCACTTTGCGCTAGCGAATATCTGTGAATTAGTGTCATTGTTGTGACCTAATGGAGCTGTATGAAAAGGAGTTATAATTGTCTAATTTATGTTGATATTTGCAGGCAAATATTTAGTTTTGCACCAAATGCTGTACCATTTGTAGTGAGTAGAGAATTTGTTGCATGGTTTTAAAATACTCTTCCCTAATCATGGCCCAATGGAAGGCATTTCTATATTTCCAGGGTATCAGGCTTCTTTTTCCAATACAGGGTTACAAAACTTTTGCATTCTTTTTTTGTGAAGTTGTAGAATTCACATAGTTCTGACAATACTGCAATGGAAATAGTGAGTTCCAAGCGAAGATGTTAGTAGCGCATAAAGTGCAATATTACAGTACTACTTAGCTGTTTCCTCTAATATGGGAAAGTAAGTGCTGTTGTAGCACCACTAGTTTTTCCCTAATATCAGCACTGATTGCACGTTTCCCAGATTTGAAGAGCTGTTGTGGAGTTTGGAGTGGTCGTTTGCGTCATTTGCAAACAGTGAGAGCACTGTAATTGTGGCATCTGGCTGACAAGCGAAGGTTCTAACGGCCTCATTTTCAACATGATTGCAGGGCAGCACTTGATACAGGGCTATAATAACACTGGGCAACAAAAAAAACAATTTTTGAATGCTTCGAGCACTTCATGAGTCAATTCCTACTAATTTTGGGTTGAGAAAACAAATATGACAATGAAAAATTTTTCTTAGCTCTAGTTTCTATGATATACACTAGGTGGAAGTATTACATATTAACGGATTGAGAGAAAAAGATGCATTTTAATTACAATATATGCTACCAACAATGAAAGTGCATTCGATTTTTTTAACTTGTAATTACATGCTAAGAGTTCAAAATTGCTGGAATAATACTTCGCAGATGGTCGTGTCTGAAGAGAATCATGTGGTGGCTTCTTGAGATCGTCGTCTTTTAGCTTTCCTCTTGTAATGGAGTTCCGCAGAATCCCTACACAAAGACCAACAGTAATCCGCAAGCATTACTTCATTTCAACGGCCCTGATATCTTTGTTCTATAACAGAAATGTCCTGATGGAATCTTTCGCCATGTTCATCACTAACAGCTCCACAACTAGGAGGGAAAAATTCTAGGTGGGAGTGGAGAAAATGGATCTTAAGGGACATGTTGCATCCAAGGTTACGGTATTTTTGCAGGAGCACTGTCACCAAATGCTTGTAGTTATCATCTCTTTTGTTGCCTAAAAATCCATGAACAACTCCCTTGAAGGCTTCCCAAGCTTCCTTTTCTTTCCCCTCCAAAACTTGGTCAAATGCAGGATCCCTTACAAGTTCTCTAATTTGTGGTCCGACAAAAATGCCTTCTTTAACTTTTGCATCACTTAATTTCGAAAATTTCTCTCTTATGTACTTAAAGGCCTGCCCCTCTCGGTTCATAGCTTTGACAAAGTTTTTCATCAAACCCAGCTTGATATGCAGGGGTGGAAGAAGAACGTCTTTTGGGTCCACAAGAGGCTTGGCAACGACATTTTTCTCGCTAGGGTTAAGATTTCTTGCAGGCCAGTCTCCTTTAATATAATGCAATTTCCTATCTCTACTGTCCCACATACATAAGAAGCAGCAATGCTTTGTGTACCCCAGTTGCATTCCTAAGAGTATGGCAATGACTTTTAGATCACCACAGATTTTCCATTTGTGTTCATGGTATTTAATTGAGTCCAAGAGAGCTGTCATATTTGCATATGTCTCCTTCATGTGAACAGCATGACCAACAGGAATAGATGAAAGAAGGTTGCCGTTGTGAAGTAACACAGCTTTCAAACTAAGCTTGGAGGAGTCTATGAATAGCCTCCATTCAGTTGGATCATGGTTCAAATTCAAAGATTTCATCAAGCCATTAATGTCGCAGCAAACAACAAGATTGTTTTTCTTCTCAAAAAAGGGAAGCAGCTCCATGTGACGTTTTCTATACTGTGAGATTCTGACATCACTTTCGAGAAGATTCCATTGCTGTAGTCGAGACCCAAGAATTTCTGCCTTCTCCTTTGACAGGCCGAGGTCTCTAATGAGATCACTCAATTCCGCTTGACTCAGTCTGTGCGGTTTATCATCTTTTCCCTCAAAATCAGGGTCATGGGATGTGGAAGGCTTTTTTGGTTCTTCTTGTTCCACACTGTCTTCATTTTCTACTTCAAACACACAATTTTCGGGTGGAGTAGGAACTGGTAAACTATCCGAATGTGGAATGGGTCGAATAGCAGATGGAAGATTCGGGTACTGAACTGTTCTTATTTTCTTCATAGACAATCCTGCCTTTATAGGTGGAGTCAAGCAGAAATAGCAGTCATCTGTATGGTTTGTAGGCTCCCGCCAAACCATAGGCGCAGCGAAAGCCATAGATCGTTTCTTCTTTTTCAGCCATTGTCGCAGTGTAACTGAACATGCGTTGCAACATATATGTGGAGCCCAAGACTTATCCTGGTCCCCTACTTTCATACCGAAATAATGCTGATAGGCAGTCTTTACAAGAGGCGTCAGATTGCGTTTCTGTGAGCAAAATGTTATTTCACCACAAATATAACAAAAGTTATTCACCATATTTACACATTTTCGTGGCATTTTTACAAATTTTACACTCAAAAAGCACTCCCAAACCAGAAATTTTGCATTAGTTTGAGCAGAAACTATATGTAATTCACAGTCACAGCAACAATATCTATGTTTATGACTTACAAACAGCTGAAGAGCATTGGTGTTTTGTTATTTGACAGGTGTGCCAACTCCCCCAAAAAAATTCCCCCAAATTTAAAATCTTAACTCTAAAAAATGAAATGTCACTTTATCTTCAAAATAAGAGCTAATCTGTCATTTTTATGGCGATTTTTGAATTCAGCAGATGGAAATACATGTAAATTGACTATTTTTAAGCCCGAAGCATTTTCATTGTTGCCCAGTGTAATATGCACCCCAATTTTGTCAATTCACAAATTGTCGTTTCTGTTGATTGCATTCAAAAAAGTAAATTTTTTCTTAGATAATACTTGGAAATATTGTTAGCACTTTGACTTGCTTTAGGCATCCTCTTCTTGACAGTAGAAGAGGAATTGTCATCTAACTGCTGTGGACTAACAAAGCATTTATCAGCAAAATACTGTAAAAGAAATTTGTTGAGAAGACGGTGCATTTGTTTACCACATGAAATGGCTCGCCTGTATATAAATGTGTGTATGTGTGTAATATATTTTTTTTAAATTTCCAGTGGGAAGCAAAAGTAGAGAGATGTCAAGAGGAGTTTGATAATATCACCAAGATGATAAAGAAAGAAATGGAGCGGTTTGAAGTGAATAGAGTGAAAGATTTCAAAACAATAATTATTCAATACCTTGAAAATCTTATGACTCACCAGCAACAGGTATCTATATTCAGGTCTATCAGTATTCACTTAAAATAATTGGAAAATTTTCAAGCTAGTTAATGGTGTTCCAAAATTTGACTATGACTTTATACAGTATGTTTATTTAAGAACTGTGAACAGTTCTGACAGCTAACCCTTGAGTGGTGTGATGGCCACTTAACCACAGTGTCTTCCATTGCCCCTGACTACATGTGGCAACATTTCCTCATGGAACCAATGTTTGCCTTCATCACAAAAAGTCGCAATTTTTTTACCACTCATTAACTCTCTTCTTTGCCCTATTATGACTATCAACGAGCTAAAAGGAATGTTTTGGGAAATGCAGTATTATGTTGTCAATTTTCTTTCAAAAGTGTGGCATAGTGCATTTTGCTTTGCAGTTTACAAAAGTTGCACAATGCAGTTTAAGCCCTGCTCAGAAACAGTGTTTTTGCATGACTGTTTTGTCAAATATCTAGTGGCAAAAAAGTGTCCTTTTATGAAAATAGTAGTTAAGGTAGGATCTTCCACTGTCTCCCTCTGTGGTGTTTATTCAGGTGGGGGGGGGGGGGGGGGCAGAAAATCTAAAAATGTTCCATACATATTAATGGAGCTTCAAGAACATTACAGAACAGAACAGAGAACAAAATGTAAATACATGTGAATCAGAATAGGTTTCATATCTAAAAGTGTAGCATCCTGCAGCCTGAGCCTGTATCTACTTGGCTGTCCAGGAGACAGTGTGTCCTAGGTGTTACATATCTGCTATCCGAGATGTTTCATGTCTGTTCAAGATATTGAAAATTTGGTTGATTGCTTGGGCACAGTTTTGGGAAATTGTGGGCACATCGCCCCCGGTGCCTAAACCATCATGAACAGCACATTTCTTAAATAGACAATGTACGAAGGACGGTTGAAAAGTTTCTAGCCCAAGATAGTTGTCACAACAACTCGTACAACCAATGTTAACAGATTTTATTTGGGTACTTTGTGGATGTGCAAGTCAAATTTCGTGAGCCGAGCTTCATTAGTTTTCTTGTTAGAGTATGAGTGTGGAGAGAATCAAGAACCGTGCTGTCATTGAATATTTGCATTTGAAGGGGAATGTCTCGGAAGGAAATTGTAGAGGACACGCAGAAGACACTTGGGGACAGTGTCTGTCTTATGTGACAGTGAAAACTCGCATTTTCTCTTGAAAATGCGTGATTTCCCAGTGCACTATTTTAATACTTTCTCTTCTTGCAAAGCAAGGGCAAGAAAGTAAAAACTCTCTATTAAAATCATCTTGTTTGCAAAATGGTCATACCCCACACCCTATAGGTTGTTCTTGTTCAAGTAATATTCTAAAGAATAGACAAAATATATGCAGTAGTTCAGATAAATGTGCTACCCCTCCTTGTTTGCAACCCACAGGTGCCACTGTATTACAGGAGATAAGAACATTTGTTTTTCTATGGTCACTTATCAAGAGGTCCGAGATTCAGGTAGTGAAGACGTAACAAGCTGATTTGTAAAAGGGGTAGAAATACATTTTAATTCCGCTTCAAATGTTTTAATAAAATTGCAATAAATAACTAGCACAATGGAATTTAATAATCTTCTGAATAATGAAGAATATAATAACTACAACTGAGAAGCTTAATTTTAAACAAAGGACTCTTTGTAAAGTATGAAATATTGCCAAAGTTTGAAAGCCAAATATAACCTCAAAATTAATACAAAAAGAATATTTCATTACCAAATTTGTTTCTAGTGATTTTGAGATTCCTCTTGCACAAACTGTATACCTATAAATAAAAACTTTGCTAAAATTCTGAAGGAGCCTATTATGCACAAATTATTAAAAAGTATCCTTAGTAATTCCAACTTAGTAAAACCAACAACAACAACAACAACTCTCACTCTATAGTTACATTATTAGTTCACCATTTCCATGCATAGACATTATTTACTCTCATTTGAAATCAAAAAAGTTTGGAGTTTGTGAGTGGGCCAGTAATACAGTTGGTAACAACATTGTGCAAAGCCCTCTGTTTCTATCTAAGAGGCTGCAGAAATAATTATTCTAGTTTTCTGTTTAAATTCATTGATACTTCAGTGAATTGTTCTACAACGACTGCTCTTAGTTGTACCAAAAAAGTGGCAAAAATTATTGAAACTATAAATTGCAATAAACGCATGTATAATAAAGAAGTTAAATCAAAATCATCCTCTTGAAAATTAAGAAAATAACCTGCTGCAAGTTTTTGGCTACTGGTTGTCTTTTCAAGAATCGGGAAAATTTACAAATTACTTCAAATGTTATTATACCCTCCAAACCATGTAGAGAAGCTACTTGTGAAAAGTTATTCCCAGTTTTCCTGAACAATTTGTAAGGCCATAAGCCACAACAGTAACCATGGTAAATTGTTACAAAAACTTGTTAATCTGATCTATACTTTTGGATATTAAAAGATGTCAAATAATGCACTTCAACACTGGGACACTAACAGGTATTTTGGGCACAACATTATTGTTACTTTGGGGGACTTCAAGTCGGTGACATTATGCTATTTCCCTCTGTATTCCTAGCTCGTTGACCTAATCAATGGTTCCTCAAAACGTTAAAAGGTAATCAATGCGGATCTAATTTTGAAGAGCAGATTTCATTAAGAATAGAAATCTCTATTTTAAATAATGTAGGATAAGGAGGATGTGTCAGTTTCAAATTCGTGAGGCCACAATATTAGCCAAATTGAGCAAAGAATATCAATTTCGCTAAACATTTTTAGTTAGCATTAGGTGCTAGTGTTTATTCTCAGACAGACAGGCGGGCACTTTTTCAGTATCCAGGACCAAATGTGTGTTTGAGTCGCGAATATTGATTTTTTGCAGTGTTGTACACAACTCTCTATACTACATATACTCTTTTAACAACAATTTACAGTTTTTACAATTATGTGTTTTAAAAAAGAAAATGTTGAAAAAAAAAAAAATTAAATGAAATGTTTGTATTGAAATACAAATGGTGATTTTTAATTCATTATTAATTGTAGTTTGATTTTTGTTTCTGTAATTTTGATGGGTGTAATTTTTAATTGAATATATTTAGTGATCTGATCTGTACTGTCAATTGTTGAGGAAATATTAATTTTTGTTCCATTTTTCATTTACAGCTTATTAAATATTGGGAAGCATTTTTACCAGAAGCCAAAGCTATTGCCTGAGAACATTTCTGTCTCATGCTTCTCAATTATATGTGATGTATAATCAACAATAATTGAGACTAAAATAATTGAAAGTGGAAGAAAGCAAGAATTTTTAAATTTATTTGTTGCTCTATCTTCTGGTTACTCAAGACATTATTATATATTATTATTATTATTATTATTATTATTAATAATAATACATTCTTAAATATTATTTACAGGAGTATTGTTCCATGTCAGGTACAAATTGGATGCATTTTTGTCTCACTAATGCTTAGTAATTCTTGCAATGCTTAGAATTTTGTATCAGTGCTGATTGAAGTAGTTCATCTAGTATGTTGTTTTTAAAGGTATGTTGTGAATGTGTTGAATTCAAATGATCTGTGGAGTGTTGTATTTTTGATATCCTTGGGCAAAAATTATGTTAGAAATTGCAGCAAAATTTCTTATGGTTATCAGTAAGATTTCTAAGATATTTGTTTTTCTCTAATCATAATTTGCTGATTACTTGTGATTATTTATTTTTGTTTGTATTTATGATATGTTATAACATGAAATGTTATTATCATTTACTTGTGTATAGTATGTCTACTGGGTTTCAAATACCCAGTCAGTGAAAGAATGATATTGTATTAAAGGATTGCAATGTATAAAAAAGCTTTGTTTATTATGTATATGATCATAGCTTACCCATCTTTTCTTCTCAGATTTCTTTCTTCTAATTAAGTACTTTGATATCAGTCTTGAATATGCTTGGTAATACACTCGTGCAATATTTAAAAATGTGAACTATATTATATTATTATTATTATTATTATCATTATTATTATTATCATTATTATTATTATTCCTCTATATCACGACTAAAGATGTTATGTGTTAGTTGAATATAAAATCTACTCCAGGTTGCAACCAGCTATTTAAGGAGCAGATCTAGGGACTGTCAGTGCCTCTACAATACTTTGCGTAAAATGTGGGCTGTTCCAACTAAAGTGATTTCTTGTACTTCCCAGTCTTTTGAATTACCTGGGAGTTTAGACAAGTTCTTACACAAATTTTGCAGAACGCTTCTAATCTGGCTAAAGACCGCTTCCTGGAGAGCCTTTATTTCTTCTCTTTCTTGCCATACCCCGCCTAAAGTAGTGTGGCGAAAGATCCGACAGATCGGAGGAAGATTTTCCCCACCATCTGTCCCAGGACTTCTTATCAAAGGAAATCTTATTACTTCTCCAGAAGATGTAGTTGAGGAATTAGCCTGTCATTATGAAAATACCTCTAGTTCCTTATACTACTCCCCTAGCTTCTTGAAAACGAAGAGTAGAATGGAGAAATGCAGATTGGACTTGTCAACCTGGAGGAAGATTATAAACGCCCCTTTCTCCATGGATGAATTTTCCTGTGCGCTCGCCCGTGGGAAAGATTCTGCTCCAGGACCAGACCAGATACACAACCAAATATTAAAACACCTGCCGGAAGAGGCACGTATTTTCTCCTCCGTATCTTCAACAAGATTTGGATGGAACATACCTTTCCTAGGACCTGGCGCGAAGCGATTATTATTCCTATTCCTAAAGAAGGAAAGGACAGGACAAAGCCGTCAACATACCGCCCAATCTCGCTCACAAGCTGTATATGCAAACTTCTGGAGCGAATGGTGAACACGCGTTTGGTCTGGCACCTAGAACAGAGAAACCTACTTACACCCA